>BJKM01000519.1:310000-350000 GCA_015082035.1 Chaenogobius annularis
AAGTCACGCGTATTTAAATCGTACTAATGTACATTCGGCCCTATTGGGTATGTTGATTCTTTTAAATCAAAACGCTACTAAAATTGAATCAATGTGATCGTTTCTGCGTGCTAAAACATCAGCAAAGTTAAAAGATACGTTTTTTGCTGCAGGATAATTATTGTATGCGTCAATGTAGTAAATAAAAACACTAGGGAGACTGGCGTCACCATGGCAACCCCTGGTAACCAACATCCAGTTCCAGCATCCACGTTCTGACTGAAACTACTCACTAAGCTACGCATTTCATTATAAGAAATCAGAACCGTTGGCATAACAATCAACAATTTCAAACTAAATATTATATCTTGTGCATGGGGAAAAGTACATAACAGGAAGCTGAAACCCATATGAATTGGTGGACCACCACCAATGTTCCACAACCATACTAATGTGAAGACATCTATTTAATTATAGGTAATCAATTCTTCTTTATAGTGATCAAGTACATTATATTTATTGGCATAAAAACATTGGTCAATGAAATATCATTTAATTCTGCATATAAATATAGACCTAAACAGTGTTTTTAGGGTGAAAAACTATTTTCTTGATTCATGAAAAAATTTAAAATCCTTCATCTGTACAATTAGATGTCAATA
This sequence comes from Chaenogobius annularis, assembly GCA_015082035.1. Lineage (NCBI taxonomy): Eukaryota > Metazoa > Chordata > Actinopteri > Gobiiformes > Gobiidae > Chaenogobius > Chaenogobius annularis. The sequence continues at coordinate 310,642 of BJKM01000519.1, forward strand.
TATGTCATGAATCTGGCTATATTTTACATTTTTACAACTACAAGATGGCCGCCTCAACTATCCCGTCCACAGACTCTACTATCGCTTTACCTTTATTAACTAAAAACATCATTGGAGCGCGCGTTTACATTGGACATTACGGGACACGAGCAGAAGTGGCACAGAAAGCGGCTAAACATAGACGAGCCGATCGTGAACATCTCCTCTTTACAACGGACTAAATTGACGAGCTTTATGCCATTTTAAATACACCAACATCTGAAGAATATTGTCGTTATAAAGCAGAAGAAGCCGGGTCGTGCTGAGAGGTAAGAGTTCAGCAGTGAACTGCGGTGTTGATTATGCAGAAAATGCGGTCAGCTGTGCAGGCTTTGTGCCACTGGTAGCCACTAAAACTAGCTTTTACTGTAGCAGACGATTGAGCATTTTTTTTTAATCACCAATGTGAGCTCAGAGAAACCCGGAGCAGAATTTACTATTTGAAAACCAAGGCATGAACGTATTCTGCGATATACAGCGACTAAAAGACAAGATACAAGATTAGCCCGGATGCAGCCCAGTTTCTCATAGAAATCATTGTTGTTGCACTGTAATAACTAACTTTGGCTTTCGCATACAAATTATATTGACTTTATTGATTTGCAATGCAAGACAAGTTTAGTAAAACAACAGCAATGTTTTATACCTTTAGCTAAGCTTGGTGGAGATACTACTGTTAGTTAGCTAATTAAAAGTCCTAACATTATTTATTTCAGTTGGCAAAGAAATGTGTAATTGTAACATTTAAATCCAAAATATGTCAAATAGAGACTCAAGTACGGAGGATAGAGAGTGTTGACAAATTAGTATTTTTCATTATATTCTTATATTGAATAACTGTGCTATTTTTTAGATACAACCTGTTTTGATAGCAAATGGCACGTCTGTTTATATCCCAGATAACAACCAACCAAATAGTCTACCGTTATTTTAGGAGTGGACTGGACCAGTCATGATTATCTCCATAAATAGTTGCATCTCCAGTAAAGAGTGAATGCATTCATATATTTTATTTAAACAGTATATGGATTTGTATTTATTTTATTGAAATTAAATATTTTTTTCTGACACTATGTGAACTTAGTTTGAACTTAGTTTAAAATTCCAATTCATTTAGCCATCTTATTATGTCATCATTTCTGCAGGTGTAAGTTAACGATATACAAACAATGGCATGAGGGAAAACTGCACTGACTTCCTATGGAAAAGATTTGTGTGTAGTTTAACTGTAGCCAAGTCTGTGCCACTGTCAGTCTGCTCACAAATGATCTGTAAACCTATTTAAAGGTGGGAGATCCGCAACCAGCTTGTCTCTATGCAATATCATATTCCTCAGTTTGGCATTAAACTTATCCATCTTGCATTTTTTAAATTAAGGTTTTTTATTGTTTAAACAGCTGAATTTTTACTGTCAGCTGAATTGCATACATAGCCTGTAATTTGTCCTGGTGTCAACTGCTCGTTTTTCCATAGAGATGGATAAGTTTAATGTCATTGTGCAACATTCTGAGGCACTAACATCTCCATGGAGACAAGCGGGTGGTGTAGTTTGGAAAAAAAAACACCTTTGTGATTGCGATTCGATTTAAATTGAAGATTTGGTTCACGCATCCAGAGCGTCAACATGAGATGACTGGAATATGAATGACTGAATAAGAATCATATTTCAGAACATATTTGTAGATTGTAACAGCATGAGACACAAATCCTGACGAGACAAGACACGAGTTTGTGGCCACGAGAATGAAAGTACGGCTTCTCACTAAATGTTTAACTCAACAAGCCAAAGGTAAAAACATGGGGGCATCTCAAGACATAATTCTCCACATTTGTGCACAATTGTGTAGCAATTTTTTCAAATACAATCTTGTCCCGTTCCTAAAATCTTCTGTCAATCTTCCCAATGTTCCCTTTGTGTATCCGACTTTGAATTTGTGGTGTTTTGGGCTTATTGTAACACATTAAAGTGACTACACTTTACGGGACCCACTCTGAACCTGAAATATCCACATGAGTCCACTGGGCCCATCCTCTGCTCTTCTGCTCCTACGTTTTCTGCTCCTCTCCTCTGTCCATCTTTATCGCTCTCCATCGTCATCTCTCTTTTTCTCCTCTCTCCATCATCATGCTGCAAGAGAGTGTAACACACTCTCTTGCAGCAGAGTGTGTTACATCACCAGCTGCATTGTTACATCACAGTGATGGGACGTATACTGTAGTTGTATGGGGCAAAATGTCTTTAAAAAAAAGCATTCTTTGTGATAGCCTAGTCCCCAGTATCGAAATCAAGTTTGAAGCACCCTAGATTTAGATTACAATATTTTTGTATTTAACTTGAAGTTGTAATTAAATAATATTGTCTCTGAGAAGGTCTTTATTATAAAAACTGCTAATCCTGTAGTTTTGACTTTTACAAACCTGTTCTCGATGCAGTCTAATTATTATATTAGTTTGGCAACTCAATATTCATTATGTTATTTTTAGATTTTTATATATCTGACTCAAGTTATTCACATTAGTTTTAAATGTTTTTGATGGCTTTTCAATATGAAAACATTGAACATAGTTGTCAGGTCTTATATCAAGCGGCTGTACCAAAAATGATTCAGATTTTGAGAGGATATGTAATTGGCTATAGAAGGAAACCACGAGCCAATGATTAAATATTGTCTCCTATTTCTATGTTGTTGTATTTTTTTGCTGTGTTTTGAACTTGAATGCTATAATCGTGTTGGGATTCAGACTCGCTTTTTGTTTGCCAAATTTCAGCTGCGGCGGCACTGCCCTAATTTGGCTGAAGACGATCCTCCAGTATACCACGCCGCCCAGAAAAGAGGTATGTCCAATTTAGTTTGTTTATAATCGAGTCAAAGCCAAAAGTAGTCCTTCAAACACTATTAATATCTAATAGATATTAAAGTGTGAGCTCCTTGTCTTTATTTTGTGTCTCTAACCCCCGATAATTTTGGAGCAATTTGAGATTCAAGTCTTAGAAACATTCATATTTAATATAAAGGACACAAAGCGTGCAGAGGAAACCTGTGGCAAAATTTGAAAACAAAATTTATTGGCCGTATTTTGCCCCCGTACTTGGCGTTAACTTGGGCGCTGCAGAGCTCATTTCCTGAAATCTTTCGTTGGAGCAACTGCTGACAACGCAGGGCATGTGATCATGCCAAAATATCAGTGTTAAAACACCATCCATCTTCCGCTTATCCAGGGGCTGGGTCGCGGGGGCAGCAGTCTAAGCAGGGACTTCCATACTTCCCTCTCCCAAAACACTTCCTCCAACTCCTCCGGGTGGATCCCGAGGCGTTCCCAGGACAGCCGAGAGACATAGTCCCTCCAGCGTGTCCTGGGTCTTCCCCGGGGCCTCTTCCCGGTGGGACATGCACGAAACACCTCCCTAGGGAGGTGTTTCGCCCAAGAGGCATCCGGAACAGATGTCCGAGCCACCTCACCGGCTCTATTCCGAGCTCCTGCCGTGTGACTGAGCTCCTCACCCTATCGCTAAGGGAGCGCCCAGCCACCCTGCGGAGGAAACTCATTTCGACCGCTTGTATCCGTGACCTTGTCCGCGACCTCCTATATAGGTGAGGGTAGGAACGTAGATTGACCGGTAAATCGAGAGCTTTGTCTTTAGACTCAGCTCCTTCTTTACCACAACAGTCCGATGCAGCGACCGCATCACTGCAGGCGCTGCACCGACCCGCCTGTCAATCTCACGTTCCATCCTTCCCTCACCCGTGAACAAGACCCCGAGATACTTGAACTCCTCCACTTGGGATAAGGACTCCCCACCCACCCAGAGAGGGCAAGCCACCTTTTTCCGGTTGCGAACCATGGCCTCAGATGGCATGTGGACTGGTTGGGCAAACTCCCATGAAACCTCAAGCCCCCGATCGAGAGTATAGAGCTGGTCCAGTGTTCCACGACCAGGACGAAAACCACTCTGCTCCTCCTGAATCCGAGGTTCGACTATCGGTCGAATTCTCCTCTCCAGTTACCTGCAATAGACTTTACCGGGGAGGCTGAGGAGTGTGATCCCTCTGTAGTTGGAACGCTCACTCCGGTCCCCCTTCTTGAACAGAGGGACCACCACCCCGGTCTGCCAGTCCAGAGGCATTTTCCCCGACCGCCACGCGATGTTGCAGGGACGTGTCAGACAGTCCTACAACATCCAGAGACTTTAGGTACTCGGGGCGTATCATCAACCCCCGGAGCCCTGCCACCGTTGAGTTTGCCAACAACCTCAGTGACTTCGGCTTGGGTGATGGATGAGTCAGCCTCCGAGTAGTCAGTCTCTACTTCCTCTTCAGAAGACGTGAGTGGGATTTAGGAGGTCCACAAAGTATTCCTTCCGCCGTCCGACGACATCCCCAGTCGAGGTCAGCAGGTCTCCACCCGCACCATAAACGTGTTGGGTGAAGCACTGTCCCCCTCCTGAGCCGCCGGACGGTTTGCCAGAATTTCTTTGGGGCCGTGTTGGAATGTGTTAGCTGGTAACACGTTAGAGTACTCAAATTACTTTTTTAGAGTAACGAGGAACGTAACGCAATAGTTTTGTGCACCCATGTAATCTAGTATTCACCAAGCCACTTTTTCAAATCAGTAATGCTTTAGTTTTGGTTAGGTCATCATCTCTGTGAGGTCACAATCTCCTCACCACCGCATTCCAAGAGTGTCGGCGTGTTATGAGCACTGCCTAACTAGTGCCAAAGTTATAACCCCTATTTTGTTGCTGAGGCGTAAATGTAGGGTAACAGCGATGTGGTGAGTTTGATTGAGCAAGTGCGTTGTGCGTTAGTGCTCTTGTCAATCCACTCATTTTGTTTTAACAATGTTTTTCATTGCGGACAGGTGACATAGATGTACGATTGTATGGCATTGTATTGTGGTAATGCAAAGGGATTGTCGGCAAACAGTATACTGTAGGTTATACAATAATGTTTATTGGTAATGCAAGAGTACTCTAACTCGTTACTTTTATAACATAGTAGAGTTGTAACGTAACGTGTTAGTTTTTCTGAGCAGTAACAAGGTAACATAACTACTGTATTTTGCGGACTATTAGCCGCTACTTTTGTCAGATGTTTTGAGCCATGCGGCTTATTTAGAGGCTGCGGCTTTTCTGTGGTTTTTTTCTTTCACCGCTAGGGGCGAACTAACCGGAATTAGAATCAAAACTACAGAAAAGTTAAGCAAAGAAGCAGATGTTGCTTTTTTATTCAGCTAGCAAATAGAACACGGACGACAAATTACCAACTATAAATTATTTTCAAATTCTTGCCCCATCATTATGGAACCCAAACGAAAGAAGTTCGTATGAAGCAAGTTTTAAGCTGAAGGCCATCGATCTTGCTAGGAAACCGCGCGGCTGCACGCAAGCTTAACATCAATGAATGTACGGTGAGACGCTGGAGGGGGACAGCGGGAAGAGCTCGGGCGATGCCAAAAGTCAAGGAAAGAGTTCTGCGGCCTATACAAAAGGTGCGGCCTATGTATTGTTTTATTATCGTTTTTTTTTAAAATAGAGCAAATGCGGCTTATATAGGGGAGCGGCTAAAAGTCCGGAAAATACGGTAGTTACTTTTTAAAAGTAACTCTAGCCAACACTGCCCAACATTGAGGGCATGGTCAGGTGCATTCTGTGAATGGCCAGAATCGTAACTAATAAACTTCAAAGCTAGTGCACTGGAGTTGTGTTACTGTCCCCATATGGATGAGATAATTATAATAAAATGACCTTCATGGGCACAAATAACACAAATTATAAGTGTATATATTATATAGTGTAAAATGTTACGTGGTTACATTTCGCCCCCACTCACGTAAATCGAACAGCTCCGTTACACTTTCAGCTCTTAAAGCTCTCTGCTAGCCACCTCCAGCATTGGACACCTGTTACTGTGTGGCCTGGGCCAGACTGGACCATGCAGACTTTGATGTTCTCATCTTAGAGAGGAACATCTATTTTGGAAACTGGATAAAGCCCCACTGTCATCACATTCACCCAAAATCCTTGTCCCCGTTTGTGTAAAATGGGCACAGACTGAGGACACAACACAAGATCCTCACATACGATCAGACTTTCGGCTCCGGCACTCTGCTCTGGAGCTGACAACAGTGTGGTCCGTTCTTGCGCCCTCCAGACCACGCAGCATCCCATCGAGCACTCAGGTGTTCAGCTGTGTGTAACGGTGCACAGCCGGCACAGCCGGCACAGAGGGCACAGAGGGCACAGAGGGCACAGAGGGCACAGAGGGCACAGAGGGCACAGAGGGCACAGAGGGCACAGAGGGCACAGAAGTCCGCACACACATCTCTGCCTGCAAACTCCCCGCACTGGCTGTCAACCATCACCGTGGGCTCAGAGGCCTAGCAATGTGGGTCATCGCAGTAGTCTGGGGGGGGTGTGCGCTTTTGGATCATCCACTCTCGTGGCTCTGCTGCTGCCTGCCCTCGTTTATGAATCAGTCGAGTTTATAGCAGAGATGTGTGCGCAGACTGCGGCGTATTCTGTGCTCAGCGCCTCCAGGCTTTGGACTTGATTTCGTCTTAGTTTAGTCCAGGCCCACGTTTATTTGTGCAAAACAAATTAAGTGGAATTAAATAAAGCAACAACACTTCAAGGCTGTATTTCAATATTTCCCTTTCCCTGAGCACTGATCGGCTGCTCTGGCTGTCTGTTGGCTCTTCTTTATCTCTGATTTGCTGCTGGTTCTCGTTCCCTACTGTGTCATTGTTTTTTTTTGTATGATTGGCCACATGTAGAAAGTGGGCGGGAGGATAGCAGTGTTTACTGGTACACGCAGCATGGAGAAGAAAATGCGGTCTGATCTGCTCATGGATACAACAATAACGCTTTTCCCACATAATTTATTATTATTACCCTGTATTTATCGTGCTTTATCATTTAACTGACCCTGGGTGTTTCACAAAGTACAAGGCACAACCATGGAGCAGATAGACTGGAGCAAAGAAGCATTTGGGACATGTGCTGTAAAAGCAAGTAAATTATGGACAAAGACATGATAACAACACCCCTGTGTCTGTTAAAGGTGGGACTGGTTTTTACTTGGATTCACAATGAGTGAAAATGTAAGTGAAGGGGAATGGACCATTGATCGAAACAAGCCGTGGACTTTCTTTCTGAATGTGGGCCGGTCCACAACCTACATTTCCTGGGCTGAAATAGGGGTCCCAGGATGCTCCTGACTGGCACCATCCCACTCCAGCGGCCAAGTCCAGCCTCTTTACGCCAGCATTAAGGTCAGCAAGGTAGCAAAAGAGCAACCTGGAACCGCTCCCTGGTAAAAGCTTCTGTTAACGCCAAGTCCGGGGGTAAAAAATATGGCCCCAAAATGACATAGGAAGAGGTAATTCCACAACTGTTACCAAGCAACCATAGTGAAAACAAGAGCCAAAATTCATATAAATTACAGTTATGATTTGACACAATAATACCATATAACACCTTTTATTTTGTTGAATGGTCATTTAAACTGTCAGAAAAGTGTGTCAGTTTAGTGTCAATTATCTGTGTTTTCAATCACATATTGATGACATCATAGAAGTAGGGCTGCAGCTATTGATTATTTTAGTAATCGAGTAATCTATCGATTATTTTCTTCGATTAATCGAGTAATCGGTTTAGGGCTGCAGCTATCGATTATTTTAGTAATCGAGTAATCTATCGATTCTTTTCTTCGATTAATCGAGTAATCGGTAAATTTTTTGGTACATTCAGAAAACCATTTAAACACATATTAAATCATTTTTTAGATAAACGTTAAAGCTCATAGTAATAAACAAATACAAAATAAGGAATTTCATATAAATTTTGTCCCCAAAACAGCAACATTTCACTTCAGTCCAAACTGTTCTGTTTGTATATAAATAATATATATAAAGGACTTAATTAACTTGTCATAGATTGTAAACAGTTACAGTAGCTCTGTCACATCACTTAAAATAAGACATTTGTTAAACGTTATGTTGGGTGGGACCAGTGGTCCTGGCGTTTTGAGCATTTGGCCGTTTTGGCTCGCGTTCCGGTCACTTTGGCCTCCGCGTCTCGGACTTTCTGTTCACAACAGATTATAATAACATAACCGCGGTCCTCCGCGCTGTTTCCATGTGCATTGGCTGTTTAAAAGTACGACTGTGACTAGGAAGCAGAGTTGAGTTGTTGATTGGGGGAGCGCGGGGGGTCCGCGGTGGCGTGTCGAAGGCGCGGGGGCTGAGGTGGGCGGAGCTAGATACAGTGTTTAGAGTCGCAGCTCGGGATTATTATAATAGATCCATGGCTCTTTCACTCATCAAAACTCTTCCGAGTCGCACTTATGAGTTTAAAACGCGCCGCTCTCTATACCAAATGTGTAACGTGAGTCTGTGAATGTAGTGATAGACTGGTCTTTTGCCAGTCTGCATGCTGTTGTCATTGCCACCAGCTCGGCTGTCTGTGCTGAGAGGTGTGGGGGCAGGGGGCTTGAAGCCAGCACCTCCCAGTCAGAGCATACAGCAAAGGCAACACGGTTCCGCCCGGGATGCGGATCCATCTGGAGATAGCTGTAAAGGGGCCACTGAGTCACGTAACGCAGCGTTGTACAAGGTTGGTGAATGTATGAACCCCTGGCAGAGTCTGGCCAGGGTCCAGAGCCGGTTCTGGAATTCAAACGTGAGCCAAAACTGTGAGTCCTGGTGAACTGGGACCAAGAAAAAAACATAAGCCACGTCCAGTACTGTGAAATATTTTGCCCCCGGAGGAACTTGAGATAGGGTTGAATACGGGTTGGGAACTACAGTTGCGACTGGCTCCACGGCTTCGTTTACTGCCTTTAAACGCCATTTGTCTGCGCCGGGTTCACATGCTCTTTTAACAGGTTAAATACGGCTTCGCACTCCCCCAGATTTACAGGGTACAATGACCCCCGCCTCTCTCAGTGCTTCAAACACTGGTATAATACCCTCCACTGCCTCTGTGCGCAGGGGGTATTGCTGTCTACAGGGGCGTGCATCTGATTTTGGGGTGATCATCACGGGTTGACAATCTAGAAGTCGGCCTACATCAGTGGGATTCTTGGCCCAAAGATCATCTGGGACCTCTCTTAGTTCAGGAATTGCCTCTGCTCCCGCCTGAGATAAGAGGATAAGAGGAGCAGAGGACCCTTGTCCTGTGGGAACACCGCGAAAAGCAAGCAGAGGCAATTGTGAACATATTCTCCATGAGCTGTTGGAGTGAGAGAATACCACATCTGAGTCTGGAACGTCTGTCCAGTCCTCAGCTGTAAGACAATGATTAACAAAATCTTGCACCTCCCCCCAGTTAGCGTCCGTCGGTTTTGACAGTGGTATTTGTAGGTTTAGGTTTGACATAAAGAAACATTTTAGTGGTTCTGGGAGTGAGATGGAGATTGCAGAGAACTGGTTTTTCCTGTAAAGGTGGTCTGTAGTCAATGAGTCCTCCCAACTTTCACACCATTGTGTTCCTAGATCTGTGGACAACCAAAGAGCACAATGTAAATCCCTTTAATTTTTAAAATCAGCTTTGTCAGTGTTTACTTTCTTTTGTGCTAAAGAAATTAGTTTGATTGGGGATTTTGGGGTCAATTTCCAGTGATGATCATCTGTAGATGTTGTTGGTATGGCTACAAAATTGGAATCAGATCCCAATTCCCGCGTGGTTGTGACCTTCAGACCATTGGAGGTGGAAATTAAGCAGATTCCTAATATACACATCAGGTCACGGCCGAGGAGATTCACCGGGCATAAGGGGGAATAGAGGAAGGCGTGTTTGAATGAAGATCCGCAAGCATCAGAGCAGGATAGGGGAGACGTGAAATGCTCTTTGGTCGTATCGCCAGAAGCTGCTAATGAAAAGTAAAACGACCACTTACTTTTGGCTTCCGTGCAAGCGAAGATGTCCTTACCACTGAGTGCGTGGCACCTGAGTCTACCAAAAAATTTACTTTTTCACCATCAATGATTAAGAGATACTCGGGAAATGTAGTGTTAGCTTGACTAAATTTAGCATAAGTACCATCTCCTGCTTTCGCACTAGCTTCAAAATAAGTGGTTGCTTGTATGTGTCGTGCGTGTGTGTTACATGTGTTCTTGTGTTTGTCCGAGCCATCGTTTCTATGGCGTGCTGGGACCCCTCTGTCCTCCGGCTCAGTCGATCCGGACCGTTGTCTGCCTCGAACTGCACTCGGGGTGATTGGGAGGCGGGGCCAAGATGGCGGCGGTGGCGAGGTGAGGTGCAGCTGCGGTGTCTGGGTGGGGTACTGCTGCTTGCTGTCTGGGCAAAGTCCTGCCGCTGTGGCTGGGCGGGGTACTGCTGCTGCTGTGTCTGGGCAAAGTCCTGCCGCTGTGGCTGGGCAGGGTACTGCTGCTGTAGTGTTTGGGGAGAGAGGTACTGCTGTAGCTGTTTGCAGTCTCGAGCGAAATGTCCGAATTGTCCACACTGGTAGCACACACCCTTCTGTAAGTCACGTGTGTCACAACTGCGTCCTCTGCTTTGTTGGTTTTGTCGCCGGTGGTGTTGTCCCAGAGGGAAGCCAGTATTGGCATACAGTGTTAGAGTGGCCTGTGTGCATTTCCCTCGCCCGCGTCTTCTTCTTCATCTATCTTTGCCTTCCTTATAAGATCCTGAGCGTGGCGTGCGTGTCTGCGCACTGTGTTGAGCTCTAGGTCATCCGTTCCGCCCACGTATGTTCGGTTAATATTCATTGCAATGTCCTGGTTCAAACCTTTTGAGAATGCCGTCACATACGTATTTCTCGTATGGCGTGTCCGATGACTCTTGTATGCCGCTCTGTTCTTTAAAAAGAACGGAGAATCGATGTATAAAAATCATCTGTAGTCTCGTCAGGCCTTTGTTTGCACTGTTGAAGGGCTGTCCAGTCATATTTAGTTTGGTCAGGGCTTCAATATAGACAGTGTTTTCATCATACCTGGGCTTTTCTGCACACGCAGGTTGTTCTCTGGCAAAGTCACTCGTTTTCATCTACAGACCCATTATCTTTCTGCATTCCAATCCTGAAGGTCTGTACTCGATGCAAAACTCTGTAAATTCTTTAACAAATGCGTGTCCGTTAGTGGCTGGGTCTGGCAAAGATTTAGCGACAGGCAATATTTCGTCATGGCTCCAGGGTCTGTACACATACAACTGTCCATTTGGTCCGGCTACTTCCATCATTGGAAGTGTGGATGTTGTGGGTTACGCAGGTCATATTTCTTTTGGTCGAGTTTCTGCTCCTGTTGCTCGTTGCTCGTTGCTCGCTGCGGCCTCCGCACTTCCTCCTTAGCTGCTTGCCACGGTCTCTGCGGACTGTCCTCCGCTCGCCCCAGCCTCCGCATCCCCTCCGAGGCCTTGGCCGGAACGGGTGTCTGAGCAGAAGTCCAGTTCTGGGTCCCGTCGTGCCACGGGAAGAAACGTTGGCTCTGTGGGCAAAAGAAGTTTGAGCGCAGTTATCTGTTCTTGTGTGAGTGTGTGCAGTGTTGTGAATGGCGGTGCGGATGCGTGTGCATGGGATGTGTGTGGGGTAAGGCGGCGGCTTTTCACTCTTCGTTTCACATTCACTCGTGGCAGGTGCCAACAGTTTACACAATTTCTTGTTTAGCTTTAGCTTCAGTCTCCCATAGTTTAAACAATTTGTCATGCTTCTCCATCTCTCTCACAGAATCCGTGGACACTTTTTTCTTTGTTCTTAACACGTTTTCTTTCGTTTTTGTTTCATTTTATCCCGAGTTGGGTGAATTTGGTTCATGCTTAATGAACCAACCCATATTTTTTTGACCATACATGCAAGCATTCTAGACATTCTTCCCCATATTTGTTTGACATGGCACGTGAAGTTGGTGTCTCAGTGATTTGCCTTGTACCCCTGGACTGATTCTTTCCCATTTCGACCGTTCTCTTAACGGCTGCGTGTCTCTAAGTATCTTTAGTGACGACTCTCTCGTCAGCACTTTTCTTAGTTTTAGCGTATCGCTCAAACCACTTGCCCCAGGCAAAACTCCACCAAAAGTTTCAGTTATACTTGTTATTGGTTAGTGAAAAGATGCACCAGGCTCTCTTCCTGGTCTTACGATGACCCAGGCCACCGACAGTCCAACCAGTAGAAAGCAACTCTCCTCAGACACCACTATTCTAGGACACGGCCTAAAATTGGTGCATTTGTCCGACAATACTTGTTATGTTTTTCAATTATAATCGGTATATTGAATTTAGGTTAAATAATTTGAGGATTAAACATTTCAGTTTTCTCAAATTTAGGGGCAAATTAGCCAAAAGTCTTTTACGTGTAGAAAACGATGCCAAACTGGTCTCAAAATGTCAAGCCCCCTCCCCCTTTTTTTAAAAAAGAGTTTCTTATCAATTCAAAATAGATCAGAACCTTATACACGATTGAGACAACTCGCACACGACGTGGTCCGTTTTCTCTCCTTGCGCTGGCGGTCTCTTCCTGGTCCTTGTGAAACAGTCCTCACGTCTCGAAAAAGGTTTTGAGGTACGGTATGAGGCTGGATGCTATTATGTGTTTCCAGGCGGCCAACACTGAATCACGGTCCGTAGAAGTTGGATCGCCAGACGAAGGATCTTGCCAGCAACGCCAAAATTGTCGTGGAAAACTTCAGTAATAGTTATCAAGAAATGAAATAAACGATCGGACAGAGTTGTATTGTCTCAAAGTGAATGGTTTCATTCAGTGTAAATCCTGAATTCATCTCTCCCTGATACAAAGTTGTCTATCCCTTCCAGGACTTCGGCCCACACCAAGGGATCCCGTGTCTTTTTATACAATACAGGTTGAACAAATCACATGACAGTACATACTCGAATATCATATCATTGGTTCGATGGGCCAGATGCTAAGTACAGGAACAGGGTGGGTTTTTGTTGATTGCATTCAGACTTTGGCTGTCTGGTTTCTGTTAAAGACAATGCCCTAGCGGTAGGCGAGGAATATGCAAAGAGGCCCATCCTGGACCCCTGGGGTTAGATCACACTTGAGAGGAGCCAGTCTTTGAGCAGCACTACCAGGGCTCCTGATGGATTTAGCATTTGTGTGGAGGGGAGCGTTGGGGGTAATTTTGCATGGTGACATCAGGTCTGGTGATTTTCTGCCACAACAGTATCAAGATACAGTTTTGAAAAAAGGGTCTTAAAAATTGACCAAATGGGTAATTTTTTTACTCTGGAAAATGTATGAAATTTCATGTTTATTCACAACGCACTTATTTATAAACTATGTATGCTCTAATTACTCTAATAACTACCTCTAATAACATCCAACCAACTGATCAAAATGGAAATGTATAGAACACCTTCTTGTAAAGTATTGCATGTTTCTTGCCAAACAATTAGCATGGTCTGAACATGCTGCAGCAGCATCTTCTGCACAGGCGAGTTCAGCTTCTAAGGTTCACTGCTCCTTCTCACCTCAGCACAAACTGTGCTCTGCGCTATGCTCAAAGAAGCGCTCGAGCATATCAAAAGTACTATACCACACTGTCAGAGTGTGATTCTACTGCGGTAACCCCTGAACTTTGACCCAGGCTGCCTCCATTAGCTTTTGCTAAGGATGCTAATGCTGTATTTAGATCATGTATGTATGATCAATGATTAATAGTATGATAAATAAATGATTCGATCTCTTGGCGTCTTAATGTTATTTAGCTAGTTTGCCAATTAGCTTCTTAAGTTGGGTAACACAGTGGTGCATTTTTTGCTAGATTTTTTTGCATATTCTCCCCAGGTCCCCAGGCTCCCCCACTACATGTACAATACGACTTTTGATTTAAAAAGGTCAAGAAAAGTTAAATATCTTAATGCTTTTCTAACAAGTTCGATCTGGCGACATTTCTCTGTGTTTTTAGTATAATACTGAACTGAAAAAAGTGTGGTTTATTCAAGATTACATATTTTGTACTCTACTTGAAAGCTGTGTTGCTTTATTGAAACTGTCTATAGGTGTTAGATGTTGTAACTTTAGATTGAAGGGGATCACTGCACAACTTAACAACTCATCTAAATAATTCAAAATGTGTTTATGCTAGTTCTCAAATTCTGATTCTTCATTCATTGTATAGATTAGGTATGTCCTGAGCCGACAGTGGCATTGGAGTTGGTCTAGGTCAGGGGTGTCAAACTCATTTGGGCCAGGGGCCACTTTTCGACGCTCAGGTTGGGTCGCGGGCCGAACATAATGTAAAAGATTAAACAATAAAAAATATAACAAATGTTATATAGCCTAGTAATAGTTAAATGTGGACACTGTTGCACAAATATGCAGCAGGTGAAAGACTGAGTCCCTATTCATGCAGCAGCAGCAGGAACAGGAACATGGACTTGTGATATGATTCTGATATTAAATGTTTGTATCACAGACATGTTAATATTGCTGCACAAACTCAATATGAGCTCACTATTTTTACAGTTTAAGCTTATTTTAGTGACAAATGATTCATGTGGTGAATCAAATGAGAGCTCAAAGCAGCTTCACTCTGTCATGTTCAGACTTTATTTACACCTTGACCTGTGTTTTACCTGTGCTCATGATCTGTCCAGCTGTTGCACTGGTTTGGATGATTTTCCTCACAGAGTTGTCAGCAAAGAAGTTTGTTTTCTTGTTGTTAGCTTCACATTAGCGCCGCTTTTAGCACAGCTCTAACATCCATCAAAACCGCCTCTTTTCTTTATTCCTCGTGTTTCCCACGATCTGCCCTGGGGCAGAGCGCCACGTGTGAAGCGGGCGCTACAGGTCATCGCTGCCGGTGTGTCGGTGTGTTCGATTTTAAATCTGCTGCGATGAATGTCGCTGGTCGCTGTCCCTCGGCACTTGAGGCACACAGCGCAGAGCAGCGCGGAGGAGGAGCCGCGGGGGAGCAGCGCGGGGGAGGGGCAGCGGCTGCCAAAGGATTGTGGGAATTGTAGTTCTAGCGATAATAACGCAATATATCTATTGGAAATGAATAATTATAAACTAGAAATGTTTGGCGGGCTAGATGAAAACATCTGGCGGGCCACATCTGGCCCGCGGGCCTTGGCGTTTGACACTTGTGGTCTAGGTATTTTTAGAGCTATCCATCGAATTGAGACACTGACTGAGGAGGCTCTGTGCAGCTGAAAACATTAATGACAGATATGGTTAAGATATGGTCTTAACCTCTGCGATGTTTCTCACAGAGCCTTAAGAGTTAACATTAAAAGATCGATTGGGAGGCAAAAGAACTCTATTGGCATATCACTAATATAGATGTATTGCAACTAGGGATGGGCCCATATGGATTTTTTGTTTCCATGGAAATGTTGTTCCTTTGGCTAAAATATTCCACGAAGATGGCATGTATGGCAGATGTATTTATCTGCATGGAGAATGTTCAGAAGTATGGTTTTAACTTTCTATTTCCATGGAGTCATGCAGGTGATGAGCCACCTCCAGAAAGTTACACTTTGTCTCTTAAAATGAAGTGAAGATTTATCATAAATTAACTTTTCATTTAAGTCTAAATAGTAATAAAAATATTTATCTGGAATATTAAGTCATAGTTTGCATGTTTGTGTAAAGAAATATGGGAATCACATGGCACACGCACAAACTGGGAAAGTGCAGAACAAATATTGTGACAAATATTGGCCAATAACGATGAGTACCATATCGGCCGATATCTATACTGAACCCGATTATATTGCCCAGCCTTAATAGTAATCAGGTTTTACCTTTTGTTGAAAATGTAAATTTTTGTGGCCTGTAGCATATAGAGTATGTGCTATTACTGTGTGAGTCTGAATGCGTTGGCATAAGTGCTTACTCTAGGTGTTATTGTAAACCTTATATAGGGTCTGGGATTCACCCTATGATTGAAAACATGAGACTTCCCCCCATTGCGCACTCAGAATTTTCCAGTCCCCCTTTTGGATATTTACTGACATGGAAAACACTCTTTATGCCAATTTTACACCAAGCACTGTAATCAGAGAAATTTGTATCAGGTGACTTAATTATTTAGATGATAAGGATTTATATGGGAGTACAACACAGAATGGAGAATGCATGGAGTAAGGCTGCAGCAATTAACTGATTAATTGTGTCTCATCTATTTAAAAAATAATTGTAGTCATAGTTTGCTAATCATAATTTCCTGCACTATACAGACTCTAAAACACATACAAAAATACCTTTTTAAAAACAAATACTGTGGCATTATTAAATCAAAATGTCAAAAAAGAATAAAACTATTTCAGATTTTCATCAATAATGCACTTAATGTGTAAATATTCTCTATATAGCTTTTTTTTTTTTTTTTAAAGTCTGTATGTGCTATAGAAATAATCATTTGACTAGCCGACTAACACTAAAATATTAGTTGGCTCCCACAAATCAGATTATTGTAATTTGAATGGCCAAAGTTATATCTGAATAAGAAAAGCTTCATTCACACTCTGAACAAATCACAAAGCTGTAGTTTTCTCTTGAGTCTTATTTAAAACCTGCTCACCCTGTACACTCTGCACACCCTGTGTCTCGAATCATTTTGTGTTAAACATGTGAACGGAATCTTGACTTAAAAATAAGTAAATAAAAAATCACTAACCAAATAGTTTCCTCAAATCAGTCATCCTTCAACACAACCTTGCAATCTTGTCTTGTGTGATGCCCCCCCTGCACTCTTCAAACATGTGCACACGAGCAGCCTGGTGTAACCTGTTCTTGTCATGAAATATAGAGCAGCAGTGAAGGACAGAGAGAAGGTTCAGTTACACTCCACCAGTCCTGAATCCTGTATCTTCTTCTAAGTCTTTAACCGGCAACCTCATCCTTGTGTTGTGTTGGACCTATTACTTTCTTCCTGTAAATTTTGTTATGCAACCGCTGTGCTGAAAAACAATAAAGAAAGGAATGGGCGTTATACACAAAAAATTTGGATTTTTTTAAAAGTCAGATCATGATTACAATTTTTATCACAATTGACTTTCACGTAGTATCTTATTATTGCCTTTTAAAGTGCAATCCTGCATCTTGTCACGCTGGAACCAAAACATGCTTAAGCGTGATTGACTGCACGGCCAACAGTACGTTCTTCACCTCCAATAGAGAAGCTGCTTTATCACTTGCTGTTCAACAACTACAAAAGCAAACACAGAGTTTAGGAGCTATATTGTACCAAACACAAAGACATGGGGAAGTATTAACTGGACCACTGACCCAAATCTGTATAAATATCCAAGAGTGTTAACAGTAGCTGCGTGCTGTATTGTAGCATCACAATCTCCATACTTCTGGCATAACACTATGTCCTCAACATCTTTTTAAGACTCAGTTGTAACTCAACTTTAATTAGTTGTGCTTGAAAAACAAATAATCCACCAGGAAACTGTTTTCTTACAATACTAAACACTGCTGTCTGTTTCACGGATGGAAACACAGGACCGATTAGTGCTCCATCCTTCAAGGACCGATGATGCTCTCCAGATGAAACGTACGGACGCTGCCGGTATCGGCATTCCTTCTGCCTGCTTCCTACAGGTGACGGGCAGATGAATATGCACTAGGCTTTAGAGGTAACTAATGCCATCTGCTGCTTCTGGTAGTTCACTCTTTACTGTGATTGGTGATTGTTAGCATGGGTTCACAATTTATTTTATTTTTTTAATTTTAGGATCACCTTTGAGCTATGGCTGTGCAGTAATTTTTTGTTCGGGTAGTTCCAAGTGCCCGCTTGGAAATTGGAAATTTTCCTCCATAATAGATTGGTATAATCCCTCATTTGTGTTCCATTGTAGAAAAAAATATAATGGCCTGTTATTTTCATGAGGTTCTGCCCGGTGGGCAGGGCTTACTAAGAGGGAGATACACCCTAGTTCTCAGACTAGATCTGCAGATTGACAATGACTCTTGGATGAAATTCGAAATGTCTTGTTTTTCTAAAAACAGTTTCCATATGACTACAACTAAATATTTTTCTACCATTTCCTCTATAATGGAAAAATGGGGCAAAATCATTTGAAACAGGATTTGACTTTTTAGACCCCCTTTGAATCATTCCAATTGTGAGTCAGATCATTGATATAGACATATGTTGTAATCTCCACCTTGCATGTTTTGTAGATGTGATTCTTGTGTTATATTTGTAAGGCAAGCATTGAATGTAATTCATTGTACATCTCAACCTCAAACTAGGTGAGAACAACTGATAATGCCAAATCAACATGTCTTGTATGGGACTTGCTGTTAAAGGATGTCTAATAAATCTTCAGCATACTGTACAGAATATAGAACTGTTAGATAACTTGAGTAAACTACTTGCAGCAAAGGGACATTTGTCAGGTGATGTTTCATCATGATCAATGATACAATTGAATAAAACAAAAATAATATACATAAAAA
Organism: Chaenogobius annularis; assembly: GCA_015082035.1. Classification (NCBI taxonomy): domain Eukaryota; kingdom Metazoa; phylum Chordata; class Actinopteri; order Gobiiformes; family Gobiidae; genus Chaenogobius; species Chaenogobius annularis. The sequence goes on from BJKM01000519.1 coordinate 329,076, forward strand.
CATAAGATTCATTCACTAGACTAATTTAAAAGCATGATGCATGGGCCTGTTTCCCTTTTGACAACACAAATATTTCAATTGGGATAGAGGTGAGGTAGCAGTCATTTTTAGCTCCTGGATCAGTAACTGTAAAATGTTTTTTGGGTGTGTTTGTTTTGGAGGAGGCTTATGCGTCACCAGATTCTCTGTTGCATAACCAGATGACCTAAAGTGTTTCATATTAAAGTCTTTCCCTGCACAGACACATGCCTTCTTTTAAAAGGTGTCTGAAAACTCCACATGACCTGAGATGTCAATCTTTTCACACCAAGTACCTCCAAATAACATTTTGGATTTTTGGGGTTACACTAGGTCTAAACAAGGTCGATTGTATAAATTAGGACCAAATCGGGTAAAAAATGGGACTAATCCATGACTTTAAGCCAGAACTTCTGTAAACCGCAAGCACCACTAGATCAAAGCTTCATGTGACAGTGGAGAACCAGAAGTAATTGGGCTAGGACTTGAACTATCCACAATAGAAATAAAATATAATGCAATTTTTTTAGGAATATGCCACTGAATAAAAAAATAGCAGGCAAGCTTTGATGATATTTTCAATGTCAATACCACAATGATAATAAAAAAATTGTTTATACAAAACAATATAGAATTCCTAACACAAAATAATATATAAGTTTCTTTGGTCTGATGTAGATCATGACCAGAGTTGGGGGTAACGTGATCGCTGGTAATGCGGTAAATTTTTTTATCTCCTGAGGGGAGCGCGCCAAAAAAAGTTTTAGTTGTGCATGGGTTTTCTTACTTATCCACAAATGTTTCAGCAATGTTTTTCATTGCTTGAGGACAGGCCTACATGTGCTCATTGTATGGCATGTGTTACAATTGTCAACGTAAAAGGAAAATGAAGTCAAACGCATTTACTTTGCTTGTTTATTTGATATTTTAATGATAATGTTACTGTGTTCAGCAACGCAAAGGGATTGCTAGACGCTAGAGTACTTTTCCAGGTAACGCATTAACGAGGTAACGTAACAAGTTACTTTCAAAAGTAACGCTACCCAACACTGATCATGACCCATCTAAAACTGTACAAAAAAGGTCTAATATTGTCCTATTTATCTTTTTTTGTTCTTCTGTTCTTATCTTTGGTCTAAAAGGCGACTTCCTGTCACCAAAACTGCCCATTTAGTGTGTGCCCGCTGTTCCCTAAATATCCCCTGTCGGCCGCAATGCATTCTGGGAACCCTGTGGTGTGGTTTTTGGAAAATATTCTGTCAGTGCCCATTACTTTTTTTCCAGCCCAGTAGTTCAGCCTTAATCCAAGTATGAAGTCAGATGAATATTATTGTTGGAGTGAATCATTGGCAGTGTGTTAGGGCTGAGATATTTTGGAGGAATATTTAGCTGTTTGGAATATTTGAGATTTGGCTAACACAGTATTTATTTTAACACATCCAAGAGCATTACATATGTAAGAAGACTTGGCAGCCAACCACACACACACTCAAGTTACACCAGAGAAAGTCATTTGCACAAGATGGATAAACCAGACTAAAGCACTCATTTGCATGGTTTGGTCCTTGTTTAGACCTGGTTTAGACCCTGCTTAGAGGTGTTCTGGTGAATCACTATAGATCAGAGGTGAGAAACGCCTAGTCACATGACGCAATTTTCACGACTTGAGCCTTATTTGCCTAATGGACCACAAAGACTTGACTTGACTTATGCCTTGCCCTTTGTGACTGCCCTTAATGACTTGGAATTACTTGAGTTTTACTAGATAATTATATTTCTAAAGAACTATACTCTGCGTAAATGCATTTGTGTTTTCATGAGCCATGTGCTCTTATACTTTTGGTTTCACAACCACAGCGCTTTAAATCACTTCAGGGGAGGATGATGAATGTGTGGATCTCTGTATGGATTAAAACCATCATTGTGACCTGGGTTGGGCCATTGCCAAAGCCAACAGGCCAGTGCTGGATGCAGGAGTACCATGAGGCAGCTGCTGTAATGAGCCTGGTCAATAACGGCGAACGCGTGTATAAAATGCTGAAATTAAGATATGAATTATAAGAACACATTGGATGAGACAATAAAGGCAATCTATCCAGCCAGGTCCAGCCAGTTGTTATTTTACTTTGGGTTGGTACATGTTGTAATGGTACAGCAAATAAAAAAAAACAGTAATTTTTTTTTTGTTGCGCAGACACACGTTTGTTTTTTATATGTTCATCACATTTGCCAGCGAGTAAAAGCATAACTATCAATATATCATTGTCAGTATATCAACCTCTTGTTTCTAAAGTTCACTTCTTACTATAGGGTTTATGGCGCTTGGTGAAACATAACATACATTTCATAATTATTATAGCTCGCTATGTTTTTGGTTAGTTATTGTCCAGAATAACGTTAGATTTAAGAAATGTTTATATGAGATTACGCTAATTGCTAACAGTAACAATCTACACAAAACAATGTGGTAATATTTTTTAACGTGGCTTTGGTGTTACTCACGTGTGCTTGTCAGTTGCTGAAACAGCCCTTTCATAGTTTTTGATGTTGAAAAATACATTAGTGCCAATGCCAGGTACTGGGCTAATGAAACGCAGCGTTTTGTTAACAAATACTGGAAGGGTTTATTTGGCAGCGCCTTTACGTGCTTGATGCCTATTTTCTTTTCTCTGTGTGTGGGGAGGAGATCAGAGGTGTTGAGAGTAAGATGAGCGAGTGACTTTATGTTTAAACCAATGATTTTGTGATGCCTCTCTCAAATGACCGGGTATGGCTGTGGCTTGGCTGTCTGCCCAAATAACTGTTTATTTCTGCTGCTTTTATTGCTTTTCCAGAGAGTTGCTCAACTTCTCCCACTCAGCAGTTTCTGGTTGGATTTACCTGTACCTGCCTGCAACCAAAAACAAAACAGTCTGGCTGTTTGAGACCTCAGCACAAATTATGAATCAGATTAGAACTTCATTTTCCGGTCTACGGTTGATGCTTGAACTTTAAATGCAATAATTCTTTCAGGCATTGTTTTTTATTATTTTTTTATGCTAGAATTTTGCCCCCGGAACGCTTTAGTGTGAGATTTTTGGACAAGAGAGAATATGAATTTCTCACCAAACGTTGACTTGATCTTGTGATGAACTGTTTTATTTCCAGTGACGCTAAATTATATGTTGAGCGCACACGCTTAGCAAAACAAAGCTAGCTCACGTTAGCATCCGCTATTTCCTGTTTATCAACGCATGACACCCATGTTAAGATTAGGGTGACCAGAATTTCACATTTAAAAACTGGGACACACCCGGGTTGGGAAGTAATAATAAAAGTGTAAAAAAGTATTTAAGTACATATGTATGCGCTCGGATCAGTCATGCCTCTTTCACGGCTCACTTGTGAGTCAGTATATAATCTGAGTGACTTTTATCAGTGGAAATGAGTGCATCTTTTGTGTTTTGGTTATTCCAAAACCAGATTTTCTGTAGTTGGGCTAAAGAAACAACAATATATTCCCTTTTTTTTACTGTTGGCTGGTCTCAAAGTGGTCAAAACTGGGACAACTGGGACATGTCTTGAATAAAACTGGGACAAATCAATGGTTTTGGAAACATCTGCTGGGACATGGGACACAGGGCTCAAAACTGGGACTGTCCCGGGTAAATAGGGACATCTGGTCACTCTAGTTAAGATCCAACATATTATATTTCCAGTGCACAATGCATCTAACATTATCCAAACCTAATGCCTAGCATAAAGAGTTATTAAAATGCAATGTAGAGGAGCAGAGAAGTGAAATAAATGCAGAAAAGTAGTTTGCTGTTTACTCTAGCTTTTGCCACATCTCACAGCAACACATGTCTTTTTGTGAATTGCTGAGAATGACAAAATATAAAACAATGATCCACGGGTGCCATAGATTATAACTAGCAGACAAAAGCATAATTTGTTTTCTTTAGGGCTGCAAGTGCCGGGCAGGTGGCTGTTGTATATAAACCAGACAAAAGATCGCTGATGATGCCACTGCACTATAAGCCTGTTCTGATGCATCACAAAATATGTGAATCTCTCGCTCTCTTTCAAACACTGAGATGTGCTTCGGCAGTTAAGGGTGCGAAAGTAGGATTTGCTGGAGAAACCAGCAAATCCCCAGATTCTCCTGCCAATGAACAGGAGCTCTTCATCGGCTTGAGAGGCCTCTTGTGTGGCGCTGCAGGGCGAAGGTCGCACAACATGGGCTGCAACTGGTGCCAAAGGGGAGAACTGCTACAGGTTTGCCTGGATGCAGGTCACGCCACACAAAGCGCAGGAGGGAGCGGTACTCAGGGAGAAGGTGAGTCTGGTGGAACATGTCTTTTATGTCTCCACTAACTGCCGCTGGATGCTCTCGAAATCTGAGGAGGACACCGAGGAGGGACGCCCCTAGGGATGGACCTGGCAGGAGATGTTTGTTTAGGGTTTGGCCCTGAAACTTGAAGGAATAGTTGAACAGATGGTGATGCTTGCCAGTGTGGCTGACAAGGTGGTGTGGGATGTACCACAACTCATCTGCTTTGGCAGCCTCAGAAGGGGACAAATTCATCACAGAACCAGCATGGACTAATTTATCTATCTCTGCGCAGTAGATCTTAGCTTGCTCTGTATCTTTCTGGCGCCTTCTCTCTATACCTCTCAAACTGGGCTAAACGGCCTCAGGGGTAGCCTTTGCGACGGACGAGAGGGATGGCGTAGCGGTATGTGCCTGCTAATTCCAGGCCAACTGTCTTTAACTCAAGTAGGTCAATAGCATAATTATCTTCTCTTGAGCATGAAACTGCCTTGCTTTCCTTCACTGGAATAATGACTGCTTGCCATAATTTCTCTATGTGGTTTAGCACTCACCTGAGGGCGATGATAGTGGTGAAGAGACACTGTTGTGGCAAGTCAGGATGAGCATATGAGCCCGGAAGGGCCCTGTAATATCCATGAGAAGTAGGGGTTTTACTTTCTTGAAGGACTATGGGTATTGGCAGGCCTCTGAAGTGTTTATACTTCCGCTGGAGAGACTACTAGGCAACTATGCTCTGCTAGGTTGATACGGGTGGCTGTGATGGCATTGTTGACCTGTACTTCAATTTAGGTTTACCATCAGGGGAGATGTTGACTGAAACACAAGCGCCATGTAGAGTCTGGACATCTTGTCTTATGGTGCTCAAGGGAAGTGTCTCTTGGATGCCTCGGAGGTTGAGCTTTTGGGCAGCGTTGGGCAGCAGCATGGTCCTTTCTGACCAATCATCCAATACTGCATGAGTTCTCAAGGTCTTACCATCATGGTGAAGAATGACAGGAACGACCTTCAACAGGACCCGGCCGCTCTCTGTTGGATGGTCGAGGTACAGGACTCCAGTAGGTTGCTCACCTTCCCAGGCAGGGACAGTAGCTGAGTAGGTGCCTTTGGGGTCTTAGAGTTGACCTGGTGGAGTTGACCTGGTGAAGGACCTGCCGGTGGCGAACCTGACACAGTTTGCAAGGTTTCTTTAGGGTGCACTGTGCTGCCAGATATGAGCAGGCTTAGCGCGAGCACCACTTGTTGATCTTTATCCAGTCAGTCAGTTGTTCTTGTCTACGCTTGGCAATGTCTGGACACTGACTCGTGTTGGTTACGGTTATCACAATAGGCAGAGAAGGGTTGCTGTTTAGCTTTGTAAGGGTTGTTATCTGGTGGCTTAGACAAACCCTCTGCACCATGAAGAACTGAGGGAGCCCTTTCTTGGTCTGGCATTAGGCTGGCATTAGTGCTCCTTGGAGTGGGCAGTCCATCAAAATCCTGACATCAGGACTTTAACCATGTGGCCAGGTCTTCAAGTGTGTAAGTCTGACCAGAGTGGTTATACATGCAACGGCGAAACTCTGCTCTCTGCTCTGATGGAAGCTTGATCAGGAGTCTAGCCACATTGGAGCTGCACTGGAGTTCAACCTTGCCGTCCGGGCCTAGAGTCTTTGACATGCTCACGAGTGACTGGATTTGGAGGGCAAATCGCCCAAATTCTGCCACATCCCCTCGTCCAATACAGGTGAATCCATTACAGCTGCGATCCTTCTCAGGGCAATCTTCAGAAGTGCAAACTCCCCAGGATCACAACGTGTGAGCTTTGGAATGCTTGGTCGAGACCCCCCTGTAGGTATACTCTGGAGCTACGAACATGCTGGGGGTTCCCCAGGCCAGTAGTGTCCTCCATGATGGCTTAGGAGGGGGTGGAGGAGGTGGGAACTGGTCCACTGACTGATGGTCTGCTCTAGGAGGTGGCACTGGAGGTTAAATGGTCTTTGGCTGAGGATTAGGAAACACAAGCTTGGATTCATGCTGGGGATTTGTTTGACTCTGTACAGCCACAATATCCCTCTTCAGAACTGAACTTGTTGTCCGGTTCCTCCTTGATCTCAGCTAGCCTGGGAGGGGGTGGAGGCCAGTTCTCTTCCTCTTCAGCAGGATTTGGCTGGAGAGGAACTACATCGACCTTTGGTGTTTGTTTAAACTGCGTAAAACGCATACTTTGACGACGTACAACTACAGTAGGTGGCGGTAAATGCACCTTTTCAGTTGGCTGCCAACCGCCATTAAAAGTAACACAACAACAATGCAAAAGCCTGGAGTGTCCTTTACTGGCCTCTCTACAAACAACAAATAAATGTAAACGTGTAATAATCAAACTTCTATCGAACACAGAATCTACGGGGCCTTTTGTACAATTATGAAATCATCTCGCGACCCCCAGCTAAGGTCTCGCGACCCTCCCTTTGGGAACCACTAGTCTAACACACTACTATTCCTCAAGTTTGTGGCAAGCCTTATGAAATTGATCTTTCTGAGCGAATGTGACAATAACACAGATAAAAAGCAGTTTACATTTTGGCTACAAATTAAAGTAAAACTACTTAATTTAGCATCTAAAATTGTCCCAATTATTATTTTTAAGTTCTTAGGTTTATATTGTGAACTGGATAATCATGATTTTCGATAATCTTGACATCGCTACTTGTCACTTTACACTACGTTGCTGTAAACGAAGCACTGCATTGTCGGACCATCCAATAGGATAATAGCTGGCTGAACCAGGTCTAGCCCAGAACTACCAAAACTTAAAATGAGGCTAAACCTAGACTAGACTGTACCATAAATAAAGCTGTTCAAAACCACTTATTTTTGTCTCTACAGTCTATAGTCAAACTGGTAAAGTGGGCGGTGCATTGATTGTACTTGTAGACAGCCTCTTTCCTGTTACTAAAAATATCACTGCCTTTTGAGCGAGACACAAGTGTGCTCAGAATGTGTCCTGACCTCGGCTACAGAGCACACACACTTTTACCTATAAGGAGAATATGAATAACTTTTTTTAAATGACATAAAACAGGTCACAAAACATCCTTCCAAAAGTCATTTTTATCACACATATATTGTCAAAATACCCAAATTTGGTTTTCTTAAAACGGCATAAAAGCTGTACAAAAAGTTGTAGAAAAAAGATTCAGTTGTAGTCATCTGGAAAAACAATTCAATGACGACAAGTCATTCTCAATCTGTGAAACAAGTCTGAAAACTCCTGTTTATATCCTACTCTGGGAAAGCCCTGCCCACAGGGCGGGACCTCCTGATAATGGCCCATTGAAACTTAACTGGGATGGGCCTATTGTTCCCTGACTTTTGGCTCCCTCTCATTGAGTGCCTGTTTAGCATCAGAATTACCTCGGGCGTCTCCAGAGTTTCAGCAAACCATTATAAACAACTGGAAGGTTGAATCTGAATCCAGTTATTTATAATGGTCTGAATGGTCCAAGAATGACTCTTGGATGAGAGTCGAAACGTATCCAGAGTCCAGATGACGACAACTGAATCTTTTTTCTTCAATGGAACATTCCTGGATGAATGAATGATTACACCGACCTGTACAAAAAGTGTCAAATCAATTCATTGATAGTGATAATTCAAACACATGATTTGCTTGTCTTTTGACTGTTGACTGTTTCTGTTAAATCAACCATTTTTGTGAAGCGACTACCGTTGTGATATTGGGCTTTACAAAAATGCACTGAATTGAATTCTAACTTTGATGCAAGGGCACAGTTTTGACCTATTGCTGAGAGGAAATCTCACTCTTTTTAGTTTCAGAAGTTGACGCTCTTGTCTTGCTGAGCTCATGTTCTTTGTGTGGTTTGTGGAGTGTGAAGTTTATCGACAGTAGCAGCTTGTGGTGGCGTGGTGTGCTCTAGATCAGCAGAAAGTGGGTTAAAGTGTGGCCCCCGAGATAAAGCTGCCATGGCCGGAAGAAGACTCAGGGGCTTGGGTCTTTGGGCTGCAAAACAAATTGCAATTTAAATGGACACAATTGGCTGATTGCGAAAATATTCCGTCTAAAGTCCTCTCAAATATCAGTATTCCTGAACATTTTCTAAATATCTAGTGACTACATTCAGGATTAAATTACCTAAACAATACATGCTTTAACATTATTTCTGAGATTACAGATTTATTTTTGTTGCAGAATTTAATATCAAATCAACTTTCATTTAATATTTTTTGTCCTAATCAAGATCAGAGGACTGCTAATCAGCGTTTACGCTAAGGTTTTGGAGCAGAGTTTGGGCTATTTTCTTGTGTTAAATGGCATGATTAAAAATATGTATGACTTATGGAGACAGACAAAAGAAAGTACACAGAAAAGAGTTTCTTGCTGATTAAGGGTGTCAGAATAATTATGTTATTTATATATCCCTGATAAAGATGCACTTTACATTACATCACTGCTTCTCAAACATTTCACCTAAAGTACCAGAATCTAGCCCACAACTCAGACACTCATAGCAACCACACATTTGCAACTCCTTCAACCACTGCACCACCAACAAAGCCTGTGTCCACTGTTTGTGAGTGTGTGCGCCTGTCAAGTGGTGCTGCACATCAATTTCCCTACGGAAAAATAAAATGTGTCCATCTACGTGAAATCAGGTGCAGTCCTACTCATTTTCAGAACAGTTAAAATGTACTAAACATGTGTACCATCTATAGTTCATTACCATTATTTCTACTGTATGGTCAACCAAATAAAGGTTTCAGTATGGTGACTGAAGGCTTCTATCGGCAGAATGTTTATGAATAAAAAGTGGTGTCTCATAGGGTTAGGAAAATCAGTAATTATTTGATTAAATAATTCCACTGTCTTTGTTTATAAAAGGGTCTTTCCATATGTGTTTTAGAGTCTGTATTGTCGTGATAACTTAAAATGATCAAAATACAACTCTTATTGCTTATTTTTTGTAGTTGACTTGTCACAATTGTTGACACCCAAATCTGAATACATACTGAATACTGAATACTTCTTCTTCTGTCCTAACAAACCAGGTAATTGTCATTCCCGCCGCTGCACCGCTGCAAACATTTCAACATCACACTTAGATTAAGACCTTCCCACACTGTCGGTGATGATTCACTCTTTGTTTTTTGTTTGGTCTGATGTCTGGGGAACTAATGCCTTCACTCCTGTCCATTCTAATGTCATATGTACGACACATAGTCATGTCAAGATTATTCACTTAATCCATAACTCTTTCTGATTCTGATTCTGATTCTGATTCTGATTCTGATAAATCAAAAAAATACGTCTATGTGGAAATTAAAAACTATAATTTGATATTGGGCCATTCCTGCAACTTGTTAGTTTCTAAAAGTGTCATGATGAGTGCATAACTCCACCCCTCTCTGTCATCACCTGTCCAGGTATAAAGACGCAAGCGCTCCTCTCCCACACGGTTACTTGGTCACTCACAGCAACCTCTCTGCTCTCTGTGTGTGCTTTCAGCCTACGATGCCCTAGGCCGGCAGGACAAGAAATAATGTAAATGGCTTCCAAAGTGAAAGATGCCGTGGTGTGGTACCAGAAAAAGGTAAGGTTGCTTTCTCTATTTGCATTTGCGCTGTGGCTTGCTTTGGTTTTGCATTTGGATAAAGATAGGGGCCTCTCGAAATGACAAGAGTTTGTACAGTCTTATTACTAATAAAGAATATAATAGGTGTTTAACTTTCCACAATACTTAAATTTCACTCAAAGTTGTATCATAAAATGTGCCGTTGATTTTAAGTTCAAGTGTGCAGGATTAGTGTGCATTATTGCAATATTTTTATATTTTTGGCATATACATTTTGGCATATACTATGGCATATGTGTACTGTAAACGGAATACGGAAAGGCATGAATAGAATAAGCCTTTTTCAAAAATGTTCCTTTTCAAGAACTGTACATGAATAATATGCTGAACTTGGGTGTTGTTGCGATTATGTGTAGTTTTTTGTGATATTGTTTATTTGCGAGCCTTTTGCTTTATATTGTGCAGACCTATTCTCTACCATCAGCATTCCAATTTGCGATTGTCCTATGAATGATCAAGCTTGACATATATACAACCATTTAGTTTCCTTTAAAATTGCACAGAATTTAATAATAAACATAATAGAATTAGATTATCCTCTTGACATTAAAATTTGATTTTTTTTCTGCACGGAGTGATAATTCCCTGAACAATAACAAATACCGACTTTAATCACTGCCCTTATACACAAAAAATGTACATCTGAACTCTGCTTTGAACCACATGCTTTTACTGACTGATAAGAAATTATTTAAAATTTGATTAAATTTGATCACTTAAGTTAAAGTAGGGCTGTTCAATATTGTTCAATGAACAACCCTACTTTTACCTAAGTGATCCAACTGTGTGGTTTATTTTACTATGTATCTTATATAGAAAACACAGCACTTACTACTGTAAATCTAAATATACATTTATTCAATAAACCTTCCATAACAATTTGAGCCCCTTTTGCTGGCAATCTCATTAAACGTCTGGTTTAAGATGATAAATATGATGAGTGTAACACACATCAAACCTATGATTTAAAGTCCCCACTGGTTCCTAATCTATTTTCATGAAACTAATTATATGTAGCAAATTAATCTATTTGGACATATCCCACTACTCAGCATACAAAAGTTTTAATCTGCCAGATTTATTTACTAATTATTAATTTATTATTGTCAAAATAGTGATTCAAAATACAGTACACAACAAATGTTTGATTTCTCGCTTGTCCCTTTATTTAACTTTAAACTAAAATCATAACCTTTTTATTGAATATTGTATGAGATTTTTTCATATTTCCAACTAAATGAGCACACATGTACCCTCTCCTAAGCCCTCGGTGTAGCCGTCTTGTGGATGTGGTTGTTTGGCACTGGACTTCAGGGTGTTGCGTTTCGCCTTGTTCCATGGTTTCGGATATCAGATCCTCCGCTGGACTCCCACACTGCCCCCCCTCTCTCTGCTCACTTTACACCTGTCCCCCTGTCCACTTGTCCGCTTGTCCGCTTGTCCCCCTGTCCACCTGTCCTCTGTTTATGGCATGGTTTGACCTGTTGTTGTTAGGCATTGGACTGTATGTCTACTATGAGTAACAAAACGATTGGAATTTCTTATTTTCATTTGAATGTGCTGTGATATTGTTTCTCTGAATGTTTAGTGCGACTTATGTTCTTTTTATTTTGTTTTTTTTTTTGCTCTCTGGCCACTTTCTGTTCTGTGTTTTAGGTTTAATTTTCTTTCTTTTTTTTTTTTTTTTTTTTTTTTTTTTAAACATTTGAAATCACTTGGCCCTGGCCCTTCAGACCGGTTAACTTTAGAGCACTTTGGAAAGGTTCAGGGCCTGGCTCTGGGTCCAGAGGCGGAGCTCTGCTACGTGAGCAACTGACGTCACCCAAACATTTTCTAATAAATAAAATATAGATCGTATCTGATTTATACGTTTTAATCATAGGGCCAATCTCAGCCATTCACAAACAAGAGGTTTAGTAGTTCCAACTGTGTGTGTCGCTGTGAGATGTAAACCAAAAACTACTTCCGATTTATCATCACTTCTCTGCGTCTCTAAATATAGACTGTATAAATGGGTGGACAGAGCTAGCCCGTTGAGCGCGGCAGCGAATCTGTTCCTTCATGTCTGGCTCCTATTCACTTTCTATTGAAACATATGCACCTCTTTCTCTGTAACTACTGCTGTCAGACTCGTCATTTTGGTCCAAAAATGTATGTTTTCAAAAGCTCTACATGATTCTGGTGGTTTAATTTTTTGCTATTGTCTTTATAAATCAAGATGGGAGCAATAATAACTGACCAATCAGGTGCCGCCTTTCACTGTGGTCCGCTTCAGCTAGCGTTAGCAACATGTTTGATTGATAGCTAGCACGGCTCGTTGCTAAGCGGGAAGGGGCGGGTACCTTCTACAGCTTCACTCCTGATTGGCTCTATGGTTGCCTTGAAACGCACACTTGCTTTTCTAAATATGTAATTTGGCTCCAAATTAACCAGTTGGCTGGAACCAAACGGTATACATTGCTTTGTCCACTGATATATACAATCTATGCTTCTACACCAAGTTTTAGCCTCTCTTTATATCATGCATTGGGTTTGGATAATGCATTATGCAATGGAAATATGATATTTTCCATCTTGACGTGAGAACCGTATGTCAATTGGGAAACAGGAACAGGAAACCGCTGATGTTAACGTGTGCTAGTTTTGTTTTGCTAAGCATGTCAGCTCAAGATGTAAATTACCATCAGTGGAAATACGGCACTTTATCACATGATTAAGTCAAAGTTTGATGAGAAATTATTATTTTCTGTTTAGATCTGCTTTTTGCAGTCTTATTTTTTGTCTGCGTCTGCATTCTCTCTTTTTCAAATCATCTCACAGTAATGCTTTTGCAGCATTATCTACACCTTAGTTACACCTTAGCTACGCTTTAGTTAAAACGTTCTGGGAGCCAAAGAGAGCCAGACTGCTTTGAAAGCTAATGCCCTCTGCATTCTGCGTTGGACCCCTTAAATTATCTTAAGACAGTGGAGACACTTCAGGGCTATCCCAATCTGCTCCTAAGTGAGTGTTAAAATGTAGCTTATTATGGGAGTTGTATGATGATTTACATTTGGATTTACTTGTGTACAAATTATGCTCTACAAATAAACTTTCCTTGCCTTACCAAGCAGGACAGTCTTACTGAGATTTCAAATCTCTTCTCCCCTGACTCTTACATTATGCATTAGACCTGTGCATCGGGAGCCTGTCGGGTCAGTGGTCACAGTGACGGCATCATAGACTCGCTCTCACCTGTAACCTGTCCCCGGGGCCCCCACCTCTGACGTGTAGAACCCACTGTTTACATGCAGCGGGACTCGGCACAATAAGGAGAGCTCTGTGTGCAGCCAACAGACTAATCCAAGTGCTTTATTTTCAACCTGATCTGCATCAACAGATGGAACAGCAGGTGCACTAACTTGAATAGTTTACAGGTTTACTTTATAGTCCGCCGAATTTTGAAACAATCTTAAAGGTTAACAGGCTCTAATTATTTCTTTGGCGAGACCTGTGGAAAATATTTATTATTGTGAGTCAAATTGCAATTTGGGAAGAAGAATTGAAAAATAAAAATTTTAAATAATCGGTAGAGTTCGTAAACAGAATCCTTCTGTGATGTCAAAGGGAACGTTCCATTAAAAAATACAGAGACAAATTACACACAACGGACACATTTTTGTGTCAGTTAAACAAGCATTTAACAAAATAAAGGTGGTGTGAGTACCCCTTTGGTACTGGAAACCCTTTTCGTACCTTAAGCTCAACGGTGCTTGAACAGGCAGAAATGACTTATTTTGAAACCCTTATTTGCAAGTTTACGGTTAATATTATTTCTTATTTTTGATATTTATGAATGCATCCCACAAGATTTTGCCAACAGAAAGCCCATAATTTTATGTCGCTATTTTAAGCTAACAGTTAGCGATGTAGCTAGCATACTCTTAAATGGCTTGGTGAAAACATGTAAGGGGGCTTTGAGTGTGGTTGTTTTGTTTTCTCTCTGTTTTAATCCAAATTTCCAAACAATAAAACACTGTCAGAGAGGTAAAGCTAAAGCTACAAATAGGATTTCCTATTCAAAAGGGACACTGACTGGTGATATTACGGTGTTATGTCAGGTATTATTATTTGTCAAATAATTGTGTCGTTTATAGATTTTTGCCCTTGTTTACTAGGTAACAGTAATGGACTTACCTGTACCTACCTACCAATGTCACATCTGCTGCTCATGTCCAACGAGGAAGTACAATTGTAAACGTCATCAAAATAGTCAATCTGGGATCATGTTTAGTAAAATCTTTATGGTCACTACGTTTTAGTTAAAGTTGTAGTCTAGCTTTTGGCACTTTTGATTATGAATGTAGCTCAAGATCTGCAGTTGTCTGATTGCTCCTTACATATTTAACCCAGAGTACCTTCAGTATTAGAGAATTTTTTTTTTTTTTAAATAACATTTCAGCTGTTAGCAACATTAACATTTGTGAAAACTCAAAATGTAAGTTTTATATTAAAGGAAACACCTTTTCCTGCATAGACTGCGGGACTGTCTGAAGTGGTTGGAGAGTTTGAACTGCACGCATCTTGTCCATGTATGAATTTAGTGCCATTGTTTGGTAGTGGTGATCGGAAGGGCAAATGCTGCAGGTTGGCAGTCTCGCTTCCATCAGTCTATGGTGACTGTAATTTACCACCACAAAGTATGGAGAGAATGAATAATGACAACATGGCGTGGCGCTTTGAGAGGCTTTGAGTAAAGAGCAATACAAGTGTAAGGTGTCATCAGGTTTGTAGAGGTGAAACTCAGAGTTAACACCAACATTATAATACTGCATAATTAGTTCATTAAAATGTTGATTTAATAGCGATTGCTCTCTGCCGTGACCTTCAGTGCATCAGCAGACATAAGCAGACACACACCATGTCCCTGACCTCAGTGGATTTGCACCATTTTGGATTCAGCTTTTAGTGGTGTATCTATTAATATGACAGGATAGTGATACTCGATGGCCTGGTGCAATTCTAAATAATGTCTGTATTAAAAATATCATACCACTAAGATGTATTAGTCTGCATAGCCCTCTTAGAAACTCCAGAGGGACTGCGTAACGCTCTGTGCACTCCACCACGAGGTTTTGTTTCATTTTCCCTTTTGTTAAGGTGCACATCTGATTGTGGACACCTTGTTAAAATATTAGCGTGTATACACGTTATATTGTCTATTCAAATTAGCAAAATGTGTTTTCCCAACATGAGGTAAGTTGGGTAAAAATTTAATTATGAAGCAGTTTGTCCTGACTACCCCTAGAAAACTTGTGCGTCAGCCAGGCTTTTAAATGGTTTGGATCTGGTTCGGACACGTTTTAGTTATGCCAGACTTGGTTCAGTCTCTAGACACTAAAGATGAACATGTAGCATCAGTCAAATCTAGAGTTTAAATTGTTTTGCTTTTTTCATGCAATTTTAAGTTTTTTTTCTATTATGTTTGAGACAAAAGGGTCTCTGTTCTGTTCCTTGTGTCGCACAAACCCAAAAGTACCCTGATTTGAAGTGCTAAGGGCTGCTAAGGGACAGCCCAGTTTTTCCACACCGTTTTGGGACACTCATTTTTCCCTAACACCATAACTGTGTCTTTGCATTTGTGCTGAGTCAGAGCAGCTCATGCCCCAGCACCGCCATACGTGTCTTGGCTCGTGAGGAGGTTACCAGGCTTAGGCAGAAGTGGCAGTGCAGTAAATCAGCTTGGTGCTTGTTTGTTTTGCGGCCTATTTAAAGTCTTATTTTCGGTCCGAACGTGACATTCTGCTGTCAGAGTGATTTAGTCAAAAGTGAAAAGTGCATATTTTTGCTGTGCTTTGGTCTTTATGTATATGTGTGTGTGTGTGTGTGTGTGTATGTATATTTATTATATATATAATATATATATATATACACATACACATACACACACACACATATATATTAATATATATATAATAAATATAAATATATATATGTGTGTATATATATATATATATGTATATGTATACATATATACACACACGTATGTGTATATACTACATATATATTTATAATATATTATAAATATGTTATAATAATATAATTATATATATATATATATATATACATATAAATACATATACATATACATATATATATATTATATATATATATATATATATAATATATATATATATATATATATATATATATATATATATATATATATATATATATATATATATATATATATATATATATATATATATATATATATATATATATATATATATATATATACATATATATATATATATATATATATACATATATATATACATACATACACACACACACACACACATACTAGCAGACTGAGGAACAGTTTCTTCCCCCGAGCTGTGTCCTTATTGAACTCTGCCCCATGCCGATGAACCCCCCACTCCCCACTCCCCAACCACCACCACCCACAAACTCGTCATCTTCCCCCACTGTCCAAAGACGGTACACCAGCACTACTGGACCTTCCTGCACTCAAACACTTTGGATTCTGGTTGCACTGAAAACCGTACTGTTCATTGCACTAGTCTAGTAAGTTAGGCAGCTACTGTTTATTATTATGCACTATTTAATGTTCACTCAATCTGTACTACTTAACTTATCATATGCCCATTTGCTTTTGTAATTTATGTCTATAGTCCCTGTTTATAGTCTACATACAGTTAATGCACAATATATATAATATGCACTTTACCTCAATCAATCTATCTGTATATTTGTACTATATACTACAGCTCCTTATTTTAGCTATCACCTATTTATTATTATCTGTATATTGTACTTTTATTGCACTCTGGTTGGATGCTAAACTGCATTTCGTTGCTTTGTACTTGTACATGTGTAATTACAATAAAGTTGAATCTAATCTAATATAATATAATATTAATATATATTATAGTATATATATATATATATATATATATATATATATATATATATATATATATATATATATATATATATATATATATATATATATATATATATATATATATATATATATATATATATATATATATATATATATATATATATATATATATATATATATATATATATATTGCAAACTGAATTTATATTGGTATGAATTTGTTTTATATGGTCAATTTGCACCTCCAAATCAGTGGCCATGGTTCTCAACCGAAAAAAGGTGGCTTGCCCTCTCCGGGTGGGTGGGGAGTCCTTGGCCCATGTGGAGGAGTTCAAGTATCTCGGGGTCTTGTTCACGAGTGAGGGAAGGATGGAATGTGAGATTGACAAACGAAGCGTTCTGCCCCAATGGCACATTTCCAATTTAGCCTTTAGCTAGCTACATCGGGTAGTTCTACATCGAACATGCGCAGCAGTTCTTCTCCCGCGCAAGTGCGTGCCACGTGGCCACTCTGACCAATCAGAGCGAGAGCTGCTAGGGCAGAGCAGAGCAAGCCGAACAGAGGAAAAAGTTCATGACCTGAAAATATGCAAAATCCTATCCAGCCCTATCCAGATTTTTTAATAGATCCTTAGTTTGTGAGTGGAGAGCTGAACAGTGAGCGAGAGGAGAAGACACAAGATGTCGCCCACACACACACACACACACACAAACGCACTGAGGTACGGAGAACTTCCTCAGGACAGAGTGTGTGCACTGACAAAGTAGACGTTGGTCAACAGCATGGAAGTGTTTCCAACAAATAACTCTGGCAAAACATTTCACTGAAAACTGCTGTAGAGACGCAGAAACACTTGTTCATACATAGGGCAGGGCAGTTAATCGAAAGATCGACAGTTCGAGATCGAGTCATGTGAAATCGGCACAGTTTTTGAATGGAGAGGTTTACAGTTGATCCTGTCAGCAAAAACATGTGGTCTTGGGCAGAAGTCTGACTTTGGATGAAGAAATGTGAATATTATTTGTGTTAAATGGCACAGAGTAAAAGTCTGTATAATTTATGTTCGTGAAATCATTACTAAAAGGCTTACTTTTTTGGAAAGACCAAATAAAATAAAATAAAAAATCGAGATTGATCAATATCCATTTTTCCATTTTACCCATATCGCTGAGCACCATTCATGCAGTAAAGAAGCTCACACAGGAAATATGATAAGCACATCTTACCTAATATCACCTCATATGAAGCTCTTGCGCACTCGTTTATTATTATTTCATGAAGCGTCATTATTATAGATGCCAAGTTTCCACTGGCAGCAGGCTCACATGCTTCTGACCCGCTCTACAGCCACTGCACACTATGGGACAAGAAACAATAATATCATATTGTTTGAATTCGAATAATATGACCGATAGTCGAACCTCGGATTCAGATGGAGCAAAGTGGTTTTCGTCCTGGTCGTGGAACACTGAACCAGCTCTATACTCTCCATCGGGTGCTCGAGGGTTCATGGGAGCTTGCCCAACCAGTCCACATGTGCTTTGTGGATCTGGAGAAGACTTTCGACCGTGTCCCTCGAGGTGTCCTTTGGGGGGTGCTCCGGGAGTATGGGGTCCGGGGCCCTTTGCTCAGGGTTGTCTGGTCTCTGTTTGACCGGAGCAGGAGCTGTGTTCAAATTGCCGGCAGTAAGTAAGACCTGCTCCCTGTGCGTGTTGGACAGAATTTCTAAGCGCAGTAAGGGGTCGAAGGGTGTCTGGTTTGGGGACCACAGGATCTCATCCCGGCTGTTCGCAGAAGATGTTGTCCTGATGGCTCCATCAAACCTGGACCTGCAACATGCACTGGGACGGTTTGCAGCCGAGTTTGAAGCAGCTAGGATGAGAATCAGCACCTCCAAATCTGAGGCCATGGTTCTCAACCAGAAAAAGGTGGATTGCCCTCTCTCAGGGTGGGTGGGGAGTCCTTACCCCAAGTGGAGGAGTTCAAGTATCTCGGGGTCTTGTTCGGTGTGTCTGCAGTGATGCGGTCGCTGCATCGGACTGTTGTGGTAAAGAAGGAGCTGAGTCGAAAGACAAAGCTCTCGATTTACCGGTCAATCTACGTTCCTACCCTCACCTATGGTCATGAGCTTTGGGTAGTGACCGAAAGGACAAGATCGCGGATACAAGCGGTCGTAATGAGTTTCCTCCGCAGGTTGGCTGGGCGCTCCCTTAGAGATAGGGTGAGGAGCTCAGTCACACGGGAGGAGCTCGGAGTAGAGCCGCTGCTCCTCCACGTTGAGAGGAGCCAGCTGAGGTGGCTCGGGCATCTGTTCCGGATGCCTCCTGGACGCCTCCCTAGGGAGGTGTTTCGGGCATGTCCCACCGGGAGGAGGCACCGGGGAAGACCCAGAGCACGCTGGAGGGACTATGTCTCTCGGCTGGCCTGAGAACGCCTCGGATCCCCTTGGAGGAGTTGGAGGAAGTGTCTGGGGATAAGGAAGTCTGGGAGTCCCTACTTAGACTGCTGCGACCCAGCCCCGGATAAAGCAGAAGAAGATGGATGGATGGATGGGTGATATTATTGTTAATCTATGGGTGGACAGGCTGTTTTGGGATTATCTTGATAACATTTTCACCATGCATCTGCTAAAATGTGGGTGTAAATGTCTGAGTTGTTTAACTATTGCATGTGTAAGGACCATAAAATGAACCATAAAAAGGCAGAAATATCACTTCTATCTTGTTTGGAAGACTACACTACACTTCCTGTTTAATGTATTTCTAATCGGCTCTTTTTTAAGTACAATACTTTTAGTTATAGATCGCCAGAACAACAATTGTGATTTTATAATTTTTTAAATATATGTCCCATATCTATGGTAATTGCAATTATTTCGACCATAATTGTGACACAAAAAGTCAATATTGTCTCATGTTCTTTGTAATACATTTATATCCTTAAACTTTTCTAAACGTTTCTTTTTGATCATTTTGGACATCTATATCATTAAAAGGAGAAGTGATAATAGTTTGCTGTGCAAACCGCGTAGCAGTGCTGTTAGCGCGGCAGCGCACACAGCAGTAACATATAACTTATTTATTTGTAATGACAAACTGGCAACCAAGGCAGCTGGCCTGCGCTAATTGGTCAACCTCATTTTGCGCAAGCAGAATGAAATCAAGACATAAACGTGATCGTCATGTTCAAAAGAATATATCCCTCCGGTGCTGAAAAACGAAGAACAGAAACTGCAATCTCAACAACACTCTCTTAGGCGGAATCCGGTCCATATCCGGACCCAAGCGCCGTTTCGTCCGGACCAGAACCTCTGAACAGTGTACGCACCTCAATCACGGGGAACGAGCAGTGCAGCCTCAGTGTGTTAAAGATGAGATATGGGTTTTAAGAAAGTGTTTCAAATGAACTGGGAGTTTGCGTCTTTCCTTCGCGTCCGCCCCTCTCTCTCTCCCTCTCTCTCTCCCTCTCTCGCTCTCTTTGTCTCTCCCGCGTGAGAAAGCCTTAACAGCAGATCAGTCGTAACTCGTGATGTCTGTTTTACTTTGACTTCATAAGAAATAAGCGCAGCGCTGACTAACGAGAGGAACGTAAAGGTTTTTGCATGTAACGCCCAACAGCCAATCACATCGCAGCATTATTTCACGCAGAGGAAAGTCAGAGTCCAGTGTGTGATGTTCTGATCAGAACAAGCATCTCATGTCAGCTTTATATTCTTATCAACTTTTAATAGAGCAATAAAACATTTAAATGTATGTAAAAAGCACCATTAGACTATTTGTTATAAATTATAATACATCGGTAAATTGTGAAAAATAACTATGTTCATTATAATTACGTATGTTATAAAATAATGATCTATAATATAATATAAAAATATAATATAAAAGTCACTTTGACAAGAAAGAACAGTCGGACCAATAAAAGATAAATTAGAAAGAATAACTATTACTTTTACATTTTCAGTTAAATAGAGAATGTACATTTTAACTTGTTTGTTTCAATTAAATCACTGTCATATTTGTTGTTCTGGTGATGTTTGGTCAGTTTTTAC
>BJKM01000519.1:355000-370000 GCA_015082035.1 Chaenogobius annularis
GTAAAAAACCACAGTCAGATACCGCTAAATCAAACGTTGGCACAATAACTCAAAATTGTTCAGTTAACACTATATCACGTAAAATAAAACATAATACACTCATTATTCTGTTTTATTCCTCGTCACCACATGCAATTTATCAATCCTCTATATCACGTAAAATAAAACATAATACACTCACTTTTTCAGTTTATTCCTCGTCCACAAATCCTTCAAATTCCTTATACACACACTGTAATGTTATGGTGAAGCACAGTATCACTCCGTGACGCTCCTCGCTACGGTAACCGTAATGCTGCAAGCGGTGCGGCTTTATAGTTTACCAAAGTTGTGATAAAACATTTTGATGGATTTTTGAGCGCTGTGTACCACATAAAATCGGTTCGAGGTCAGTAAGCACAACCAGAATTAATCCATATATAAGGCGTGCTGGTTTATAAGGCGCACTGTTATTTTTTGAGAAAAATAAAGGTTTTTAAGTGCGCCTTATAGTGCGGAAAATACGGTACAAATATGTATGTATATACATACATATATACACACACATATATATATATATATGTATATATGTATGTGGATATATATACATGTATATATGTATGTATGTGTATATATATGTGTATGTGTATATATATATATATATATATATATGTATATGTGTGTGTGTGTATATATGTGTTTTTATATATATATATATATATGTTTATATGTATGTATGTATATGTGTGTGTGTGTGTGTATATATATGTGTGTGTATACGTATGTGTGTTTGTATGTTTGTATATGTGTATATGTATATATAAGAATTGTAGATTTGCTCCATACGTGAAAAATGATGCACACTATTAAACCATCTGTTACCATTGGACCTATGTGCATGTGCAGGGCTGGGGCATTTGTTTGTAATTGGCGTGTGTATTTGAATTTGAAAAATGAGAGAGTTATAAGAATAAAACAGCAGTTCAAAAGAATATTAAGATATCTTTGCATCAAATTCAGCCCTAATTCTTAAACAAAGTACTAATGTATTTGTCAAACCCCATGCAAAAGGTGCAAAGCAAAAAATACACTTTTTAATTTTACTTTTACTGGACTGTTTCTCCTCCTTTGGCTCTATGCAGGACACGGACTCAGACATGGTGAAGTCCTAATTAGCCTTGGTTAAGTTAAGATTCTAGAGATTATTTGCCTGTTGCCTTGTGTCTTCGAACTTTGTCCAATTGACTTCTTCAACCTTTATTGCCATGTTATTAGGGCAGTGCAATTATTAACATTTTAATTGAGATTTTATAATTTATATAATGTTCAATGATCAGCTTGGGTCTTTTTAATCCAGCAGAGTTCAGGCCTTGGGAGGAAAGTTTGGTTATTTAATACCCGTTTTTGTCAACAAAATCTATTTTGATATAAATTTGCTTGTATCTTTTCAAATAATCTTTCTCTAACCTAGTCTTTTTCTCATCAGATTGGCGCCTATGACCAGCAGATATGGGAGAAGTCTGTGGAGCAGCGAGAAATAAAGGTACTTTTCTTTTATTTTCTTTTTTTTCCGTAATTTTCCTCCGTTTGCAAATTTTTCATTTTATTTTTCCCTTATGTTCATAACTTCTGTATCAACCTCTTGTTCTGACAAGCTTTCTCTTTTCCAGCATTACTATTTCTTTATATTTTTGTTCCTTTAACTTTTTCCTTTCTGCTTCTTTCGGTTGCTATTTTCTATCCATCTCATCCCCTTCTTCCATCTCTGTCCCCTCAAAAGTTTATTTCTCTGGTGAGTACTACAAACGTGATGTTTGGAGACTTGGTAACTGCACGTCTGCTGACCCTGGAGCCAGAACAGACTGTCAAGATTAACAAACTATTGAGAAATTAATTCAGATTTGTTGTTATATGTCACACTAGAATAATATCTAGAATAGCCATGTTTTCACTGGTTTCTTTAATTGGAAATAGTCTTGAGGGAACTGCACTGGGATGTTTAAGCGTTCCAAAGCCTGCACAGCCCGATCTGGAACACTTTAGCGTGAGCTGATTGGACAAGAGAGAGTGAGAGTAAAACAAGGCCGTAAAAAGCAGATATAAACAGAATATAAATAAGTTTTCACTAAACGCTGATTGATAAACTGACATATTTCCAGATTTCTAATTTATATGTTGAGCCCACATGTTTAGCAAAACAAAGCTAGCTCAGTTAGCATCAGCTGTTTCCTGTTTATCGACACGCAACACTCGCTTTGTCAAGACCCAAAATATTATATTTCCAGGGCATAATGCATCTAACATTATCCAAACCCAATGCATTACATAAAGAGAGGTTAAAACGTAGAATAGAGGCTTTGCAAAGAGGTGAAATAAATGTAGAAAAAGCTGAGGATACACCAGAAGCAGTTTCTTGTTTACTTTAGTTTTAGCCACGTCTCACAGAGACACAAACTTTCATTAAACGTAATTTTGGGAATTGCTGAGATCGGCCTCATCATTCTTTGTATTTATCATTCAAAATAAACTAAAACATGTCATTAGATTTTGCTAAGGGTGCATCCAAAATCGACCGTGGACTGCCTTTTTTTTTTGCAAATGTGGACTATAAACAGAGCAGACAAACCAGCAGTAGCAGTAGTTTTACAGTGGTGTGAAGCTAACCCTTTTAAGGAAGTGGAACAGGTTTAAATTTAGCTCTGAGGCGAAGCGGGTCTATTACAAAGCGGCAGCTACTGGAGAATACAGCAAAATTGTATTGTAATGGTTTGCAAGGTATTCAGATTTTGTTGACCACTTTTTATATTTTGAAGAATTGAAATCTGAAGCTCTGTGTTGAGACTATTGGAATTCAGACCACTGGTAGTTGAGAATCAAATAAAATTGTTTACAAATAAATAAATAAATAAATAAAAAAAGAGGGAGAGAGATCTTGTATCTAATTCTCCCCCAAATAATACTGCCCAATTTCACATCCATATTTTTAGTTTATATTATAAAAGTACAGTGCAATTAATTTACATTTGCCTTCACATGATCACAACATGTAGTTAGTGGAATTTAAAGTAGTTTATCCTAGCTAAAGATAGCACAGAGCTGAAGAAGAGAGAGTTATGGAGAGCTATAGACTAAAGAGAATCACAAAGACTGCAAATATTTACCGAACCTAATTTCCTTTGTAAACAACAAATAATGCAGTTACTCTGTCTTAAAGCTGCCAAACCTGTAGTTTAGAGCTCTACAAACTGAAATGCTGAAAAAGTTCTGAAATGCAAAGGATTCTTGGATTAGTTTAGCAGTTTGTATTTTAGTCTTCTCTCCTGGACAGGTTTAAAATGTGCACTTTGAACAGAATCCAACTGTTAAAACATGAATGCCAAATCTGATTACAATATTTGTCAGAAAAATCCAAATAGAGAGAGAGGACGGGAGTTGTTAATTGTACAAAACTTGACCGTAACTTGCCCCATTGGTGATCCATAACTTTGATCCACAAGCGGTCTCTACTCTCTCACATGGCGGGCGGGCGCTCAAATGCTTTGCTTTGGGAGATAAGAGCAGTAATAAAACTCTACTATCAGTGTAATAAATAAACCATAATAGACTTGGTAAATACAACTGGTTCTAGTGTGGGAACCATTGATTAGGACTGTACAAAGCAAATATAAGCAATAGTTACACATATTGAAATTCCGTTTTTGTTGTTTTTGGTTTTTTTTCAAAGTCTGTTGAATTTGTCCATTTCCAAATTAAGTCTGAATGTAATTTTTAAAAATTTTTGATGTGTCTGTTATTATGTCAGTTATGTCCTTGATGAAGACAGGTGAGGTTTGTGTCACCCATTTTTTAGTGTTGGCCTTTTTTCCTGCAGCCAAAAGAACATTCCAAAGGTATCCGTTTATTGTGTCCATGGCCGGTTTTTGAGGCCCAAATACATAGTTCTTATATTGAGAGGCATGGCAGTGTCAAAAACAGTCTGCAGTGCATTAAAACAGTCTGCAGTGCATTGTTAAGTTCAGTCCAATATTTCTGAACAACAGGACAGTCCCAAAACATGTGATAGTGGTTTGCCTCTTGGCTGCCACAGTTCCTCCAACAGTTAGGATTTCCTTGTGAATAATGAGCACTTTGACATGGTGTTCTGAAAACAGAAAACAGAATTCACTCCAAACATGTGTATTTTTCATTTTTCATTTTTAAGCTAGAGTAAACAGAAACTACTTGTGGTTTTCTGCCTTTATTTCACTTCTCTTCAAAGCCTCTACACCAGTGGTCCCCAAACTACGGCCCGGGGGCCGGATACGGTCCACATCCACATTTGACCCGGCCCCCTGAACAATACAAGAGACGCATTATTCATGCTCATATGAGTCATAGATTCTGCTCTGACAACTGAAGCTGAACTTTTTACCCAAGACTGTGCACGGCACAAACACAAACTTTCTTTCTGTGAAGAACCCAGAGAGGGTTATTTGATTTTTATTGATTTCATGAATAGTGTTATTATATATTTCCTGAATTATTTTTTTCTGTGAAGAACCCAGAGAGGGTTATTTGATCTCGGAAAGGGTTATTCATGTTTGGTTATATGTGGCTTTCTGGAAAACAATACATGTTTACATTTAGGCACCCCTGCGATCGTCACAACTTTTTTCTGTTACAAACTGACCCTGGCCCCCCATCAGAGAAGGGAAAAGTTATGTGGCCCTTACAGGAAAAAGTTTGGGGACCCCTGCTCTACACCGTGGTTTAACCTCTCTATTCATTTAAGACAATGGAGACATTTTTGGGTTTGCTGAGCCGCTCCAAAGTGAACCACTGGAAACATTCTTTAAGATTGCACAGATTACTTCATCATTGAAAAACCTAAATTTTTCACTTTTACAAATAAAAAAAAAACACTTTAATGTTTATGAAGTCATGTCTTCCTACCTTTTTAACACATGATCAAAATATGTGGAGAATACCATTTTGTTCAATAGTAGTTTGTGCTAGTGTTTGAGTTCCACATGGGTTTATCACTAGAGGGCTTGTTGACTCAGACCTGTTACTGTGGGCTCCTACAGTTTGTATTTTATGCTTGCATTCTACACTTACAATATTATGACGTTTGAATGCTATAAAAGGTTGTATGAGGCGTTGGTAGATGGGTACTTGACATCTGAGGGTCATGCAATTTGTCTGTCCTGACTGACGGCAAAATACAACAATAAAAAAAACACACACCTGACACACCGCACAAAAAATGCCATGTGAAAAAACCCCATCTATAGTGTTTACTAAACACTTTTTTTTTTTTAAATGTATACTTCTCTTAATGCCAACAGCTTTATGACACATGTGACTCATTTTTAGTTTTTTATTTTGTGTAGAATAAAACAAAACAAAAAAGATTTTGCAGCCATGTTTGGTTTGAGGGTCAATATTTATATAATGGGGAAATGTTTTTTTTTTTTTTTTGGGGTACAATAAGATTTTAGAAGGTTTCCTTTCAACTTTATTATACATTATATAATGTGTGTTAACCCTGCAACGGGCTGGCCGCTGTCCAGGGTGTACCCCGCCTAAGGCCCTAAGGCACTGGGATAGGCTCCAGTCACCCACGACCCCTAAGGGGAACAAGCGGTAGAAAATGAATGAATGAATAATATATACATATACTTTATTATACACAATATTATACATTTAGAAAAGATCTTTACTGGGATTCTCTTTCTTTTATGTTCTGTTTATTTTCCACTGGTGTCACAAAGTAGTTTCAATATTATGCTTTATTGTGATAGTTTCTTTGCCCGGCCTAATTTACACACTACCTAGTTGTGCTTTTGATGTGATTTGAGGCATGAGAAGCTAATACTGTTCTAATGTGTGTTATTGTGGCCACTGCATGATAATCAAACTAAAAGGTTCTGTCGTACCAAGTCTCTGGGCTATTTTGAAGCTTGCAGATCCTCCTCCGTACACAGTGTGATTATTCCAGAAAAAAATATTCAGATGGCTCTAAACCTTCTATTGTGTAGCTCAGACGTAAGCCGTGTGTTCTTCTGTAGCAGCAGTGCTTATCAACTGGTCTGATTGTCCTAGTCCCACACCCATAGTATGCATTTTGACCCCAGTTGAGAACCACAGTCCTCAGTAAATGTAAATGTCTGTATTTTTGACTGTGTTTTGTCGCCCCCTGCAGGGCTTAAGGAACAAGCCAAAGAAGACAGGCCATGTAAAGCCAGACCTCATCGACGTAGACCTGGTTCGAGGTAAGGACAATAAGCACTCTGATACTGGGAAATCCCCAAACTTACATAAAGGTTTTATTGGAAAACTATATTTCCACATGTATCAGTGGGCAGTTATGGACACGAGGTTACTCCATGAATTTGGAACAGTGTTAGTATTATGATACATGTTTAAAAAGCAGGATTCTGTTTGTTTTTGATGCACATTGTGAACAACTCTAGTAGCTTTAACATTTGAGAGAAGAAATCTGAACTGAAGAAACTAATCCAAGGATCTCAGAAATGAATTTGTCGAGGTCTAAACTACACATAAAAATCTTTTTTTTCTTTGCAGATTACATTCTATCCTAATAATTGCAGCCTTTGATTTGATATTTGTGCCAAGTCAAATAGTGATATCTTTTTAATTGCGATATGTTGTGCAGCCCTAATTTCAATACATTTGTGCTGTTTAAAGTGCCCACAGTCAACCGCCTGTTTGCATTTTTCTGTATTAATCATTTATGAAAGCTACTTAAAAGTGTAGTTTGTAACTTTTTTGATGTGAGGTCAGCTATCTTAGAGTTTAGGTTCTTGGCCCGAGCCTGACCCGAGTTCTGAGCATGTGTGTTCGCACATGGTTGACAGCTTATACTGTCATTAAAATTCTGCTATGTAACTGCGGTTCTGTGAGTGCGGGCACAGTCCGGGCCTGGCCCAGACCTGCAAGGATGGACTCGGGTCCGGGTCGGACCTGCAGAGATGGACTCGGGTCCGGGTCGGGTTCACACAGTACGTGCTCAGGCCAAGATGGGCTACTTTTTTTGGGGACAATCTAAACTCTACACCACCTCCATAGACATGTTATTGACTTGCCTGGAATTTTCCACAGTACGGCTTTAAGGTCCTGTAGCATTTGGGCTGTGTTACTCTATGAACAGTGTGTTGTTCTGACTTTATTTGTGTGTGTTTTTAGGGTCAGCATTTGCCAAGGCTAAACCGGAGAGTCCCTGGACATCTCTGACCAGGAAAGGCATAGTCCGAGTTGTGTTCTTCCCCTTCTTTTATAAATGGTGGACCCAAGTCACCTCCAGGGGCATCTTCTTCTTGCTCCTAGGACTGTACCTGCTGCAAGGTAATGTTCCTAATAAAAGTATTGATTTTATGACACACAAAATCAAAATCTTACATGTGGGTCCTTTAAATGGAGCCAACATCATATATCACTTTCACATTTAATAGAAACATAACAAATACTCTTAGTAATGTGGAATGAGGTTTTTCAATAAAATATATTCCAGTTGTTTGATTTTGAAATAGCACCATTTTAAAAAAGGCATGCTAGCAACTTTGATCCTGATTTGAACACGTTTTGGCCACGTTTCGGACTCAGTTGTCTTGATCTTGCGATAAAGCACAGTATTTCCAGTAAGTTTTACTGCATTGATTGATATAGTCTTTTTTTTTTTTCTCCCCCAGTTGCAGCAGCGGCCCTGTACCTGAGCATCCCTCAGCTCCATGGGATCCCGGCCACTGAGGTGTTTGGTGCCTTCTGGCTCATGCTCCTGCTGGGCACTGTACACTGTCAGATCGTCTCCACCAGGACACCCAAGCCCGTGTCCAGCAGCGGGGGCAAGAGGCGCAGGTGAGGAAGAGGAAGGAGGGGTATATGGCTTTAGGGCTGAACAATTTATAAAAATATCTTCAAATTACAAACATTTTTAATATACTTATACTTCAAAATTAAGGAGCTTTTAGCATTTGATTGAAGATGGACAGAATGATCTACTTAAAGTGCATATGACAGGTTAGACCTTTCAATTTACTAAAATGTAGTGAACATGATTATATGCAAGAGTTTACAAAAAAAATCTCCTTAAATTAGAGTGACGTTTATAATTTGACTTCCTGGTGTGACACAAGATGCCCTAAAAGTTCAGCATTCCGTTTCCGGGGCGGAGTTTAGTTAACTTGGTTAAGGCCCCCAATAGTTAAGATTAGATAAATAAAACTACCGGATAACAGTTTATTTTTGATTGTTTAAACTGACTGAAAAATTGCATGTAAATATTTCCTGCATTTTTCAAGGAAGGTCGTGATTCCATTTTAGAATTCGTTCCCACAAAACCAAGTTCATAAATAGGAAACACGAAAACCTGTCAGTAGCATTTTAAGTACCACAAGAACATTTAACAGCTACAGGGTTTTATAGGTTTTATACATTTTAAGACCCCATGGAGACAGGTTTATTATCCTCTGCAATGTCCTTAGATTTTTATGATCTTTTACTTTGTATTTTCTAATTTGATTCATTGTTCAGCCCTTGATAGGACAGCCTAAAATAAATAATTAAACATTATATGATAAATGTGATGGGGGGGGAAAACTCAGGTGTATTTGTTTTTTGCTGGTTGGTTTGAAACTCTGCTTCTTTTACTCACAAACTAAAGAAGCACATTTATCACAGAGATTTGTTCCAGAAAATTCACTTTAACAAAAGCTCTGTGATAAATGTTTAAATAAGCTTGTAGATGTAGACGGCTGTTCTGTTTCGTCTGTGATTCTTTGCTTCACTGTGTCTCCGGATTGAAGATTTTCAGAATGAATCACAACTTGACAATCTTAACTGTGATTTAGGCCAGTTTTGAGCAGTGGAGGGAGGTGAAACACATGCTATAATACTCATTTTGTAATACAGCATTTTGACTATATATATTTGTTCTACAGTACACTAGACAAAATGAGAATTTTTTTTTGTAAATTATTTGTTCTTTATTACAAACGTTAAATGCCAAATTCTAAAACGTCATTGCCATTTCACACATACTGTTTTTATCTTTTTATTCTATATGTTTGTACACAAACATCAAAAACATGTATATTTTATTTAAATGTACTTACATGCAAAGAGGTGCAATGTTTTTTTCTGTCCTGTGATGTGACAAATTATTTTCTTTTTTTTAACTAGGGCTTCGTTTTTAAGCCCTAGTAACTAATCGGTTAATGATGTTGTAGTCGGCCAAAATTTGTATTAGTCAACTCCTTTTTTTATTTAAATAATAAAGATTTTTATGGGACAACAGCAAAAAGGAGAAGACATGGAGTGAGTTAGCGGAAGAATCTACATAGTATAAATATGCAGTACTTTTCTTGTGAGTGCAGTTTGAGTCAGATACATAGACATACTTGATTTATTATTTACTTTGCAAATCCGGACGTTGTTCATCTTTTCGTTTCCGTTTACTGATCTGTGGATCTTGATCCGGCCAGACTTGGGCGCAGAAAAAAACTTGATCCGCAATTTGCGCAGACGTCGGCGGAGTCGCAGAGAGTTTATGCACGTGCCACAGACGTCGTGGCGCAGCGAAGCATATATATATATATATATATATATATATATATAAAATAAATGGCCTAATGTCTGGCATGTTAATAATGTAACTGTCCCATTCTAAAAATATATATATATTTTTAACAATTACAATTTTATTTTTCTCAGAAAATACAGTTGTCCCACCGCAGGACATCAGATAGACACATGTTAAAAGTTTTTCAGAAAAGTAAAATTTTACAAAAATAAGAATATAATAATGATTACTTTTGACCTGCTTGAACTCTTTTAACCCCAGAGTTTGCAGGAGCAGAAATGACAGATTGGAATTAAATATGGGACTTTTCATGTCACACCACAGGACACGCTTTGGATTACAGCATTACATTTCTTATATATGATTTAGATTTTAAGTTTAGTACAAAATAGATGCATACCTTTATTAATCCATTAACTATAACTCTATTTACAATCTCTTAAACAATACCTTAATGTATTTTACTCTAAGTGAATTGTCTGCTTAATGTCACATGACCCATTGGATTTAGGCGTAGCTATAGTTACCACTGACCCTGCAGTGTTTCACATCACTTTAAGCTTCTCTGCTCCTCTTGTATTCTGAAGGAAGTTGAGGAAGGCCTCTCAGATGGAGGTGCATAGGGAAGGCGACGGGTCTAGCACTACCGATAACACACAAGAGGGGGCGCCACACTCGCACTCCCCCGGCACAGCATACAGCCTGGGCTCTCTCTTCCATGGTTTCTGGCATGATATCTGTAAAGCTGGGTGTGTATTTTTGTTTCCTTTCCTTCAAGATAATGATCATATCCAAGATGAGGGCTCAGTTTCAGAAGACTACCCTTCTATTCAAAAATATATTTAAATTAAAAAGCCCAAAAAATAATGCAATAATAGAACACGATAATTGGAAATGCCCAATTGAATATTTTGCCAAAGCAAGAAACTGATCCCTGATTTTAAATTGTATCTTTATAGCTACAACATCACGTCTTGACATGCCTTGTTCACTGTAAACAAGAATATATCATCTGTGCTTATTCACAATAGTCTTATATTGCACTCATGATAGTGATTTAATGTTACATATTTCATTTGGAGATTTAAAACATATATATAAATAAACAAAAGATTAAAATGCAGACTGTATATTTCAAATTTTTTCAACAAAAATGAGCGCAGGTTTTCAAAGTAACAAAGGTTTTAAAAAGTTGGACAATCCCTTTAAACCTTTGTTACATGTGTCAGTGTATAAACCACAAATGGAGCTTAGCACTTCATTTTTCCAATAAACCTTTAGAAAAAGACAGAGGTGTCCATGTAGCAATTACTGTATTTCCAGTACAAAAAACATATTGGAAACCTATAATTTAATAAATCTGCCCAACTTTGTAGTAAAACTACATTATAAGTTAAGAAAAATTTAAGGTTTATGGAAAAAAACAAAAGGTAAATTTCCTGTTGAGCTTCTTTCCTGTAAAAGGCATGACACGGGGTGATTTTGGAGCGTTAGAATTTCATCTATAGCACAATGTTAAATAAGCTTTCATTGTAACTTGCACTAACAATCACTGATGTCAGTTAGATTCAGACTTCAGGGACCTGCACTTCACTTTCGTCAACTTTCTTCTCATCAGTTACTATTTTTACTCCTAAAATTTACTCTTTATAATAATTCATATACAGTGAGGAAAGTAAGTATTTGAACACCCTGCGATTTGGCCAGTTCTCCCACTTAGAAATTATTAAATCCATTTTCTAACGACAGTTGATAATTTCAGCCCTTTCCAGCCTCGTGGAGGTCTACAATTTTGTCTCTGGTGTGTTTAGACAGCTCTTTGGCCTTGCCCTAGTTGAGTCTGACTGATTGGGGGGTGGACAGGCCAAAGAGCTCAAACAGGTGCTACTAATTTATGTAATAAGTGGAGTAAAGGTGGATTTTTTACAGGTCCTGTTTGCAGCAATAATATACAAATTAATTATTTAAAAATCATACAATGTGATTTCTGTTTTTTTTTTATTCCTTCTCTCACAGTGGAAATGTACCTACGATGAAAATTTCAGACCCCTCCATAATTTCTAAGTGGGAGAACTTGCAAAATCACAGGGTGTTCAAATACCTACTTTCCTCACTGTATTTCCGCACTCGATTCAGGGTTCCCCACACAACTCTATGCAAGAAAAGTTCAACATTTAGCTTGCTATGTTTAGTTTTGTTCTCCTGGGAACCCTGTTAATTTAATATAAACCTGCATTCTAGACCAGGACAGAAGAGCTAAGTGTTTCCATACGCTTCATTGTGAATGCATTGTTTATAGAGCCACTGCAAAAGAGAATATCTACATGAATCCAAATGACTTGAATTTAGAATCCTTTTTAAGCAGTTTTGACTAAAGAGTGAATATGTTTCGACTGACCCTGGCCCCTCGACTGGTTCACTTTAGAGCACAGAGCACACAACAGTTCTTTTTAATGTCAGAGTGTGTCTCATGTTCAGAACCTGGCTCTGGGTCTAGAGGCAGAGCTCTGCTGTTTTCTAATGAATAAAATCAAAATCATGTCTGAATTGTACCTTTTAATCATAAAACCAATCTCAGCCATTCACAAAAAAACATTTTTGGTAATTCCAAATTGGTGAGACGTGGCTAAAGCTAGAGTAAACAGGAAACTACTTCAGGTGTATCATCGGCTTTTATTTCTCTTCTCTGCTCCTCTGGCATGTTTTGTTTTCACATGAATCCGCGTTCTCTCTTTTACCATAATGGCCAAGACAGACCGCAAGCATTTCTTGAAGCGGAACAACAAGCAAGTGCTTTGTGCACGCAGTTACCAGGCTTGTTTCATGTGAGCATCTAGTTTGGCAGATTGACGTGTGCAGACTGTATGCCGAGCCAGGCTTGCTGTTGAAGTTGCTTGTAAACCCAAAATACAAATGTATTTTCCTGCTTGAAGCTCATGCAGTGAAGTTGTTTTCAGTCAAAATACACACATAAAATGTTTTTAATTAAGCATTTTGATGACTAGAGTAACACATTGATTAAACATCAGAAGGAAGACTGGCTCGGATTGACCGTGGGTTGAGACTTTCAAAAAGTCTAATGTTTAACCTAACCAGCCCACAGAGAGGAAGATGAACATATTCCACCAGCTTTTGTTTGAGCAGACTGTTCTATGAGCTCTACTCTGCTCTAGACTTCACCGTAGAGACACTGAGATGTCTGCAGACGCTTCTCTCCGCTCACTCGCTGTGTGTCATAACTCCGCTCTTCGCGAGGCCTCTGAGGGCACGCGGCTTTTGTTGAACACCCCTATGTGTGAACTGTCAACTGAAGTCATACTTGCCTTGACAGTTATTTAAGGCTGTGACTTTGCACAACCTTGTCAGATGGACTTGGAAATGCTACTTTGATGAGTGGCGAAACATACTCACTCTGTTGACAGAATTACATTTTAGTTTACTATGGAACCTACCTTAGACGAGTGAAGGATAACACAAACGTCAAATGAAGACTAATATTCAGATTTCAAGTCATTTAAGCAGATCTTCCTAATTTGCAGTGTTCACACCTGTCCTTTCACTGAATTCTTAACATTGTGTGTCCTTTCTCTCGACTCTCCTCTGTACAAATCTGTGTTTCTCACCTGCTCTTCCTCCTTCACCTCCTTCACCTTCTTCAGATCTAAGAAGTCTAAGCTCTCCATCGACAAGTCCACAGAGACAGACAATGGTTACGTGTCATTGGACGGCAGGGTGACCAATCGCAGCAGTGAGGAGGGGCTTCAGCTGCCGGAGCCGGCCTGTGATTCGATGCTGAGGGCCGAGGAGGCGTGTTGGAACCCACACTGCCCGCCCACACACATACACACGCCGCGCAGCAACGGGCTCATGCTGCCCGCTGCCAACAAGGCAAGACGCTAGCTCAATGGCTCTTTTCAAACAGCTTTGCATTCATGTTTTTAAACACTCATGTACATGTATGAAAAATGTGTTCTGCGGGAGACTACAGAAAACGTACATGTTTGACTGGTGTTGGTAAATTTGGTAAATTTTCAAATTTTGAACATTTGCATGGGAATTATCAGGAATTAATAGGAATTAACACCGCTCAAGGTTGTTTCTTGACAAGGAGTGATGTAAAAGGTATAATAATCATAAGCTAATCATAATAATCACTCTCACAATCAGAACTGAGCGAGAAAAGTCTTAGGCATCAAGTAGTGGCATTAATCACATGTCACATGTTGTTACATCTTTGTCTCAGGTTCCAAATATTTATAGAAATTATAACGCCTTTAACACTTTAAATAGCGTTGTAAAAACATT
Organism: Chaenogobius annularis; assembly: GCA_015082035.1. Lineage (NCBI taxonomy): Eukaryota > Metazoa > Chordata > Actinopteri > Gobiiformes > Gobiidae > Chaenogobius > Chaenogobius annularis. The sequence goes on from BJKM01000519.1 coordinate 368,865, forward strand.
CTTAATATGATGTTAATATTAGAATACTAATGTAATTATTTTCCCTTTTAAACAGTCAAAATGTATTCAGAAAGCAATCATCTTTGAACAAAATAAACAGTATAACAATATGAAAACAATATTTTCGACAATTGGTGTAACTAACTCCAATTATCACATACATATGTATGTAATAGGGTTACATACATACTCTTATGTATGTAACCCTATTTTCTCTTTTTTTTTTCATCGAAGGGTTCTATCTTAACAGAACACAAAACAATTATATAACTCAAAACAACTGATCTAGATCGAGTCTACACAAAAGAGCCAAATATCTTTTTCATATTGTCACTGGACCCAACAAACTCCTGGCATACGCAATTAATATCCAATTTATCCAACCTTTCTTTGTACACATTACAAACTATAATGTATTTGATTACTGTGAATAGTAATCATATACATTCTGATTTTTAAATGATAACACTTCTATTAAAGGTTGTATGAGGGGAGGGGGGACACCAGTCAGCAAGGGACTCCCCCGACCCCCCGTGATTTCTGCATATGCTCAGGTGTTGTTGTTTAAAACATGAAGACATCTCAAACTGAAGATCAGTCACATCTGAGCACACACCAGCCTTTTTTTGTTTCCTTGTCAACAATAACATAGAACCACAATACAACTAAGTTAAAATGGCCCGAAAGAGAAGTGGGATGATTACGACTCTTGGAACCCTAAGTCACTGAGGAGAGAATCTAGCTTCAAAATGCTTCTCATTGGTGTAGATCAGGGCTATTCAACTTACTTTTCCCGAGGACCAGATTTTTCGAAGGGTCAAGGCCTCTGGGAAGTTCTCAACACGCCACATTTTGGGTCGTACAAAATATCCCCAACACTGTTTATGAGTTATGAGTTGTATAAAATAAAAATATAAAATACTGATCGGTTGTTAGGAGAAATTACATTTTTGCTTTACCAACATTGCTTTGCAAAATTGCACAACCAGTGCTTAACAAAAAACTAGGACTAGGTCTGAACCAACCCAGAATCAATACAGGTCTAAAGCAGAATTAATCAAGGACTAAAGCATGACCAACCAGGTCTAAACTAGTGCTAACCCAGAATTAAACCAGTAAACAAGTTTTTTTTTTTT
>BJKM01000519.1:375000-392500 GCA_015082035.1 Chaenogobius annularis
TTTTACTGTAGAGCATGTAAAACTGTCCTCTGAGCTACAGGCTAACTAACTTCTGCTGCTTCTTGTAAGAATCTAGTGTCACTAAACAGCCCCTTTTTACATGTTACTGATGAGGAGAGCAGAGAAATGACGTCACTATCATGAAAAAAAAACCATTTCATATACTTTATTATGCAGGGCATTGTCTTCACCATTCATTTGTGTGTGAAGGAATGTTGGATTTGACATAACGCAATGGGCACAGAGAGAATTCTGCATCTATGAATGTCCATGCCTGCAAAGTCAGTCAGATAAATGAGACCTTTGTGTTCAGACTGTAATCACTTCGCCAAAGAGGAGATTTGAATTGGATTAAGTGCCACATGAGAGTGGCCTGGGTCGCATTCAAAAAAAATATTTCGGCTGTTCACGCATGATAAAATCAGGGAGGAACGTCTGGGGGTATTCTATGTAGAGTAGACTGCACAAGTAGAGGGGAGATTAATATTTCTATTTATTTGAATTTTCAGAGGCTGCTGTTTGCAAAGCTGTTTGGTCACTTGACGTCCGCCCGCAGAGCCAGGAAGTCTGAGGTGCCCCATTTCAGGCTGAAGAAAGTCCAGAACATCAAGATGTGGCTGTCTCTGCGCTCCTACCTCAAGGTACCTGCAACGTTCACACCGTGACATCAGTCACTTAATCAAGTTTGTAAAGTAAAACAGTAGATTCCGGAATGGAAGCATAATGTGATTTCATTAGAGAAAGATTCATTTTCAAATTATTTTTATTATTTTAGCAAATAATAAATACTTATACATGTGAGAGCCTGGTTAGAACATTTACAAATGCAATTTTACCGTATGTGTTTTTTTAATTGGTGATTAATGTTCAGAGTTAACATTTGATCTGAAGTCAAAATCCTGGGTTTTAGGTTTTCCTGGACAAATATCAACGCCACAATTTTATCTCCAGATTTATTACATACTTTACCATTGGTACTACTGTTTTGCAAGGTAGAATACAATTTGGAGGCAACCATTATTTTGCTGACATTACCCAGGAAATTAAAAATTGTAGACAATTAATGTTAAAATATATTGACAATTATCAGCAATTAAACCTCATTTAATATATAATTGCGTTTCCATCACCTTAATTTTTATTTGCATAGAACTGCCAAATATCCCATTTAGATCACTGCAGTGGACACAGGTGATGAACAAACACCAAACGTTATCAAATGTTTCAGGCTGTTTTGCCTTTGCCTTTACACTACCTGTCCAAAAAAAAAGTTTGCCACAGAAAAAAGGGGCACACACTCTAATATTTGGTAGGACCGCTGTGGCATTATTTTAATAAGCTTTTGCAATAACAACAGGTTTATTTCCATCCAGTGTTGAATTATTTTGTTACCAGTTGATCTTGTATTGATGATGGGAGAGAGACCACAGCACAAAGCCTTCTCCAGCTCGTCCCAAAGACTCTCACTGATCTGTAGTAGATTAGTTTCTGCTTCTCCTTGTGTGTTTGAGAAGGGTCATAGGCATCAAACATATTTTCCATGACCCCAGGAATTGTCTTTCCACATTGTTTCAGAAATGAGAAGAAACACACTGCATCAGTTGGGTTTAAAAACCGTGTTGCAGCTGAAAGATCTCCACCTGCAGCAGTTATTCAGTAGAGGAGAGGACCTACTGTATATGCTTAGTTGAATCCAAATGGCCTTTTTTTTTTTTTTTGGACAGGCAGTGTATTAGTTGTAACCAACACCCAGTTATTCACTCAAATTCTTTGATGGAAACGGGCTAAACTCACCTGGGTGGAAATGTAGTTATTGAAAATGTTTTATGGTCTGCAATTCTGAACTTTCTGATGACAGTTGGGTTTTTAAGGGTCTATAGTTTATCATCAAGTTCAAATGAATCCCGCTCCTGGAGTGAAAGAATGATATATGATGATATATAATTTTCTTTGTCTGTTTGTCAGAGACGAGGCCCTCAGCGTTCTGTAGACGTAATTGTGTCGTCTGCCTTTCTCCTCACTCTGTCTGTGGTCTTCATCTGCTGTGCCCAGGTAACAACTATCAAACATCCATGAACCATCCATCCGTAAATTGAACAGAAAATGGGATCATCTATATGCATATATAAATCAGATTTCACTGGTTCAATAATGTTAAACATAAATCAATATTTACCCCATTTTCAAAATGAAATTGAGGGGAAGCAACTCCCTAAATATGCTCTCGAAGTACAACACTTTCAGTTCAGTTTATTTGCTGTTTTAAAACTACATACAAAAACATGTTAGACCAAATAAACAAACTCAGCACCATTGTAAGCCTGTGTCCTCTGCACATATTTTTTTTTTGTCTTCAAAGATTTATGGATGTCACACTTCATGACAGATTTAAATTCATGACACAGGGCACACTGCGATCAGTCTTGGCAATGAGCAAAGTTTGTCTGAGTGAATATCAGGCTCTGTGGGCTCAAGTTTTGTTGTTTAGCTGAGGCTAGCACTACATTCTAGCAGTGTTTTACATTTGTAAAAGTTAGTAAATGTAGGAGAACTAGGAAGATATGGTCCTGTTCACGGCTGAGATTTTCTGTTGTCATCTGTGTTTACTATTTGTCACATTTTTGTGTTTACTCTGTCATGTTTGTGTTACTGTTGGCAGGGCCGGCCCAGCCTATAAGCGAACTAAGCAGCCGCTTAGGGCTACGAGGCGTTAAAATGGCCTCCAATCTGGCATCCTACGCTGGCAAACAGCGCACACAACAGTAACATAAAACGCACAAACAGCATTTATTTGTAATGACAAGGCAGCTGACCTGCGCTAATTGGTCAACTTCATTGTGCTCGAGCGGAATGAAAACACGACATAAACACAACCGAACGTGATCGTTATGTCCAAAAGAATATATTCCTCCGGTGCCGAAAAACGAAAGATGAAAAGAGACTGCAATCTCAACAACACTGCAGATATTGTTGAACTCATTTTTCAAAGAGACTGTTTGTGCTGCTGTTTGAAAGCACATGAATCTGTTATGTTAGTGAGCCGATAGCGCTCTGAGGCTGGCGGCAAGACGAGAGGCTCTGGGCCGGGGCCCTGCCATGGAGGCAGATACACATACCCGTGTTAGCGAGCACCACTAATAATAAGTTTGAATGAAGGCTCCAAACACACAGTAGACCCCCATTGCCCGTTCATCACCGTGCATCAGATCGCAGCGCTGTGTGAGAAAGCCTTAACAGCAGATCAGTCGTGAGTTGTGATGTCTGTTTTACTTTGACTTCATAAGAAATAAGCGCAGCGCTGACTAACGAGAGGAACGTAAAGGTTTCTGCATGTAACGCCCATCAGCCAATCACATCGCAGCATTGTTTCACACAGAAGAAAGTCAGAGTCCAGTGTGTGATGTTCTGACCAGAACAAGCATCTCATGTCAGCTTTATAATTCTTATCATTCTTATCAACTTTTGATAGAGCAATAAAATAAATTTAAATTTATGTAAAAAGCACCATTAAATTATTTGTTATAAATTATGATAAATTGGTAAATTGTGAAAAATAACTAGGCCCATTATAATTACGTATCTTATAAAATAATAATATATATTATAATTTAAAAGTAGCAGTGGCAGAAACGCTGTCTTTTCATGACAGGTGTGGATCTTCACTTCTTGTTTTGTTTATTCTGTGGGAATTAACATTTTTGCACTGTGTAGTTTCATCAGTCTTAATTGTTAATCAATCAATGCTTTGGCCATTTGTTTAATGTAACTTGTTTTGTCACTTTGGCAAGAGGGAACTGTCAGGAGCAGTAAAAGATAAATTAATAAGGATAACTGTTACTTTTACATTTTCAGTTAAATAGCGAATGTACATTTTTTGTTTACAATTATATTTGTAGTTCTGCTGATGTTTGGTCAGTTTGTACTTGACCTTCCTTGTGTTGTGTTATGAGTCCATCCGTCCATGTTAAGTGGTGATTGCTTTAATTGTCTAATAACAATACTTAGTTATTAGTATTAACACATACATTGTGACGCTCAAGTGGTACGTAGTTCATTATGGTATTTAACTTGGTATTCAACAAATTTTAGGTACATGGGAAGGTCCCTGACTCTTGGTCACATGTTAGGGTTACTGGTGACCACATGTCTGTGTTACTGTTGCCACATGTTTGTGTTAAATGTTGGCCACATGTTTGTTACTATTGGTCACATGTTTGTGTTTACTGCATGTCACATGTTTGTGTTACCTTCTGACTGGTTTTAAGATAATTTTGCTCGAAAACAGAAAATCTGTTTGCCAATGGAGTAACATTTTACTAAATCCATTGGCAATTATTGACTACAAATGAGTATTAATTGTTGTAGTAGGAGGGTAATAATGGACTCAGACTTGAATTTTAACAGCCACGTCAAATCAATAACAACAGCAGCTTTTTACCATCTAAAAAATATAGCCAAAATCAAAAGTATAGTGTCTAAACCAGACTTGGAGAGACTTATCCATCCGTTTGTCTCTAGTAGATTAGACTACTGCAACGGCCTGCTCACTGGCCTCTCCAAACGAGCTGTAAAACAGCTGCAGTACATCCAGAACGCTGCTGCTCGGGTCCTGACTAGAACCAGGAAGTACACATTCGTGTACATCACATTAGTCCTGTGCTCAGGTCTCTGCACTGGCTCCCTGTGGCTCAGAAAATAGACTTCAAAGCAGCTCTGCTTGTATACAAGTCTCTCCATGGCCTAGCACCTAAGTACATCTCGGACATATTAGTGCCATATGAACCATCTCGGACTCTGAGAACCTCAGGGATCGGCCTCCTGCTGGTGCCCAGAGTCAGGACTAAACATGGGGAATCTGCATTTCAGTTTTATGCAGCTAAAATCTGGAACATCCTGAAGATGTGACAGGCCTCTACTCTGGCAATGTTCAAATCTAAGCTAAAAACTGTTTTGTTTAGCTGTGCATATGACTGAAATGATTTTACTTGCACTCTTCTCTTTTACGTCTTAAACTATTTTGTCTTGTCTTTGTGATTTTAATGCATTTTTTCCTGTTGTGTGAAGCACTTTGAATTGCCTTGTGTACAAATTGTGCTCTACAAGTAAACTTGCCTTGCCTTGCCTTAGTAGTGTTGAAAGAAATCAGAAACATCTTAAAATAAACAAACAAATCCAGGAACTGAATCAAGGAAATGCATCTAAACTGGTCAAAACGACTGAAATGAAAACTGATACACTACGAAGTGCTCTGTGCGGTGTTTAAAGCTGTGTCCCTGCTATTGTAGTTGCTGCACGTCCATGAGACCTTCTTAGAGTGTCATTACAACTGGGAGCTGGTGATCTGGTGCTCCAGTCTCACTCTGTTCCTGCTGCGCTTCGTCACTCTGGGCTCCGAGACCAGCAAAAAGTATAGCAACACCTCCATCCTGCTCACCGAACAGGTACGGCCAGTATTACTATAGTCAAGATTAGAGTTACTGCTTCTCCATAATGACCGCCCTCCACCATCAAGTTCTCATTCATTTTTAACATAGACATTCTATATTTTATTTTCATACTAATCTCAAAATCTACAAAAGCAAACTTGGGTGTGGGTGTGTGTGTGTGTGTGTGTGTGTGTGTGTGTGTGTGTGTTCCTTAGATAAACCTGTATCTGAAAATGGAGAAGAAACCAAACAAGAAGGAGGAGCTGACTCTGGTCAACAATGTTCTCAAACTGGCCACAAAACTGCTCAAGGTACAATCTGTAAAGTATGACTGTAAATGTGTTGTAATGAAATACAAGCACGAGCAGGTGAGGAGAGGAGCCACAAATTGTGTTAAATTGGGAATGTCCAGCTGGAGCTCCAGCGACAGTTACAAAGATACATAAGCACTAGGGTTGTCAAAAATATTGAAAATCAGATACTATTCGATACTAAAACTAGTATCAAAACTACATACTCATCTGAAGTATCAATACTAAAAAAAACTAAATTTGCCTATTTAGAATGTTTTAGAAGGAGCAGGAGTTTTAGCAGAACTAGTACACAAAGTGCTACTACTTTGTGTTGAAACTGTCTCTATTAAACATTGACCTGAATAAGCATTTTTAAATTGTCATTGTGTTATCAAAATCAAGTATGTTCCTTAGTATCGAAATCTCATACACGTATATTTAGAAGGGACCACCAGAAACATCAGAGCGGAGAGTCTGTGGAACTACACGCTGTTCAAACACCAAACTGGGTTTTATTGCTTACATATTAGTTATTGGTCAGATGAGGTAGGTTTTAAAACTATTGACAAGAGGGGTTATACTTTGCATAGTCATAGCAAAGCCTGTAGCTGCTGTGCTTACATTAATTGGCTTCAAAGTTTCTGCTATTTCACACTGTGCCTTCTCTTTCTTAAATTATCCTTGTGAAATTGATGTTGTAAAGTGTATTATCTTTTGCTACTTCACCAATGCATTTGTCTTAGTCCATCACAAATTCTTCCCTGAGGTCCTGGATGTGATGCATGTTGTTTACATCACTTATTTTTAACTTGGGTTTTAGATCAGTGGTTCTCAACCCGGGGCTCACAAAATGATTACAGGGGGTCCCCAAATTAAATTTGAAAATTTGAAAAGTTAAGCAATAGTCTTAAACAAAGCTTGGCACCCTTCTGATGCTATGGTAAATGTAGATTATTTATCTAGGCCTATACCCTGTAAATAAAATCCTTTTTTTGGTTTCTTGGTTTTTGGTTTTTGGGGATCTTGAATGCCAATGATTGTAATAGTCGAGACTGAAAAAGGGGCAGAACCGCTGTTTTAGATAACGCATTTTGAAAGGGCTTTAGCAGTTTATTTTGAAACAACGTGCCTCTTTATTGTGTTTCCTGATGAAAAGCCTAAAGACTCTCCGTTGATACTGAAAAATTAGAACTCCAACCTAATCTGAGTGGCATGTAGTGTAATAACAAAGTTATTCAAATAATTTTAACATATCACAATGTACATATTTTGAGCCATATTGCTCACTGTGGCAGGAAGTGATGATGGTGCCCAACAGCACAGTCTGATGGAGAGATGGTTGGTGTGAAACCCTGTTTGTGTTTGTGTTTGTCTGCGTGTGTCTGCGTGTGTCTGCGTGTGTCTGCGTGTGTCTGCGTGTGTCTGCGTGTGTCTGTGTGTGTCTGTGTGTGTGTAGGAGCTGGACTCTCCATTCCGTCTGTACGGACTCACCATGAACCCTCTGCTCTACAACATCACCCAGGTGGTCATTCTGTCGGCCGTATCTGGGGTCATCTCTGACCTACTGGGCTTCAACCTCAAGGTAAACTCTCAGAGAATGACTCAAACATGTTACAGTGCAATTAGATATAAACATGAGCCTGCTACAAACACAGACGTGTAAATTAGTCGCTAGCTCATGCTAGCGATCACTTAGCAACGCGGCCTGCCAGCGTTTAGTGGGAATTTGGGATTCCCCTGATCCCCGTCTGCAGTTAGAAACACTGAGAATGGAAAAGGGACCAGTCCCACTGCGGAAGCTGTAATTGAAGTAACCAGCCCTAACACAGCGACTCCCGGAAGACTGCTGAAACAACAGAGAAGCGTTAGGAAGAAGTCAGCTTGAGGTTAGGATTAGGTTTAAGATTAGGAACAAATCAGTTTTGTATTTTTCTATTGAATTATTCCACAAATAAAACGCAAGTTATGAATAATAAATTATGAACATGTTCAGCCCTGCAAGGCCACTGCTGTTGTGATTTTTGGCGTTTCAGAATAAATTGAATTGAATTCAATTGAATAATCCAGAGGTTTTGGGCAGGAACAAACCATCCACCACATTTAAAGTCTAACTTTACTAACTTTAAATTAGTGAGGAGCATAGAGAAATGACATCACGAAATAAACATGTTATATACCGTACTATAACCGTTCAGTTGTATGTGATAAAACATTTGTTTTGACGTTACTCCGGTTAGCATCGAACATCGAAATGGTCTTTTTTGAGCTTTTAACCATGTTCTAACATTGTTCCCTCATCTAACACACCTGGAGTAGCATTTAGCTTTATTCACGCTAGTTTGGGGAATCCTAAATCCTCCAACAGTCAAAAACACTGTTCAGAATCTCCTCGATAACCGACGCTTCTTCAATAACTGACGTAGCTCTGACGTGGCTCTGAGAAGCTTCTCTTCTGTTTTTAAGTCCATAAATCATCTGCGTGCAATAACAATACAGAAAACTCAGTTAGTCCCAGGGGAAACGGCTGAGATCCAAATGTAATTTTGTTTGTTAATTAAACATGAGATGCCAAACTAAAGATACTCAGGAGCATGTTTAAAGGCTAATAACAATAGAAATAATGCATCATATTGGTATTCACTGACTCCTCACACTCTTTTTACAAGGCTTTGTTTTGAGCCCATTAAAATCTTCACTTCTTTGTTTGTGTTGCAGCTGTGGAAGATCAAATCATGACAGTGAGCCGACGCTGACCCGACTGACCTTTGACCCTTATGTTCTCACTTTGTGCAATTCACCACTATTTATTTACCCTCGCAGTGTTTCTAGGTTTATTTAAATTTTAGTTTGTTTTATTTTATTTGTTCACTGTAAAAAACGAATAACCTACATTAGATTCAAAATACTTGAAGATTATTTATCTTTATTTGATCAGATTTGACTAGCGCAAATGAACTTAATGGAGCTGCAATTGATTTGTTTTGAGATATTTTGGACTGCCTTTTTCAAGGCTCTGTCAAAAGATTAATTTTATTTTTCAAATATAGTTTGTCAGAAATGCACTGATTCATCTTAACTTGTCAGATAAATGTCAGATAAAGATTAATATTCTTAATTCAAGATATTTTAACCAATGTAGACATCGTTTTTGCAGTCTTTTACTGAGACAATAGGGTATCACTTTATAATAACTACACTGTAATAAAGCATGAGCAAAGACTTAATTCATAATGAACAAATAGATTATTAAGAATTATGATATTGGGTTACTAAGCCTGACCTGACCATCTATTTGTTCATTATGAACGAAGTCTTAGTTTATGCTTTATTAAAGTCTTGCTATTATGCGTGTTACCAACAATGCTATGAATACACAGTTATGAAGTATTGCGACTATCAGTGCTGGTCCAATTTTAGTTCAAATCAACAGTTTGTACTGTTCAGCTACAGTCACTCTTGCTTTATGCTGTTCATTTGAATTTATGTCAAGTTTTATACAAACAAATACTTTTAGCTAAGTTATTGTTATTATTAACTCTATATTCACCCAATCATATGAGGTCACATTTTCTCTTCAAAATAAACATAATGGATATGTTGACTGCAGTAATGGTAGATCTTTACAATAGGCACTCATCATTCTCCCAAATGCAAAACTTTCAAGTGTAATATAATGCACTATGACATTGGTATTTACGGTAATTGCACCTAATCAAAATGCAACGCACTATTATATGGAGCATTACGGTAGATGTGCCAATAGACAGAAATGACAAGCAAAAGTGTTATTTAACCATTAGAACTTGGTGCATAAACAAAAAAAACAAAACAAAAACCAACAAAATTGATCCAATAACAAAAACACATTTCATAAAAGCGCCTCCCCTTTTCCTGTCACAAGCCTTCCATTATTTCTTGTAAATTTCTAGGTTTGTATTTGCTTGTACACAATCATAAAAAAAAAAAAGGTTGAAATCCAATCCTCCAACTCTCACTTTGATTGTAGATCGTTGAAATTATTTTGGACAATGGCTCCGTAAACCAATTCACACAAACATTTTTTTTGTTCTGTTTTAGAAGGTCATGCATTATTCCTGTATTTAGTGTGGGAAAAAAACATGGTCTTTCTCTCTTTGACTGACCACAGCAGTTGATATTAGCAAAAAGGGTATTAAAGGGGCTATGTTATGCTAAATGTATTTTTTGGAGTTTTCAACATTGTTGTAATGTTTGTACTTTCATCAAAAACTAACCAAGGGGGTGTTTTGTTTTATTAGCACGTAATGAAGTTCTCTTGTATTCTGTGGTGCAGAGTTTTTAAAAGGTTTCAACTAATCCCGCCCACTCGAGGAAGCACTGGCCAATTGGCAAGCTCCAAATATTTGTACTTTGTTTTTGGGATAAATTGAAAAGTTTTTCAATTGAATTAAATTTTTTAAGCTAATTGCAAAGGAAGTACAGGTATTAAGCTTTCTTTTTCCTTTGAGTTCCAAACTAACTAGAGCTGCCTCCTACTTGTCTGTTGATTTTTTTTTTTTTTTTTTACGATCAAATAATTTTACTTTGTGAAAATTTGAGTTAATCAAAAATAGTTTTTGTATGGAAAATGCATAATATGTTTGATAAAGGCATTGTTTTGTAGAGCATGCATTTCTGTTCTAGATTGCTTCATAAAAGTACATTTAAATAATATTATAACATAACAGCCCCTTTTTTACCGCCCTATTGTTAAACCCATTGCTGTCAAAATCTGTAGTTTGTGCATGGTAGAATGAGTGTGATTTAAATGATGCACTTTAAAACTTTTAACATGTTTAAAAGCAGGAAAAAGTTGGAAAGAAGAAATGTAATTGTATGTTTTTGTATCTCAACAGAAGTTTCTTGTAGTTTGCTAGAGCTGAAAACATTTTATGCCTTTCGAACTTCATGCTACGTGAAGTTTTCATGTCCAAGTTACATTGTTAGCTTTGTGCTATCTTGACTAGCTTCATGCCCTGAGGTGGAGTACACAGGTAAAGTGGACATCTGCAATGACTGTACTGAAGCTAAAGCTCTTTTGAATTTGTCTTTTGTTCTCAATTTATTGTGTAAATTTTTTAAAGAAACATTTTTAGTTTTGTTAATACAAATAACTGTCCACCCAATAAATTACATAAGCCACATTTCCACTGATTCACTTTGGAGTAGACTGGTACGGCCCGAACGTGTCTCCACTGTCTGAAGTGAACCATGTAACCCGTTTAAGTGACCCAAAATGGGCCGTGAGAAGTTTAGTTTCCAAAGTGGTCAGGCTCATGTTTGGCTCCTGGAACAATTTAGAGCAAGATGATTGGACAAGAGAGAACACAGACTGATGAAAACAAGAGGAAAAACCCAATGCATTACATAAAGGGAGGTTTAGACGCAGTTTAGAGGCTTTGCAGAGAAGTGAAATAAATGCAGTAAAAGCTTAGGATAAACCAGAAGTAGTTTGCTATTTGCTCTTGCTTTTGCCATGTCTCAGAGTGACACAACCCTGGAATTACTAAATAACTTTTTGTGAATGACTGAGATTGGCCCTATGATTAAAAAGTATAATTCAGGTACGATTTAGATTTGATTTATTAGAAAACATTATTTGTGTTTGGGTGAAGTCAGTTGCTCTCGTAGCAGAGCTCTGCCTCTGGACCCAGAGACAGGCCCTGAACATGAGACACACTGACATGAAATGTTCCAAAGTGCTCTAATGTGAACCGGTCTGAGGGGCCAGGGCCAAGGCCAGTCGAAATGTGGCTATACTGCAGATTTAAAAGAATGTAGTACAAGGGAGACAAATTGTTTACATTTTGATATTATTTTCTGGACAACAATTTCGTACTAAAAGATTTCATGACAACGTAGCAAAACCCAACCAAAAAATGTCTACCTATTATAATTGCTTCATTTGATATTTAACCATAACATTACCTTGACCGTATTGATCCTCAGCTTTTAAATACAGTCCCAAAATGGCCGCTGCATCCTCCACTTCAGAGCCCTGTCCCACGTCAGAGCCCTGTCCCACGTCAGAGCCCTGTCCCACTTCAGAGCCCTGTCCCACTTCAGAGCCCTGTCCCGCCTCTGAATTCATGCATTGAAACAGCATTATAATGAGTTTATAACAAGGCGGAGAAGACCAAAGTGCTTATTTCTGTTGTTTGTCGCTGGAAATCGAATGTATTCACTTTCACGCTTTAAAATATTTGCCTCGTTTTGAACATACGAGACAAATATTGAAATGTATTTGTTTGAGCTTTTGTCTTTAAATATTTGTTGCATATATTTGTAAAGCTTTTGTTTCACGCACTCATTGAAAAAAAGCTTATTTTAATGTTTTTAAAGAACAAAGTGACATTTCTGTTTTTTTGTGGTTTTGTGGAGTCTTCATATTTAGAGTTTTGTTTCTGTGAACGTGTCCACAGTGTCTACATTTTATAAGAAAAATTAAAAAAAAAATTAAAAACAGAACTGGTACTGTTGTATTTTGTTATGATATTTAAGATTTTAACAGAAAATCTACATTCAAAAAGGCTTTGTGGAAACCAAAAAAGCCTTATTTCATTACTGAGTCAAAACCATTAAATGTTATTAATGACATGAGCGGATGTGGCCCGACAACAATAAACATGATTATTGTTGTCGGGTTCAAACACTAAGTAGTCCCCGTTTGAATTTGAAACACAAAAAAACATAATGTAGTATGTGCCATTAAAATGTTATTTCGTCATGGAGACGAGCAGCTGACCGATCATTTTAGGCTGAATACATGAAAAATGTATTTTATTTATTTTACTGTCCGTCCGAGGGAGTCGGATCTCTCCTTTACTGTGGAACTCCTACAGGTTTCTACTTTTTCCCAAAGAGGTTTGGTAGTTTTCCCTGGCCGAGAAGGAGGGTCTAAGGACACGGGATGCTGGGACATTACCAAGTCCCTATGAACATTGTTTATTCTGTTTTTATTCTGTTTTGTCCACTGTCGCCCCTCGAGGCAACTACTGTTGTGAGTTTGGGTGTTAAAAATTAATTGAATTGAATTTTTTGAGGGCGGTTCTTTCTGTAAATTCATCTTCTTGAGACGAGCAGATGACCCTCTACAGAAAAGGTACATAGTGCAACTTTACTTTTCTGAGTGAGAAGAGACTTGATCACATTGTGACCAGCAGAGGGCAATGTTATACAGCGCTGCTTTTATAGAGCCGTGTTCATTTATACATTTAAATTAATGATACAAAAATTTCTAACTTGATTTTATTATTACGTAAAATAATCAATAGCCTATGAGAGGCCGTTTCGGGTGTAACACAATAAACTAATTAACTAACCTTTTGAAAACGCACAAGGAACACGCGCAACAATAATGTCACTCGCTCATTAGATCTGCTCATTTAGAAAAGAAATAAATGTATCTGCTCATTCACAAAAAAACTGTAGCAACAACACTTGAAAGCTGTACAGCATATACCCCCACCTTCAAAATTCCACAGTGTTGTTGCTACAGAACTAGGGAAGGATATTTTTCTGAAATAATTGGAAACTGTAGTGACAAGTCGCGTGTCCTGTTTGCCACAGTAAACAGATCAACAAACCCTCCAGCTCAGCTGCCGTTAGAACTCATTTCCACATCTAAGTGTAATGAGTTTGCATTATTCTTTAATGACAAAGTTGAGGGCATTAAAAATGCTATAAATTCTACAATGCAAAAAATAACCCTCAAACCACCTACACACTTAGAGCTGACTCACTTTGCCACCTGTAACTGACAAAACTGTCCAGGAGATCATCACCAGCCTGAGTTCATCTACATGCTGCCTCCATGTGTGACCCACCAGATTTCTAAAGTCTGTGCTGAACAGTTTGTTAGCACCACTCACTCAAATAGTTAACATGTCACTTCAATCTGGAACATTCCCAATGTCTTTGAAAACTGAGTACTTACCGACCCACATCTAATCTGCCATTTTGGGGCTAAGTCCTTGAAAAGTTGTTTACCTACAGCTCACTGATTTCCTCTTAATAAACAACTCATTTGATGTTTTCCAGACAGGTTTTAGACCTCATCACAGCACTGAGACTGCTCTTGTCAAGGTGACAAATGACATCCCCCTGAACCACTGACGCGGGCAAAGCCTCAGTCTTAATTCTGTTAGATCTGAGTGCTGCTTTTGACACTGTCGATCATGGGATACTTTTACAGAGACTAGAGGACTGGGACTTAAAGTCCTATCTAGAAGACAGGAAGTACTTTGGTCTGAGACACAGTTACCAATTTCAACAGATGCCCCTGAGCTGTGGGGTGCCCCAAGGGTCAATCCTGGACCCCTTTTCAACCTCTAGCTCAGGGGTGCCCATTACGTCAGGCCGAGGAGCAGGAGGAGGAGTCAGGCCGAGGAGGAGGAAGTCAGGCCGAGGAGGCAGCAGGTGGAGTCGGCCGAGGAGCAAGGAGGAGGAGGAGGAGGAAGCCGGGCCGAGGGGCAGCAGGTGGAGTCGGGCCGAGGAGCAGGAGGAGGAGTCAGGCCGAGGAGGAGGAGTCAGGAGGAGCAGAGGTGGAGTCAGGGCCGAGGAGCAGGAGGAGGAGCCGGGCCGAGGGGCAGCAGGTGGAGTCGGGCCGAGGAGCAGGAGGAGGAGTCAGGCCGAGGAGCAGAGGTGGAGTCGGGCCGAGGAGGAGGAGGAGGGAGTCGGGCCGAGGAGCAGGAGGAGGAGTCAGGACAGCAGGAGGAGACAGGTAGGATTACGCTCCGAGCGCTGTTTCTGTCTGAGACAGGCCGCTACTCTGGCAATGTTCAAATCGAAACTAAAAACTGTTTTGTTTGGCTGTGCATATGACTGAAATGCTTTTCTTTGCAATCTTCTCTTTTATGTCTTGAACTAAGATTTTGTGATTTCTGCCGTGTCTTTGTGATTTTAATGCATTTTTTTCTGATTGTACAAGTGCAGCGCACAGAATAAGTGCTTTACAGTCGGCTATATTGCACTAAATAACAGATAATAATAGATCCATGCAAATAACTCGCGAAATGATGATGAGAAAAGGCGTGCTCTCATCGGATAGATTGGGTCTAACTTTTAGGTAAACACCGTCAACTATTGCTCATGATGGACATGTATTTAAAACAATAATGTGTGTACGTAGTACTTTTTATTAAATGAAGGGCAGCGAATATGCGTTTATAAAAATACCTGCCTACGTGTGCACATGGCCTGATGCTAATCAGGTACTCGGTGATGAGGGAGTGAAAGTCAGAGTACAATAGGATGTAGATGGCCCTGTTAGTAGGTTCAAGCGAAACCAAAAACTCACTTCATCAGGAGGGCCCTTCATTAGGAATGACCTTACCTCCTCTTTACGATGTTTAATATGATCAGGTGTTGGGTAGGGTGCATGTTTTTGGCATGAACAACTTTGTTTTCTTTTTTTTATATTTTCATTTGTTTCATGTCTCTGGTCGAACACAACATATAAAAACAAGAACTACAGAGAGTCTTATTTGAAAATTAACAATGGCAAAATCAACACGATCAGTCCAATGTCATCGGAAGTTTTACGAGTAGCATCCTTTAACATTAATGGCATATTGAACCCAATCAAACGATCAAAAATATTAATAAAAATTAGGAAAAATAGACATTATGTATTCACGAGAAACACATTTAAGTGACATAGAACATAAAAAACTAACATTTGGTTATTGAAAAATCTTACTATTCATCTTACAGAGGCAGACACAAAAGGGGAGTTGCAATATTGATTTCAAATCGAATTGCTTTTGAACAAACTTTTGAAAACAGATATGTACTGGTTAAGGGAACTATTACATTGAAAGGTTTCAACTTTATTCAATATGCTCGCTCCACCAGACAGTGATATAACTTTCTCTATTAATATCACAGATCTGATTGCAAACCACTGTGAGGGAACCCTAATCCGTGGTGGCGATTGGAATTTTTGCATTCAACCTAAATTCAAGAGGCACTAAAGGAGCAATAAGTAAGAAATTCCGTAAATTAACTAAGCATATAGGACTGATTGATGCCATGCCAGTATACCCATTTTTCTAATCCACATACAATCTACACTAGAATAGAAGCAGAAACATATATAGGCACGATAGACTTAAGTGACCATGTGTAAAGAGCTGTCCACGAGAACACCGTTCCAGCTGCCTGCACAAGCTGCTTCCGCATTCCAAGCTGCTGCTCTGAGACATGGTGTAGCTGTAGGACGGACTTCTGTTTGTGTGTCTGGTGTTGTAGGTCAGCGTAACGCTGACGTGACCATTTCTCCTCGGAGTTTAAAGCCCTATAGTATTACCGGCGTTAGGTTAGCGACCTAAAGCAACCCTAAGTAGGATTAAATGTCTAACTAACATGATTTGTTTGTTTCTTTTATAGAAGTCACTGACAAGCTGCTGTTATATTTTTGTTGGGTTTGTTTGGGTCAAATGCTTTAACACTGTATAAGATTTTACTTTACCATTTGACTAATTGTCCTTTCTGCCAGGGTCTGGCCCGAGTATGGGCACACGCCTGGTGTTGGGGTTGGCGTTCAGACCGTCTCACTTTGGCTGCATCACCCCGCATTCCATCTGTGTTTTGCATGTTTTTTTTACCCTTAAAGTTTATTTGGTTTGTGTGCGTGTCTGACCTTCTTGACCCAAACCTGCGTGAGTCAATTAGGTAACTTCTAAGACTAATTACAGATACTGAATTAGTACTAAAGTGTTTAATTCTGCTTTTTATTTCATTATTGCAGCTCAAGTTTTTTAACAATATTCTACATTTAGACAAAGGTTTTACTGGGATTGTTCTGGTTTAGAGTTATTTGCTCAGTGGAATAAAGAAGTTTCAATATTATCGTTTATTGTGATATTTTTCTGTAGCAATATATTGCACTTTGTAATTTACTATCGTGACAGGCCTACCATGAAGAGTATCCAGCTTTACTGAATTTCTTAAAAATAACTGCTACTTAAATGTAATTGTGCAGATACAGGTTTGTATTGATTTAAATGAACTGAACTTGTTTTGATGACGGTGAGGCATTTGTAAGACATAACCCTGACACCACCTTTAGTCCCGACCTTGTAAAATTTCACAGGATTTCCAGCCGTCTGCTGTCTACAGAGTTTGTCTCATTTGTGAAGTTCAATCAGAGCCCTGAGGAGGCGTCTGCGGGAGAGGGAGGGTAGCACCGTGCAATTCATGATTTTAAACCATGACGGCGTAGTGCAAGGCTAATGCATAGGCTTAATTTTCCTGAGGGCCAGATTTCTCAGGGACTTTGGCCTCTGGGCCGGATAGGCTACTAACCAGGTCGGAACCAAAACTAACCCAGAATCAGACCAGGTCTTAACTAGGTCTGATTCTATGAAACATAGATGATCCAGAGGTGTCATGGGAGAAAGTCATGTGGTCAGATGAGACCAAAATATAATATTTTAATAAAAATTCCACTCATCGTATTTTGAGGGAGAAGAAGAATGCGCACCATCCCAAGAACACCATCTCCACTGTGAAGTATAGGGGTGGAAACATCATGATTTGGGGGTGCTTTTCTGCACAGGGGACAGAACGACTGCACTGTATTAAGAAGAGAATGAATGGGGCCATGTATTGTGAGATTTTGGGCAACAACCTCCTCAGTCAGAGCATTGAAGATGGGTCGTGGCTAGGGCTTCCAAAATGACAATGACCCGAAGCACACAGCCAGGATAACCAAGGAATGGCTCAGAAAAAGCAGACGGATCTAGAGAAGATCTGCATGGA
>BJKM01000519.1:397500-412108 GCA_015082035.1 Chaenogobius annularis
CGCCATGGAAATGGACGAACGCTCCGGCCACAACCAAAATGTGGAACAACTGATGAGAGTGAAACTGTGACACGAGAAAACATTTAGTTATTTAAGACAATTGTTCCTATTTTTTATTTTTTTTTATTAGATTAGGGACACAAATAATTTGTTATGTCATTATATACACAATACAAATTGGAACACTTTTATCAAGTTGCTTTTTTGGTTTTTGACGCTGTTAACTTCATATTTGGGCCTTTCGCGTAGTTTCTGTTGTCATTATGAGTACCGTATTTTGCGGGCTATAAGCCGCTACTTTTGTCAGATGTTTTGAGCCATGCGGCTTATTTAGAGGCTGCGGCTTTTCTGTGGTTTTTTTCTTTCACCGCTAGGGGGCGAACTAACCGGAATTAGAATCAAAACTACAGAAAAGTTTAAGCAAAAGAAGCAAGATGTTGCTTTTTTATTCAGCTAGCAAATAGAACACGGACGACAAATTACCAACTATAAAATTATTTTCAAATTCTTGCCGCATCATTATGGAACCCAAACGAAGAAGTACGTAACGAAGCAAGTTTTAAGATGAAGGCCATCCGATCTTGCTAGGAAGCCGCGCGGCTGCACGCAAGCTTAACATCAAATGAATGTATCGGTGAGACGCTGGAGGGGAGGAGGGGACAGCGGCCGAGAGCTCATGCGATGCCAAAAGTCAAGGAAAGAGTTTCTGCGGCCTATACAAAAGGTGCGGCCTATGTATTGTTTTATTATTCGTTTTTTTAAAAATAGAGCAAATGCGGCTTATATAGGGGAGCGGCTAAAAGTCCGGAAAATACGGTAAACACATTTGTTTGATAATAAATGGCTTCACCCAACCACTACCATTGAGTGTGTAACTCATTCATGTTTTCTGAAAAATTGCCCCCCCCCCCCCTTTCACTTTAACAGATTATGGCTCTATTACTTTTTTTGCCTCCATGTACCTTTAATATATGTAGGAATGTAGAAATAAAAAGATAGCGGCGTCTGTCAAAAAAGTTCCAGCAATGGAGACTGAAAACTGTAGATGGGAATAGTAATAATAGGAATAATAGGAATAATAATAATAATAATAATAATAATAATGAGGAAATAACAGACATTTTACCTTCTATATAATTTAGACTAAATATTTTAGATAAGAGTTTCTAAAGTAAAAGCTTTAAATGCAGTATTTTGGACATGATTTGAAAGTGGCATACCCAGATGTCACATTTGCCGGGGAAGAACCTCTCTGGGATGCGCGCGGCGTAAAGGCAGGCTCCGGTGATGTAGAGCGTGGCCATGAGGAAGAGCCAGCCCATCTGCCCGATGGTGGTGGCTTTGATCAGGCCCTCACTGATCACAAAGTGCAGCGTCGGGACGACCCCGGAGAGACCCAGGCCCACAAACACCCCTGAAGGAGATTGACAGAAAGGAAGATTACTTTTCATTTATACACTCTGTTACCATGGCTCAAAAATCTGAGCCTTACTTTCTGACGATGAATTATGATAACTTTTTGATGTTTGGCAATTTCAAAACACGGCAGCTGAACGTATTGTGAACGTATAATGGTGTTTTTACATAATGTAACGTTTATGTTTAGTTTTCATACAAAAATAAGGCATTAAATGTAAGTTATGTAATTTTTCTGGTGGACATCCATGAAGATGCTTTGCCAGGTTCCATGATTGGGCATTAAGCTATATATCTCCACAGGTGCAACATGTCGCCTCTGGGCCTCATTTATAAAAGAGCGTTCACACTACAGCGTCAAGGAGTCGGACTTATATTCAAAGTCTACACAGTGCGTCCAGAGTGTCCGAGCAGTGCAAATCCCGCATTTTGGACGTTTAAATTTCAGACGCCCTGAACGCCGAGCGGCAACCTATTAGAGATTACGCTCCAGTGATGCACCTACACATTTCATTATCCGGAAGAAAGACTCAAAACCTCGTCTGGACCCATACAAGACACCGAGCCGTTCGCCTCAGTTGATGGGCTTTATAAAGCAAATACACCAATGCCATTCTCAACCTGAACTGCCATCGCACCTAGAGAACAGCCACACCGGGAAATGCAACTACTCCTCGACTGCACATGTGCATTGGACGCCTTGGACGCACTTCTGCTGGTGAGTTTATTTTTCAGACGTATGTCCTGGAAGCGCGTCCAAACCATCTGCCTTCAAATGTACAGGCGTCAAACTGGGGCGCCCAGCGTGACTTTGGAGGCCGTGGTCTGAACTCGGCATAAAAGTGCAAGAATCAGTTTTCAAAAATGCCACTTTTTGTGCTTACAGAAAATTATAAATGAGGCCCTTAGTCTTGTAAATTAGCCTTGTTACCTGCTTGTCTCTATGAAAAGAGAAGTCAGTTTAATGCGTATGGAAAGAATCTGGTTACAAAGTTACATAAAGATGAAATGCTTTTTGGCCATACCTGCACGGACTCCTCTGTACTGTGGCGTGGAAAAGAAGTCACACTGAGAGACTAAGATGGCGGCGAGCCCCAGCACAATGACAACGAGGAGGTAAATGAGACAGGGCTGAGGAGAGCACCAGAACGAGTAATACAACCAGGGCACGAACGAACCCATGATGAGGAAGGCGATGCCGCTGTAGTCCAGTCTGTGCAGGGAGACACCAGACAAGAGCCAGATTACCAACCACACAGCCAAGAGCTCAACGAAAACACACCTGGAGTTGTGTTTTGTTTCTTTCACACAAATGCCTAAGGGCCAAAGTCACTGGGATAGGGCCCCCACAACCCCCAACAGCACAGCAGTAGAAAATGAATGAATAAAACTAAAATATTGAAAAAGTGTTGTTTTGTTTTTTTAAACGGCGCTTGGTATCCATAAAGTGTGACATTACCGCCACCTACTGTAGTTGTACGTCTTCAAAGTATGTGTTTTACGCTATACTGTAAAAGAAATAAAAAATTATAATAATTTTTTTTTTTTTTAAAGGAGAGCGAGAAAAGGCGTCAGGCAGTTCCAAAATAACAGTTCACTTTAGAACTACCACTTAATGACATTACATGGTGGAACAGAATATTTTGTAGCGCATTTTCCTCATAAGGATTACTCAAACATATGAATGAAACATGCCCCGACATGCTAATTAGTAAGGATACAGTTTTATTGATCGAGATTTGAGAGAAAAATGCTCAGAACGAGTCAGGAGATGATTTATAGATTTAAAAACAGCACAGAAGATACGAGAGCCACATCACAGGTAGAATATGACATTACACATCGGAATGGGGAGTGTTTTTGACGCTCAGAGGGAGAGCACTTTATGGTTTTTATACTGTAAAACACATACAGTAGGTGGCAGTAATGTAAAATTTTATAGATACCTACCGCCAGAAGAAGAAGAAGAAGAAGAAGAAGAAGAAGAAGAAGAAGAAGAAGAAGAAGAAGAAGAAGAAGAAGAAGAAGAAGAAGAAGAAGAAGAAGAAGAAGAAGAAGAAGAAGAAGAAGAAAGAAGAAAAGAAGAAGAAGAAGAAGAAGAAGAAGAACGAAGTAGAAGAAAGAAGAAGAAAAGAAGAGAAAAAGAAGAAGAAGAAAAAGAAAAAAGAAGAAAGAAAAAAGAAAAAGAAGAGAAAGAGAATAAAAAAGAAAGCAAGAAGAATTAAGGAAGTAAAGAGTGAGAAAGCAAGAAGAAAGAAGAAGAAGAAGAAGAAGAAAGTAAAGAAGAAGAAGAAAGAAAGAAGAAAGAAAGAAGAAGAAGAAGAAGAAGAGAAGAAGAAGAAGAAGAAAAGAAGAGAAGAGGAGAGAAGAAGAAGAAAGAAAGGAAGAAGAAGAAAGAAGAAGAAAGAGAAAAGAAGAAAGAAGAAAGAAGAGAGAAGAAGAAGAAGAAGAAGGAAAGAACAGAAAAGAAGAGAAAGAAGAAGAAGAAGAAGAAAGAAGAAAGAAGGAGAAGAAGAAGAAGAAGAAGAAGAGAAGAAGAAAGAAAGAAGAAGAAGAAGAAGAAGAAAGAAAAGAAGAAGAAGAAGAAGAAGAAGAAGAAGAAGAAGAAGAAGAAGAAGAAGTAAGAAGAAGAAGAAGAAGAAGAAGAAGAGAAGAAGAAGAAGAAGAAGAAGAAGAAGAAGAAAGAAGAAGAAGAAGAAGAAGAAGAAGAAGAAAGAAGAAGAAGAAGAAGAAGAAGAAGAGAAGAAGAAGAAGAAGAAGAGAAGAAGAAGAAGAAGAAGAAGAAGAAGAAGAGAGAAGAAGAAGAAGAAGAAGAAGAGAAGAAGAAGAAGAAGAGAAGAAGAAGAGAAAAGAAGAAGAAGAAGAAGAAGAAGAGAAGAAGAAGAAGAAGAAGAAGAAGAAAGAAGAAGAAGAAGAGAAGAAGAGAAGAAGAAGAAGAAGAAGAGAAAGAAGAAGAAGAAGAAGAAGAAGAAGAAGAAGAAGAAGAAGAAGAAGAAGAAGAAGAAGAAGAGAAGAAGAAGAAGAAGAGAAGAAGAAGAAGAAGAAGATGAGAAGAAAGAAGGAAGAAGATAAGAAGAAGAAGAAGAAGAAGAAGAAGAAGAATAGAAGAAGAAGAAGAAGAAGAAGAAGAAGAAGAAGAAGAAGAAGAAGAAGAAAAGAGAAGAAGGAAAGAAGAGAAGAAGAAGAAGAAGAAGGAAAGGAGAGAAGAAGAAGAAGAAGAAGAAGAAGAAGAAGAAGAAGAAGAAGAGAGAAGAAGAGAAAGAAGAAGAAGAAAGAAGAAGAAGAAGATAGAGGGACAGAAGAGAGAAGAAGAAGAAGAAGAAAAGAAGAAGTAAGAAGAAATAGAAGAAGAAGAAAGAAGAAGAAGAAGAAGAAGAAGAAGAAGAAGAAGAAGAAGAAAGAAGAAGAAGAAAGAAGAAGAAAGAAGAAAGCAAGAGAAGAAGAAGAAGAAGAAGAAGAAGAAGAGAAGAAGAAGAAGAAGAACGAAGCAAGAAGAAAAGAAGAAGAAAGAAGATAAGAACGAAGAAGAAGAAGAAGAAGATACGATGGCAGTAAAATCCAGTACCACTAGGAAGAACGTTACAGAAGAAGAAGAAGCAAGAAGCAAGAGCAAGATAGAAGAAGAACGAAGAAGATGAGATAAGTAAGATAGCAAGAAGTAAGAATGAAAGAAAAAGAAGAAGAAGAAGAATGAAAGAAATGAAGAATGAACAGAATAGAAGAAGAAAGAGAGAAATGAACAGAATGAAGAAGAGAAGGCAAGAAGAAGACAAGAAGAAGAATGAAGAAGAAGAAGAAGAAGAAGAAGAGATAGAGAGATAAGGAAGAACGAAGTAGATAGACACGAAGGAAGAGAGGAAGAGACAGAAGAAGAAGAAGAAGAAGAAGAAGAAGGAAGAAGAAGACCATGAAGAAGACAGAAGCAAGAAGATAGAGAAAAGAAAAGAGAAGATCAGAAGAAGCAGGAGAGACAGAAAAGGAAGAAGAAGAAGAAGAAGAAGAAGAAGAAGAAGAAGAAGAAGAAGAAGAAGAAGAAGAAGAAGAAGAAGAAGAAGAAGAAGAAGAAGAAGAAGAAGAAGAAGAAGAAGAAGAAGAATCTAAACAGGATTCATCAAACTAGTGTGAATGAAGATAAATGCAACTCCAGGTATATTTTTAAGGAACAAGGCTCAGAAAGTCAATTTTACATAATGTGTCTTTTAAAAACTGTCTCAAAAATGGACAAGAACATACATATAATACTCTATATTATACAAAGATTGAACACATTATTAAAAAAAATATTAGCAATTTGTTTTAACGTCAGAAATAACTTTGTTCTAAAATGGGAATACTGCAACGATTACCATTTTAAAAAAAGAGGGGGGGAAAAAAGTCTTATTTGATTTGAATTGTTATCTGGACTATACAGACTCTCAAAAACACATACAAAAAGACCTTTTTATAATAATGATTAATATTAATTAATATTGGTTGTAAACATTCTCTTTGAAGAAGCCTTCAGTCACTAGAAATAATAGTTTGACTAGTGGACTACAAAAATAATGGGTGGTTCCAAACTCAATTTAGAAGTGTGTGAAGAAGTGGTCCCAGTAATGCTAATAGTAATAATAAGAGTTTGGATGAAGCGAGTGCACAGAAGGTGAGACTGACTTGGAGAAGACTCTGGAGACTCCCTCAGAGTGGCAGTAGACTGTGTGGAAGAGCCAGGAGAACGACAGGCAGAGGATAGCTCCCAGGAAGAACATCCCTATCACCACCTTCTCCTGG
Organism: Chaenogobius annularis; assembly: GCA_015082035.1. NCBI lineage: Eukaryota > Metazoa > Chordata > Actinopteri > Gobiiformes > Gobiidae > Chaenogobius > Chaenogobius annularis. Next base: position 403,687 of record BJKM01000519.1, read on the forward strand.
ACCGGAGCCACGAACGACATGTTAGGCCTGAACATGTACATAAGGCCCAGGCACAGGAAGAACAAGCAGCCTGCGGACATGAGAGGGAGAGAGAGAGTGAGGAAATGTGACCATGGCCAAGGCAAGACACTACAGGCAAAACTCGTTTGATGTTTTTGTCATTTAGCACTTTCAACATTGTACAATCTGCACCTAAAGAAGTTTTATTGTTTCATTGACTCCACATCATCCATAGATTTCTCTGGGACAGTAACTTCGAAGGCAGTTTTCTCCAAATGCATTTTTCTCCCAAAGAAACAAAGATCTGTCCTTAAAGTAGCACCTACACACACCAAACTTTACAATCTTGGACTGAACAAGATTTGGACAGTTTGTATAAAAGGATTTGTTCATATCTAATTCCAAGCCCGATGAGGCAAAATGTTTCAGATTTATATGTTCGGCCATTTTTACCCATTAAATGTCTTATTTATATGTGAAATCATGACTTGATGAAAAAACGTATTATGCATTTTGAGTAAACTACAGACAAAGTTTCAAATTGATATCTCAAAATGTAGGTTTTTTCCATTTCACTTGCAGTGCCTCGCCTTTATTAATTTTACTATTCATACGTTATTTATGAGACTAAGGCTTGAGTTAATCTGTTAAGACTATTTTTTGTAAAAGGTGCTTTTTATTATACTGTTGATGTGGCCTACATGAATGTTTGACAGTGAATAATAACGCAGATTTGAATTTTAGAGGCTGTGATTTGTCCACGTCTCACTTCTTTTATTTAGACTGGCCTGCTACAGACCATCACAAGAGGGCAGCAGAGAATAAGCAGGACTTGAATGGCAGGTTCAGAACTCCAGATCAATGAAACAGTTTATTTTTTCTCCTGCTCAACTCTATAAAAAAAGGGAATGCTTTTCACACAACTGTAGCTCTTATTAAAGGTCATTACTTTTAGACCACCTTTTGAAAAATGCATGGAAGAGGAAAATCTCAATCCCAAGTAACTGCGATTGTTTAGCAAATATCATGAAATAGATAATAATGTTATACATTTTTGGCATTTGACAAATTACATTAGCCAACGTTTAGTCATAGATTTGATCTATAATGCACTTTACATTTGAAACCGCTACTTCATTAATTCTAATGACTGTAAAGCACTTTGTATTACATTATGTACGAATCGTGCTCAATTAAACACTGCTTTAGCTTTACGCTTGAATAAACCTGTGAAACGCCTAGCCTACTGTCATGTGCAAAAGCTTCACATTAGTCAGAAAAAAATTTTCCCCCACTATTTCATCAAAATCACATCATTTTAATTGTCAATATCAGTAAATGCCAGTAAACGTTATATGTACAGGGTTTTAGAATAAATAAAATGTATTTCTCACAAACATCTCCAGATACACTTTTTGATGAAATTAGAAGGGGGAAAGTGAACCCGATGTATAAACTCCAAAAGCTACATTTAAGGCTGAAATAATTGAAAGTACAATGCCGTACCGAGCAGATGTGTCCAGATGTTCCCCGTCTCTGTGTGGATTCGGAAAATACTTTTGAAACAGGCGCGGAACGAAGGCATGGGCGGCCGGTGTCCGTGGAGCAGGAAGTCGTTGTCCTTCAGCCAATCGGGCAGCACGTCGTGGGGTATTACCCGCCAGCGCCCCTCCCACACCTGGTGGTTGAAGAGGGTAAAAGCAGCCGAGAAAGTCAGCACTATAATTAGGACAAATATTGTGCTATTTTTTTGTTGTTGCTCTTAGACTTAAACATGCTCTTGAGTTCCTTTACATTAATACAAAAAGCACATATATCTTCTTATCACTCGGGCATTTCCCATGAATGAATTGAAGTTAGAGCTCCATCTACTGGCTGCAGAATTACATAGAGGAGATAAATACGAACGTAGCTTGCTCCTGACAAGCAAATGTAAGCATGCAGTTGTACACGATTAGAAGTTTTTCCCATTGTATCCAAATGGGTCTTCAAAGCGTACGGAACGGCACATCAGTGACCACTGGCCAAACTGTTTATCTACATGCTGCAGTTCAGGGCTGCAAACAATTAACATCTGTTTCTGACACTTGTGCGTGCTGGACCTTTATGTGGAGCGCATTGGATCTGTCTCTTCAACCCCCTCCAAGAGTGCACAGGTGCCACTTCTCCCGTCTCCCAAACAGCAACGCATGTTTGTGGCACTGCAGAAGGGCGACGCATTAAGGGAAACCTCGGAGGAGCTATCATCCACTTGAGAAGACTCCTCAAATTCAGCAGGTGCCATTTGACGCACTCAAGAGTGGCCTCAATTCCACTGCGCTCACTGACGTAGAGCGCATTCTGCTCAATGAAAGAATGACACAACCAAATCTGCACAGCAGTATTAACATTATATATGCATTTGTACAGCCGGCTAATAGACAAAGGGGACATGTCGGCCAGAGAGCGCACTGGTTGGCACGCACTTCTCTCCGCAGCTTTTTAGGGGCAAAGCAACATGGAGAAGGGCATTGCCGACACTGAAGGGGAAGACTCACTGAAGGCATGTTGACCAAGTTTGACCTGAAGGTCACAGCCCCAGGAGCCGAGATGCTAAAGTCAATGCGCATCACCTGTGGCAGAGGGAGTTTACCGCTTCACTCTGCGTTAGTACGCACTGTGGAGAGGATGCCCTCAATCCTTCAGTACGCATCACCATGGGACATCTGACTATCATTTATCTGTATAGCAATAAAAACGATGCTATTGTGCCCTATACATGTGTTGGACCAAGGTCCCGGTGGCAGGAGCTGCAACAAACGCAGTGCAGCGAAGAGGAAGATGAGAACCATTATTGAGTTAATCTCTTATTACACCAACCCGTTTCTTGGAATGTTTCCTACGTCGCATCTTTTGTCCGATTTTAATGGCGGTTGGCAGCCAACTGAAAAGGTGCATTTACCGCCACCAACAGAAGTTGTACGCTATACCGTTAAAAAAAAGGAGGGAGGGAGGGCGGGGAGAGAGAACAGTGGCTGAATGTTGGTGACATCATCGTCAGTGACATCATCAAAGGCGTGACATCATCGTTACAGCAACTGTACAGAATATGGCCATGCATTACGTATTACTAGTTGAGTGACTGCATAATAAATTACGAAGTCACTATTAGTTCTAGATCTATTATTATCTCTTATTATACCAACCCGTTTTTAAGCACGTTTCACAGGTTGAATCTTTGGTCTGATTTTTGTCAGTCAAAGTTTGTTTTGTAGATGATGTATGTTTGATTCTTGGCGTTACTTTCAATAACATACGCAGTCATTCGCAATGGCTTCTTGCCGTTCTTCTTTGTTTTATGGCGGTTGGTATCCATAAAGTGGTAAATTACCGCCACCTACTGTAGTTGTACGTCTTCAAAGTATGTGCTTTATGCTTCTTGCCATTGCACGCCATCTAGTTTGGATAATCACTGCATAGCTTTATAGGCCTATCTACTCAACAGACAGTTATAGAAAGGACCGTATAATATTACATCGTGACGATGTGCGCTAATTTAGGCTATGGGCCATTATATGGATTACTTGCACATTGTGAACCTGCCCAGGGACTACAGATGAAAATTCGCTTAGCTATTGCCGGCAATGTATTTATTGTGCAATGTCTCTGTCTATCAACTAACTCACTTTTTACATTATGTTTTCCATCTCCTGCTTTGCGCACCTGCAGGGATTCACCCACACTATTTTACGCACACATTTGCCCAAAACACGCACATTAGTGATGGAGATGGCTATAGGTAAACATTGAGCAGAGAGCAGCGAGTGTTTATTGAATGCACCCCCTTGTTTAAAGGACTCATTATAGTGGAATTAGCTGACTTACAAACTCATGCGTGCGTTACAAACTCATGCACGCGAGTTACAAACGTGGACGTGCGAGTTATAAACACGGACGCGCAAGTTACAAACGCGGACGCGCAAGTTACAAACGCGGACGCGCAAGTTACAAACGCGGACGCGCAAGTTACAAACGCGGACGCGCAAGTTACAAACGCGGACGTGCGCATTACACGCGGGGGTACCAGAAAGGTTGTTTATCATGAGGTTTGTTATTGATCAGACAGATGTGAAATGTCCGTAAAATAATCACAAAAGAGCAGAAAAATCACATTATACCCTAATTTGAAAGTTTACAACTAGTGCTGTCAAAGTCAACCCGTTAACTCTGCCATTAATCAGAGAATATGGCCGCATTAATCATGACGCAGATTAATCATATGGTTTGTTTAGACCAAATGCATTCTTTTAGATGAAAGAGGCTTTACCTGAGCGAAGGAGGAAAGTAAAAGGAGCAGGAGCTGATATCACGTGGTTAAATCTACAAGTGAAATCAGTCCTGATGGGGACGAGCTCAGGTCCCTCAGCGGCTGATGCTTACGAGCACAGAGCGGTGCAGTGCAATACAGAGCGACAGAACATAACGCAGCAGAGCTCTCGAGGTGACAAAATAAAACTCTAAAAGGCATAATATGGGCCAAGTTCCACCACACTATTACAGAACGTTGGTGAACCCCAGGCCAACCCCAGCAGCAACAGTTGTCACCATCAGAGCCAGTTACACCTGCAAGCGGCACCAAGCCTTGGTCTTGCACATTTACTTGAAACATGTGACCTGACCACACAGATTTATAAGGACTTAAATTATAGCCAATATGGCTTTTAAATACGCCAATGTATATAGATTTATGAAATAATAATCTCTTCAAATGAGATCATTTTATGTTATGTGTATAAAGAATAACATTAATGTAAACTTGGAATACCAAAACACAATTTTTTGAAATGCTGAGACCTCATGATTAAAAAGTATGATTCAGGTACGATTTAGATTGGATATTATTAAAACATTGGTTGGTTTGGCCCTGGACCTGGAGCATGAGACAAAACGCTTTGTCGCTTCTACACCTTTATCATGCTGTCGCCATAAGGACCTCATCATCCCACCAGCAGCAAAGCATTGTGGGTGTTTAGCATTGTTTGTTTCTGTGTACAAGACTCTGCATGTTGTGTGCCTGGCCATGCTGTCTGAGGCTCCCTCCCACAGACACACTACTTCATTAGGAAACTCAGAATAACCCAAAGCACTGAATGTGTCGGGGAATGTTGTTGGGTTAAACCTGATAAACTGAAAATGTCTGAAGCAGCTCTGCTCTAACTGGTTTATAGATACAATGTGATTATGGTCCGTTTTAACAGTGCAAAGCTAAACTGGTAGGTCATACTATACTCCTATATACTCCTTATGCGTAAATACTTGTTGAAGGAGATGTGTGGCTGTGTGTGAGTGTATTTGTGTCAGAATATGGTAGGGCTGTGCTCAATATATCAATATCGTGATATATGGTGACAGACTACTTGGCAATAGGTGTATCGATACAGAGATGTGTATCGAGATACACTTAAGCAACATGAAGTAATTAGAAATTTCCGAGTTCTACACTTCTAAATACAGACTAGCTGCATCAAGGCCGAATCTGAAGAGCTGAGTTGTATTCTGATATTGAGGACATTGTGAATATAAAATTCGAATGCATTTTGTTATTCTACTTAATCACAACATCATTTTAGTAAACTTTTAACACCGGTTTTAAGGGATATCCATGAATCAGGATGCTTATCGCACCAAGTTCCTTGTATCGGGATTCATATCATATCGGGTATCATTTCGTGGACCCTTTATCGGGATGTGAATTGAATCGTGAGGCAATACGGATTGTATGGACTGTGAAATGATCTTACTGTTGAATGTGTTTTGTTTGCACGCTATCATTTATTCCTGTCAATCATGGACTGCAGATGGGAATGAGCTATTTAGCCACAATCTGATATGGGATATCTTTGTTTTTTACAAGCTTAATGTCTCTGTACATTGTCCCTTCAAATAAAGATTAAACTAAATTAAATTAGGACAGCTTGGTTTTAGGAACGATAGGCCATTTAAAAGACTTTTTAAAGCTTTTAACCATGTTATAACGTTCCTTCATCAATGACATACTGGAGTATGTTATTGATGACATACTCCAGAAGTAAAAATAGTTAACACTATGTCTAGTTTGGGAAGATCTGAAGGCCTCCAGATCCAGGCCCCTATATTTTTCCTATAGCCGTTAACTTTTGTTTTTTTCAGGCTAATGCTATAAATAATCCAAAGGGTTTGGGCTGGCACAAACCCACAGACCATATGTCAAAGATTTGGATTTTAAAATTACACTTGCTTTGTATGAAAGCAATCACAAATCCTAATCTCTCTTCATTGGTTCCAATTTCCTGTTTGATGTAACATTTTGAGGACAATTTTTGCCATTCAAAAGACACTCATTTCCCATTTCATAATTTGAAAGCCATGGAGAATTTATACTTATTGAAGTCCCCAGTCAAATCCCTTTCCTTTACTTGTTGCTTAGCCTCTAGCTCCGCACCTTGTGTACAAACTCCTCCATCTTCTCCATGGCGTGGTGGGCCTGCAGCAGAGGAGTCATCCCCATGAAGCCTTCATCACCGCTGGCCCTCTGCTCTTCCTCCGGCTCCTCCTCTGCTCCTCTGTCATCCAGCTCTGCCTCTCTCTTCTGCTCCTCGCTGTCCAAAAAACTCTGCAACAAAACATAACAAGCACACACACACACACACAGATTTAGGACACAGCCCAACAAACAATGCATTTCACCACAAAGATGAAAGAAAATACAAAGATGATGTTTCCTTTGCCAAAGCAGGAATGGGTTGTGTGCGTGTAAAGGTTTATGGATGAGATTTGATGGCCTTGTTTTATTCTTAAATCAAAATGGTAAAAGTAATAGTATGTACACATGTCTGCCATAAAACACACAATGTATTCATGGTTCAATTGATGACGTATTTTATGTATAATGTGGGGTGCGCCGAATATCGGACAATAAACATGTCAGTGAGTAATATCGGTTTCAGTGCAAAACCGCTCATATCAGTCCGCAATGTTACACCTTGGCAATGAAAGCGCCAACTCTGCCATCCCTTCAGAAACGAGGAGAAAATAGCAGCTCCATGCTGCTATATTCTAACTGAACAGACTGTAAACTTTAATCCAGTCTTTATTGAGCCATAAAACCCACAAATGACAAAGTTGAAGACTTTTAAAAGCTCCAGAAAAGTTTTAAACAAAACTCATCATTAAATATATGCGACAAATTCACTCGCAAGCCGCGATAAACTTTAGTGTGAGAGGTTTAGAGGAGAGAAGAGTGTCTGATCAGACACAGACTCTGAGGAGGAGCTGCTGTAACAGCAGCAACAACAGTGATGACGACACACGGACTGGAGAGTTCAGAGAGACACTAGCCTGAGATATAATCTAAATCCAAACGGAATTTGCAGAATGGAAAAGTGTGAAGGCAACATTTTAATCATAAATTATAGCCTATAGCCTATCTATATCTAAACACAGAGCTAAATAAAGCTCTCTTTTTCAAACATTTTCCTTTTTTCCCCAAATGAAGGGTATAATGTGTTCTAACCAGAGTTAGCGTACACAAATTACTTTTTTCGAGTAATGAGGAACTTAATGCGTTTTGTGCACCCATGTAATTTAGTACTCCCCACGTTACTTTTTCAAACGAGTATCACGTTAGTTTTGGTTAAGTCATCATCTCTCTCGGTCTAATCTCACCGAAAAACCATAGCCAGGTTTGTTTCACAGCCACTGCAGCAAACACTCAGCGTGTTGTAATCATTTCCATTGCGCAACTAGTGACTCTTGTGACGCCACAGAGAAATACATTTTCAGATGCACGTTTTGAAAAACTTCTTCTCCTTCATTATAACCGCTATTTTGTATCTGAGGAGTAAATGTAGGGTAACAGCGATATGATGAGTTTGACTTAAATAAACTACAGTGCTAAAACGAGCGTGTTTTTTGTTGTGCATCGCTGCTCTTGCTAATCTATTCATTTTGTTTTAGCTATATTTTTCACTGTTTGAGGACAGGTCTACACATGCTTATTGTATGGCATAATATTGTGGTACTTCGCTTGTTTATTTGATATTTTAATGATTATGTTACTGTGTTCAGCAAAGCAAAGGGATTGTCAGCAAACAATATAGGTTATACAATAATGTTAATTATTGGTAACGCAAGAGTACTCAAATGAGTTACTTTTATATCGCAATAACGTAACGCGTTAGTTTTCTTGGGCATTAACAAGTTACTTTTAAAAGTAACGCTACCCAACACTGGTTCCAACTCAAAATGTTTAAATAGAATTGATCCTTTCCCGACGGGAGTGGAGCAGGCACATCGATGACTTGTGGATCCAGATGCTCCTCAACCGCCTGGAGAAACGCTCTGCCTGGAGAAACGCTCTGCCTGGAGAAACGCTCTGCCTGGAGAAACGCTCTGCCTGGAGAAA
>BJKM01000520.1:0-407500 GCA_015082035.1 Chaenogobius annularis
AGCAAGTAGCAGGGAAGCAGTAATTGTAGCAGTAGTACAGTAGCCAGTAATACGTAGCAGTAGCAGGAGCAGTAGCAAGTAATAGTGGAGTAGTAGCCAGTAGGAGTAGTAGCAGTAGCAGTTAGTATTAATAGTAGTAGTAGCAGGAGCAGGAGCAGTAATAGTAGTTGTAGTAGCAGTAATTCAATTCATAATTCAATTCAGTTTATTTTTGTAACGCCCAAAATCACAAAAAGGCAGTTGCCTTCGAGGGGCTACAGTGGAAAAAAACAGAATAAAAAACAAAATTAATGCTGGTAGTATGCTGGTAATGCTGGTAATGTTCCCAGCATCCCGTGTCCTTAGACAGATGTCCCAAGCTCCCCTTTCTTTAGACCCTCCTTCTCGGCCAGGAAAAACTACCAAACCTCTTTGGGAGAAAGTAGAAACCTGGAGACAGTTCCACGGTGAAGGAGATACCCGACTCCCTCGGACGGACAGGCGGACCTCAGTTTGCAGATACACGGTGGAAGCTGGACCCACTCAGGAGGAGAACCAATTCTTCGAGGCTGATGAAGAACCGGTTCATATAGAGAGAACCGTTTCTTCCAGGCCAGACCGTTTCTCCAGGTAGTGAGGAGCAAAAAAACAAAATCCCCCGATCCACAGGTCGTTCAATGGGCCTGCTCCACTCCCTCGGGGGAAGTGGGAGAAGAAGAAGGAAAAGCGATTAACAAATTGTTATTAAATATTAAATATTGTTTGATAGAAAAGTAGTAGAGAAACAGAGGATTAGTGCTCAAGCTGCCATACTTCCCCCAGCCATAGTTGCTTCCTTGGGCAGCCATAGCTGGGAACGTAGGTTTTTATTTCTGTTCCTAACTGGCCTGACCATAAGCGATTTCAAAGAGGAACGTTTTAAGCCTGGTCTTAAATGAAGAGACCTGTGGCGGCCTCTTTAAACATTGGACAGGAGCTGATTCCACAACAAAGGAGTTTGATAGCTAAACGCTCTACCTCCTACTGTGCTTTTAGAGACTCTTGGGACCACTCAGAAGTCCAGCATTTGAGAGCGAGGTGCTCTGTAGGTAGTAGGAGTTAGTAGCAGGAGCAGTAGCAGTAATAATAGCAGTAATAGTAATCGTTGTCTGTAGTAATCCTGTTTAAGACTATGAGCCAATTTATCATTATGTCAGGTCATATTTATTGACATGAATGATAAATGGCCCCTAAAGCGCTCTTACATTTACCAACAGTGTGTTGTATTCAGATGTTATTAAATGTCAGGGTCGGTCCTTGAGGGCCGGACTGCGCTCAGACTGTGCTCCGTCTGAGCCCGGGGGGCCCAGCCTGTGGACACGAGACGCGGCCAATGGGAAAGTGGGACAAATCTGAGGAAAATGATTTGTGTTTTCACCTCAAACAGCTCAGGTCCAAAGCCTCCCCAGCGGACCAGAAACCGAATCGGAATTAACTGTCTCTCTCTCTTCTCACTTCATCGCCCTTCATCTGTCTCCTCTCACTCTCTCACTCTGTCACTCCTTCGCTTTCTCGCTGCCTCTTTTACTTCTCTCTTTCACTCTTTCTCTCTCACACTGTATTCTCTTTTTTCTCACCCTTCGTTCTCACTTGTTTCTCCCTCTCTCTCATCTCTTCATTACTTTTCATCTTTTTCTCTTCTCATACTCTCTTCTCTTTTCTGACTCTCATTTTCCCTTTCCCTCCCGCTCTCTATCCTCTTCTTTCTCTCTCTTTTCACTTCATCTCTTTCTCTCTTCACACTCTTCATTTCTCACTCCCTTTCTCACGTTTTTGCATATCCCTCTCGCTATACCTCATGCTCTTTTGCTCTCCCATCACTTGTTCATCTCTTTCTCTGTCACACCTCTCCACTTTTTTGACTCTCATTTTCCTCTGCTTCGCTATCCTTTTTTGTCTCTCTTCTTTCTCTCTTTTCTCTCTCATACTTATCTTTCTCACTCCCTTTCTCACTAATTTTGCTATCCTCTCTACCTTGCCTCTCTTCCATCTCTTCATCACTTATCGCTTTCTCTCTCACACCTCTTCTCTTTCGGAACTCATTTTCCCCTTCGCTCCCTATCTTCTTTTTCTTTCTTGTTCTCTTTTCTCTTTATTGCTTCTTCATCACTTTCTCTCTCACACACACCTCCTTTTCTCACTTTCCTTTCTCACATTTGTCATCTCTCTCCCCTCTCCTCCATCACTTGTCATCTCTTTCTCTTCCACTCTCTTCTCTCTTCTCACACTCATTTCCCTCTTCTCTCGCTCTCATCTATATTTTCTCTATTTCTCCTCTTTTCTTTCTCCCTCTTTCATTGCTTTAATCTCTTCACTGACCACTCCTTTTCTCGCTCTTTTCACTCTATCCGTCCATCCTTTTTCTCCTCACTTATCTCCATTAATTGCTCCTCTTTCTTTGTTTCTCTCTCTCACAACACACACTTCTTATCTCTTCATCATTGCCATCATTCTCCTCTGTCCTCCCTCTCCTTACTCACCTATCGCCCTCATCCTCTTTTATATCTCTTGTATTTTCCCCTTCATTACCCTTCATCATCCTCTGTCTCTTGCTCCTTCTCCGTTTCTCTCTCTCGGCCTCTCTCTTCTTCATTGCCTTCATTCTCTCTCCTGTCTCTTTCTTATTTTCTTCATCATCCCCCCTCTCTTCCCTACTTTATCACCTTCACCTGCTCTCTCTCGTTCCCATGACCTATTCTCGATCAAAAACTTTCGTCCTGCGTGCGTCGTTACACTAGAGTAATCTTTCTCTTTTACATCCCTTCTTTCCCTCCCCATACCCATACTCTCTTTTCCCTTCTCAGCTCTACATCATGCCGACATTAGCCGCATCTCTCATGAATCCAATAGGCTCTCGCTCCATTCACTCACTACTGTCCTCCTCAGCAACATTGCGCACCCTGCGAGTCTGCATATGCTGCATCTTGTACCCTCGTGCGCTATCCAACTGTCCATACCTCTCTTATCTCTCTTCTCTCCATTCTCGCCTTACAATCCCACACCAATGCCAAGTCTCACTCTCATCTCTGTTCCCTCTCCTAGTGCCGAGCTATCGATACTACTAAAATCTACTCATCTCTCTTCATTCAGTCCACCTCCACACAATCTCAATCTCGGTGCTCCATTCTCACTACTCTCTCTCTCAACACCTCTCTCCACCCACGAATATCTAGAAGTTCTCAATCTCTGCTCTCACATCCTACCCTCCAGTCTAACTCTCTTCTACACCTCTCCAATCCACCCCTCTCTCGTCACCCTTCTAATCTAATTATCATCTCTGATAATCTACTCTTCCAAACGACACCCCCCATCTTTCTCGTCTTCCTCCAAGTGCATTAGAAACCAAATACCTAATAGAGCAACGCCACTTATGCGAACTCCAGGCTATGTGCGAATCTGGCCACTCATCGATTTCCGGACTGCCGCTGTGACTCTCAGATCGGCCCATCTGGGACACGTAAGGCTCACCGAGTCCAACCGAGACTAATCCTAACACAAATCGAGACAGGTTGCGCTGGATGATGTGTCCATCGGACAAACACACAACAAAACGATAAACACCACAACAAGATAAGCACCACCACAAAAACGGAATAGCGGAAAAAAGCCAAGAACAGAAAAAAATTTTAATACATAAAACGAACAACTGAACATTCACACAGATAGGACTCATAAGGTCATGCCATCCACAAAAAATTTGCACCAAAGCTATATGTTGCTCAAAAGAAGAAAAAGCTTGGAAGGTTAACAAGTTCTGTTTTTTTAAATCACGTTTTGTGCATAAGTAGACTGTTCTCTTGGCAAATGCATACTCATGAGAGTGTAGATGGTTTGTGATGAGGTTAAACAGTGCTGGAAGAATAAGAAACTGAGGATAATTTGCAACTGCCATAACTTCCCAAAAGATATGGGTACTTCTCAAGAGAGATCAATAAACAACTTAAAGTACAGCTGCTAAAAATGTTTGTCACTGTATGACGAATAAAATGATTTCGCTGATATGTTTCAATTTATAATATTTAATTACACAATGCTGCGGTATATGTAAGAAGAACATACTAAAACCCACAAGAAATATGGCAGAACTATTCTAATATATACCAACGATATTGGTCATCTGGCACTTGAAGTCTTTGCAGAAGTATCGAAGTGGTGTACTTCCTTTAAAATTGAAAATCCTCATTCTACCTTTCCTAGTGAGCGATAATTTTTTTTTGTTTGTTCCAAGTTTAATAGCTGTAGCCTAGATTAAATCCTGGTCTTTAATACTTTAAAGATATACTATGTGATTGACTAGTAATTCAGAACTGGAAAGAAGGAAACGTATCATCTTAATCGTTAAAGTTGGGACTCACGCTTACCTGAATGTCTTTCCCCTCGTATCTTGTGAGCAGAGCATGTATATAACAATCCACGTGACGACGCGACTCCACGAATCATCACCGAGGCACCAACAGAGACGTTTGAGCTTCCTCTTTCCACTCTAGACCGACAATGTGACTCTTGAGCATTACAATTTGTGCGATGAAGCATGAAGTTAGGCGTTCTACCAACGTGCTGCTCTCTCAAAGTGGTCTCTCTCCCGCATTCATTCGTGTTCTTCTTACTTTCTGTATCTTGTATCCTTGTCGTGCTTATTCCCATCACTCCTATCTGCCTTCACCTCTGTTTTTCTCCGCTTCACCTGCCGTCTCCCCTCTCCGTCCGTCTTTGATATCAGCGGCCGCTCCTCGTGTTCTACTGTGTGTATCTGTGGAGGGTCAGAGCATCCTTCTGCAATGCGAACCCCTTAGATACACGCCGGACTTCCTTGCGTGCCCGCGCCCAACCGCTAATAAGCATCTTAACAACGCTCTACTCTAATTCATTCTCTATGCATTGACCCCTCTCCTCTGAAACTTCCACTTCCTCTATCTCTGCCCCTTTGTCTCGTCTGTGTCTAATCTGTGTCTCTCTTCTCTCTCACCCCATTCCCGTACCCTATTCCCCCCTACGGAAATCTTTAGTCGTCTCTCTACGGTTGTGGCTACGTACATAGAGCGAGATAGTTCTGCGTCGAGAGTGATCATAGTTCTGAGACTTCCACGATGCGCGCCTTATGAGACGCGCATGACTTCTGATGTTTCATACCGTCATACGCGAAGGAAGCAAGAGTGAGAGGCAGGTAAGACTGTGCATCACTCACTCACTCTCTCACTCATTGTAACTAGGGACGTTCTTAACATCGGTGTTAGTGGACAAGCAACTGTAAAGACGTGCCGCGAATTCCCCTCCCATGACACTGAGCAGAATGGGAACGCCTACGGTCCTGTTCTCTTCTCATTCATTCTTGCTTTCTTCCAGACTACCTTTCCTCATGAATTCTCTCTTACCCCTCTCCTCTTCCCCTCGACTCCTATCTCTGCCGCCCTCAAGCGTGGTCTCGCCTCGGAAGGAATGTTAAAGGATAGGAAGACCATGGAGAGAAAGACAAGATGTGAGTTCAGTGTGTAGTGCTCACGCGGGACCAGGCAGATTTCTCTCTCGACCCCGTTCTCCCTCCTTTGTGCATGAGCCCCGGGGCAGCTTCACCTCTTGCTCTCTCTCTCTCTCTCTGTGTCTTTCTCCCCTTTCCTTCCTCCCCACTGACTCTCTGGCTCTCTGCTCTCCTTCAGTCCCAGCCGACCTGTGCTAAGAAGATCCTACAGCTGGGGATTGACGAGGTGATCCAGGTCAATTTCATCAGGACATGGTTGCAGCCTCCAGAACGTCTAAACTATTCTTCATTGTAGACTATTGCTAAACTTCCGATGTAAAGTACTAATCTACTGTCGAAAAGTAAAACGTATTATTATTATCACCACAAAAACTATTCATCAACCGCAAATTTCTCTGTAATGTCGACTTATATACAACGATCCCTGCAAGTTACTTATGTTACTATTTGCAGAAGTACTACTACCATGCTTTTTTAATTACAATATCTGAATGTGCCCCTCTTAGGACACCCCTAGGGATTAAAACATTAATTTCCAGATGTACAAAAACATTTCTTCTTTGTCCAAATTGTGTAAAAGTAAACCGTTAACGTTCCTCAATTCCTCATTACCACTGCTGCTTTTGAGTACCATTCTGTTTGTTTTTTTTTTAATCTTTCCTTGCTTTTTCTTCCGTTGTTCGGGTTGTCTTCTTTTGTTCGTTTTTCACCAATCCTTAAGCAGATCTATTGTCATTTCTGCCTGTATTGCTGCCCTTTCCATCACATTTCCTTCAATCCATCTGAGTATTATTGTTACAGTTGCGCAGGCAATTTTTAGATTGATTTTAGAAATTTCTTTTAGGCATTGCATTGAAATTCATTTAGTCTCTTTCTTCTTTCTTGTGATCTTCCATTTACTGCGCTGAACAATAGCTCTTGTGCTTTTCCTCCCCCACCTCCTCTTGTGGACCAACGCTAAAAAGTCTTACGGTAAATTAGCTTTCGAACTGGACAAAATGTGCTAGAGCCTTGATGTGCACTGGCAAACTTTGTTCAAACCTTTAATTAGCGTACTTGATACTTTTCCTACGCGTTGGATTATGGACTTTTATAACTAACCATGTTGTTAAAAGCAATGCAACATTTTTGCCCATGGGCTTTTTGTAGTCCCATGATGAGCTAGATTGTGTGTGTGCTGCCCTCTGCAGTGCTTTGTGAGGCTGTGACTTGTATGTCTCTATGTAGGCTAATGAAGTTCTGAGAGCTGCGATCCACTACACATCTGCAGGAAATGACGGCATTACACATCTACGAAAACACTAAGGGCAACCACAACGCTCACATAATTGCTTTGGTGTCTGCTAACATTAAAAGAGATACAAAAAAAATATATGTTTTTAATTGAAATACACAACATTTTAGTCTTTCAAACACAAAGACTTGAGTTAAACAAGAAAACAAAAAAAAAACACATTTATTTCAAGACGTTCATTGAGTAAAATTATATAAATAAAAAACCAAAACAAACAACATTACCTCACAGTATCATATAGTGTTATTAAACGATTACTGTATTAAACATGCCCCTGCAAAAGAACTTTTTGTACAGTATAATGAGAGTCCATAGCAATCTCTT
This sequence comes from Chaenogobius annularis, assembly GCA_015082035.1. Lineage (NCBI taxonomy): Eukaryota > Metazoa > Chordata > Actinopteri > Gobiiformes > Gobiidae > Chaenogobius > Chaenogobius annularis. The sequence continues at coordinate 7,113 of BJKM01000520.1, forward strand.
TTACTAATTGGAACTATAAAGGCACAAAAACATACTCTGTTAACGTTAAAGAGTTGATTGAAGATTTGATGATACTTTTTTTGTACAAGGTCTCGACTGGAAGGGCAAGAATCCAGTTTGTCGGCTGGACATGCCCCTCTCAAAGGCGATTCGCTGTTCTTTCAAACATTTTGAGGACATTCTTGACCATGGCTAAACGATCGAAACGGGGCATCCATAGCTACAGACGAATTTAGGCTAAATTTGTGTCAGAGGGTTTTCGGCAAGGACCTTTGCACGGGCCGTCCGAATGGTGTGGAGTTATTGTCCAGGCTGCCCCTCTCCGGTCACCAGGCCCAGTTTTAGATGAAAGCCTGGTTGGAGAGAGGGCCGTTCCTGGCACCCCACCATCCATCACAATCAACGCCACAGTTTCCCAATTTAGCCCCCGCGAACACTCTCGGCCATGCACTGATTGTTAACACTGCGAAAATACAGAAGGAGGGGATGCGGAGGGGAGGGGGGGTGTGGGGGGGGGGAGGGCGATGGATGGACTTTGCGAGGGGAACGGGACAGGAGGCTTAACTTGGGCGAGAAGGGGGGGTGGAGGGAACCTATCGCTGTGGCGCCCCATTTCTCGCTAATGGGGCCCCAAACGAGGGAATATGAGGGAATGTGGGCCCGTAAAGCATGGTGACCGGGAAAAATGCCAGGGGTGGAAGGGCCGCTCAACCTTATAGGAAACGCACATCTGCAAACGGGGCATTAGCAAGAAACGAATGGGCCGGCATGCGCCTCTGCGTAATTACATGTACGGGGCCCGCGGCGAAAGAACCCAAGGGAATTACGTAAACACAAATTATGAAACGCAAATGTCCAAAACCCCCCTCCCCCAAAACATCTCAATCACTCGAGAGGGAGGAAAAACATGCTGCGGTCATTTTACAGGAGATGTCTAAGCCCCCAAAACTAGTTCATCTACGCTCCCATTACCCCATTAGAGAAACTATTCAGCCCGACTCCGAACTTTGCGACTTTGGCGAATTACAGTAAAGAGGGTTTGGGAAACACACCTGGTCGGACTGAAGTGCTTGTTTGTTCCTGTGAGTGTTTTTACGAGGCTTACGTGAGTGGTCCCGGAAGCAGGTCTTATTTTGCGGAACTGAAAGGACATTAAGGACTTACTGTATTTGTGCCACAGATTTAAGGATACATCCCTCGCTTTGTAGTCGGGGAAACAGACTCCCCCGTTAAAGTCGAGAAAAGATTGACGTCGTACAGATTGTGAATTTAGGACCGGCCCTTGATTTGGGTTTCAGAGCTAATTTATGAATGACCTCAGTTGTTTACGTTGAGTGGAGTACAACCTCTAGTAAGTTTTCGATCATGAGTCAAAGGAAGCATGTTCTTCATTTCCTTGTTTGCATTAGACACTTAGGACAGTCTTAGGTTTCGCAAACTAAATTGTACTTTTCATACAATCTGTGTTAATTGGAAGGTTATGCTGCAAATAAATTATCCGATTCCGTTGATCGTTTGTTGTTCAGCATTTTGTAATTTGTTACAAAAGGGCGGTAGAATAGATTTCAAGGGTCATCTGGTTTTCAGGCCTGTACCATTTCAGATTGAAAATGACTTCTTGGATGGGAGTTGAAAGGCCTTGATTTCAAAAACAACATGTTCTATCTCTATAACACACTCTCTGGATGAATAAAACGATTAAGCGACTGCACTGTATTAATAACCAAGTCGAAGAATTTTTAAGCTTTGACCTGTGTGTCTTTTGAATGCATTCTTGCTTTTGCTGCTTTGTCCGTCATTGGTTCAAGTTTTTAGTGTAATTAAATTCAAAGAACGACACAAGGCATCATACTTATTCACACACATCAGCTCGCCTTGATACGCAAGAAGGTCGATGGATCCGTGCTGAATTCTAAACACAATTCAGGCAATCGGACCCATTTCGCTCCAGCTCTGATCCCAAAACCGTTGAGCCAAAAATGGACGTCTTGCAGTATGTTGAAGCAGGGCCCCAGTCAACTGTTTGGCCCTTCATTTTGACTTAATTCCTCTCTTTGGTTCCCCTGAAATGCAGCCTGGAAATTCACATCTCTCGGTCTGAATCGCTCTGTCTCCACATTTCTTTCTTCATCTCTCTCTCTCCTCTTGCTTCGTGTCTTCCTCTCTTTCATCCTCTCCCCTTTCTTTCCTCTCTCTCCATCTTCTGCCCACACTTTATTTTTTCCTCACTTTCTCACTTTCCTTACTCCTCTTGTTTTCTGTCTTCCCTCTCTGTCCCATCTCTCTTCCCTCCATTAGCACTCAGCTACTCTCTTCTCTTCTTCCCTCCTCTCCCCTTTTTTGACCGCTCCATCTTCTCCGTTTGTCTCCCCCACTCCATCTTCTTTCTTTGTTCGTTCTTCCCCTCTCCCCCCTCTACTCTTCTCTCCTCCTCTTCCCGCGTTCTCTCATTCTTCTCTCCTCGACTCCTTCTCTTTGCTGCTTTCCTCTTTTTCTCCTCTTTTTCTCCTCTTGTCTCCCTACTCTTTTACTTTCTCCCTTCCCCTTCTCTCTTCCTCTCCACCTTCTTTCTGTCTCCTCTCTGTCTTTCTCTTTCTCTCTCTGGTCCCTGTCTTCCTCGCTGCTTTGTTTCTTTCTTCCTCTCTCATCCACCTTTTACTTTTTTTCCTGTCCCACCTCCCCACCTTCCTACCCCTCTCTCTCCCGATCCTCTCTTTTTCGTCTCTCCTCTTCTCACCCCTCTGCTCCACCTCTCTCCCTTGCCCCCCTCCGTCTCCCCATCCTCCACTTACTCTCTTTCTCTCACTCTCTTCCGTGTGCGTTCTGTGATTTGGGTGAGTTTGATGAAATGGTCTGTGCCTAATAGTGACAGCGCGGCTTGGTTAGCTCATTTCACTGACCTCAAGGCCTGTTTTTCGAGCCCTTTTCCCTCGGCGTCCTCTTGCTTCATGTGCCAAAGCGCTAAGCAAAGGCCCGATGTTTCCAACCATTTCTGGTAATTATAATCGCATTTCGTTTGAGTTTAATAAGTGAAACCAACTGGGCTTCTGTCTGTTTATTCCCTGCATGTGTAAAGGGTGAGGTGGGTTTGGAGCGGGTACTGTAGCGCTTACTGTAACATAAGGGTGTGAAATAAAACGTCTCCTGTGACGCCATCAGAGGCATGTCAAGGAAATGTCATGCATTTCAAGGATTTTAATTTACTGAAAAATCCAAATAATACCCCACAGTTTGAAATTTTACAATTATTAAAAAACAACATATTTCCACATTTAAAGCTTGGTTCTGTGCCCTCAGCGTTGAATCGAATCACTGTTCCAATTGGACCAGGTCTCTCTTCTGCCCATTTTACACTGCTCACTTACCCAATTTAATGTATAGGCCAGAATAATAATAAAAACAGTTTTAAAATCAAACAGCAGAAGTATTCAAAAGGACTCTCTGTAAAAGGGTTTCAAATAAAAAAAAAATTCAACGCCTTAAACTTGACCGTAAATCACATTAAACAGAATACAATTTGACCTTCAATCATTAGTTTAGGAATGGATCTCTTATCAAAAGTAAAATGTTTGTGATTATCAATGTTATTAGTGGCAACATTGGTATAATCAAGTACATTTTTTTTGGTATTTAAAATTGAGTTTGAAGATGTTAGCATCTTGAAAATATTCTGTGATCTTTTTTTACAAGAAATAGTATTTTTCAGAGTAGTTTTTCGGATAGTTTCTAGTTCAACAGTGCACTCACTTCAGTCAAAGTTGTGGCTACTCCTCACACTGGGGCGATAAAAGCCTCATGTTGAGAATTTGAACTTTGTCTTTTTGTTAGTAACCCTGCGACCTGGCCCCTGTCCAGGGTGTACCCCGCCTAAGGCCCAAAGTCACTGGAATAGACTCCAGTCACCCGCGACCCCCAATGGGAACAAGCGGTAGAAAATGAATGAATGTCTTTTTTTGTTGTCTGTTCTTTGGAAATGCCAGAATCAGTGCATCGGTATTTAAGTAATAGTTTCTCCATATTTACTTGAGTAGTTATTTGGTTCACTACTTTTTACTTCTACTAGAGTAACATTATTTTTAAGTAACATTAGTACAAACTTTGGCTACTCTACCTTGATTCTCTACCAATGATTCATGAGCTCCGTGCATATGTGAGTCCATGTGCAACTGTGGTAATTAAGTTCAAAAATATCCTCCAGGAGTCTTGTTTTTGCTCACCTTTCTTGACTCAAAGCGGAAACGGCGCTGCTCGTCCGTTCTTTGGTCTGTTTGTAACTTAAGCCTGTTGCTCTAGCCTCTCTTTCCTGCCCTTTGGAGTCTGAGCTGGTGTCTCTCCCCGCGCGCAGGGTCAACCCGCACCCAGGCCTCCGCGCAGAGAGGCCGACGTGACGCTTGAGCGGACGCGTTTAGAGGGCTGAATGTAGCCCCTATCCTGCAGCCGCCTCCTGACAATGGAGCAGAATGGGCCCACATCCCCAGACAGCCCTGTCCCAGGCCTGACAGCAGCTCTAAAGGTGTGGAATCGCAGTTTTGTCAGGGGGATTTTCTGTGGCTTCACACTTCAGTCCAGAGCAGAGTGTTTGTGAGAAAGCTGCCTTAAGTCCGCACATACTGCGCTTAAGCGAAACTCTGCGGGACGTAACGCGTTGTGCTTCACCATCTTACTCGTATAGGCAAAGACTGAGATAGACCCATCATTTATGGACAGTTGGGCCTCCAGCTGGCGCCTGCACTCAGGACAAAGCATGCAGCATTTCAGTTTTATGCAGTTAGATTTTACCTGAAGATCTGAGACAGGCTTTTACTCGAAACAGTTATAACTAAAGTGTCTGTATTGTGATTTGTTTAATGCACATTTTCTTAGTAAAGCACTTTATTTGCCTGTTTAAGTTAACTGAAGAAACTGAATAACTCTAAGAAGGTTTCGAACTGGGAACGTGTGTGATCTGACACAATGTAGAGGCATAGTTTGAATTGAACTGCCTGCTTGTCTCTATGGAGACGTTATTGCTTGGCCTGAAATATTCCACGGTATGACAAAAGACTCCACTCACAGTAAGAATGTATGATACTTTTCTTAGCAAACACATCTAATTGAATAAATGCAAGACAGCAACATAGAACAGCAGGCAGCAGAAATGCCATTAGATCCATGTTTATAGAAGTCTGAGCACTTATAATTAACTCGGGCATTTTGTATATTTACGCAAGACAAACTGTACTTCAGACTGTTCACTTTTCAGCATCTCGGGATAAGATCAGCTTCGTACAAACATACAAGTTTAATGTTATCTTGATCTATGTGATGGAGCACCTTACAACATACAACACAGGCCTACATGTAATCTAACCAGATGTCCCAGGTCTGGTTGGCGCGCTGCCATACAGTTATGGGAACCCCCAACCCCCAACTGCGAGAACTGCCCCCCGCTCCACATTCTCCAGCACAGAGAGAGTGAGACGCCCACACATACAGGATGTAAAGTGGCATATGCAGAAAACCATGTCACACTAAGGGTTAACGGGGGATAATAGTTTGCTGTTTGCTCCAGAGGTGGGAGGAGACCCGGGGGGAGTGTGCCTGCCAGTGGCCCAGCTCAGTGTGATGTCTGTGGGAGAGAGAGTGGGTGAGGGTCCGGTGCATTCCTCTGGATCACGGTGAGGAAGCGCTGCGTCCTGCCAGCTGTGCTCTGATTTAAAGCCTCTGCCGTTCAGACTTCTGCAATCCGTTCAGCCCCGTCCCTGTGTGCACGGCCCTGTCTGCGCCGACTCGCTCAACACGCAGGAGCAGAAATAGTTTCAGAAAATAGTAGCAGTACGAATGTAGGCTTGGAAGTAGTTGATGATGATTTGGAACGCTCCATAGAGTCAAGTTTATAAATGACTTTCATCTTTAAACCTTCACCACCAATGATTCCAACTTGAAAGTAAATTTTTTCAAACAATATTCATACAATGTTTGGCTGTGGTGGAATAACTGCTGACAGTATGTGACTTCTTAGCAAAAAATACTAAAACATTTCAGTCACTTTTGAATGGTTTTTGAGTCTCTACCTGCTCGTGAAATGTTGTTCCTTTAACTATAATATTCCACAGTATGGAATAAAACCTATCTATCTCTTAAGAACTATGCAAGTGACTTTCCACATCCAGAAATGATGTCTTTAAGTAACACAATTTCAGTTTCAGGCAGGATAACTGCAGAGCGACGCAGGCAACTGGGACTTGTGCCTCTCAATTACAGTAACATGAGTATTTGTAATTTGCTACTCTGCAACCTCTGTCGTTTGGAGATAAAAGATTTACCTGAAAGTGGATGACAAACAAATCATTCAAATTTGATCAGATTGTGTGGCAGCATACCTGGCCAATCCCTCGGACAAGGCAAATCCATCTGCAGCAGACAAAGTAAATCGAACATAAACAAAATGTAACCCAGTATTACTTGCCAAACAATGGTACATTCATGACTAAAACCTACCGCAGGTTTTATATTCCTCTGGTGTACAAGTCTGAAAGCCCAAAGGCTGATCTGGACCAGGTATCTCAAACGATGATTTGATTTAAAATGTCCTTCAGCGCTCTTTGTGTGTGGTCCTTGTGCAATTTAAGCAGCAAAACCTCGGTGCAAGAAACCACAAGGAAGAGCAAGACACAAACGTGATGTCAAGAAGAAAGGGGCGCATCCTACCACACGAATCACCTCCAGCTCCCCTTCCCCTCCTCTAATTATCGGGTGGGATTCGGATAATTGAGCCATGGCAATTTGTGGCCACATTTAAGGCGGTAAAACCCTCACCGCGAGCTCAATGTAACGAGAACGAGGGGATCTCCAGTTTATAAAGTACCTGCGTGTCACTGCCAGGACTGCAGCAGCGAGCAGGCTTTACCACACAGATGTTGTAAGAGCACTAAAAACCCAGAAGACATATAAACAAAGGTAGTAGTTTGGATTCAAGTAGCATTACACAAAATAGTCCTGCACTGCAACATTAGGTTTCATAGGGTTAGTGCTGCAGGCATGTTCCACACGCCATGACTTCGCTCTGCGTTTAATACGCTCACAAGGGGTGTAACAATCCACCAAGGAGACATGAGAAAGGTACAATTGTTGTGGGAGAATTTTCTTCGAAACCGTGAAGAATATCAAGGTATTTTTGAGGTAATGTGGAAAACGTGTAATCTGCATTTGACCCATCTTCCAACCAGTGCCATTCTTGAAAGCTGTCAGAGGATTCTCAAAACGTCTGTACATTAGGAAAAGGACGATTTTGACATTAATTTGTAATAAATAAATTGGCAGTTCAGTTCACAATGTGTTTGTTGTCATCAGCACTACTTTTTGGAACTTGGAGTCTCAAAAGGTGAAACTTTTTGTCCACCCCAGATAGAAACATATCCTCGTGTGCACAAACCTATGGTCATTTTAACTCGCGAGATCGTGTGGCATCGATCTATCGTGCTTTAAACTGTTGCATGCATTTTAGCTTGATGGAAACTAGAATCACGTCGTAGAAGAAATCACTCAACTAAATCTGAAAATGAATTAGCTTTATTGTCTCTAATCTGGTTGGTTTGTGCAGGTGTGTAAGCAATTTAAAACACATTTAACCCTCAGAATCAGAATCAGATCAGAATCAGAAAGAGTTTATTGCCATTGTCAATGAACAAAATTCACTAACATAGGAACTTGTCTCGGCCTTAAGGTGCAACATAAAACACTGAGCTATAATAAAACATCATATATTCAATCAAAAAAGGGCATGCATTAAGAAACAATTTAAAATTACTATACAATAAAAATAAAAATAGGCATTTCTATGTACACAAGTTTACAGTTATGTTTAAAGTTGTAGTCAAAGAAAACCATTACAAAAATACTGTATAAAAGTGTAAAATATATCAATTGCAAATTAGATATAGTTGGCCCGTGTATGTGTTGCCGTAGGGCCTGTGTCTGGCAAACATTAAGAGCGCAAGGATTTGGTTCCTGTAACGGAAATATCTTCAGTAACTGTTAAAAACATTAAAAGTGCTGTGAAATTACTCATATCTCTATTGCTTTCATGGCTGCCATTTGTTTATCATTACCTAAGAAATAAGTTTCCACAATGAGACAAAACGTTTCCTGACATAGGATTTTTTTATTATATCCAATAACGCAACATATGCTGACCTCAACAACACAGCACTTATAGCACTTGTTGATTGCCTTGAGTTGTTGTCAACAGTTTGAAAGTGTGCTAAATATTACATTCATCACAAGCATCCCAAAAAAAAATAAAAAAAAATAAAAAATCCTCTCCATCTAACTTGTTTTTGGAACAAAACAATCAATTTGGGATGTTTCTCATGAGAGATAATGTAATTTTCTTGGTGCATGAAAACCACATGAATGCATCAGAGAGCAACAACTTTCAGCTGACCACCAGGCCCGAGGTCCTCAGAACAACTGCATTAATGAAAAGAAGAACGTCACTGGAACATCTCACTCCACGGAGAGCCACATGACCTATGAACTTTCACCTTTGCTCCATCTGGGTCAGCTGAGGTCATCTGAAAGAGGTTGCCTGTGTGTCTTTACTGTTTTGAAACCCTAATCCCATCCACCTGGGACATTAAACCGTTGCACAATAGCCCCCTTTTTACTCGATTCATGCCAGTACCAACCGGGTTATGTGTGTTAAAAGTTTTATTAAAAACAAGTCCAAGGAAATTGAAGATTTATAAAAGGTTTACGTTGAATTTAGATATGTTTGCCCTTTTAAATGTGGTTATTAGACCCGTTGGGAAAATGGTTGTACGCAGAATCTTTACCACAGCCCTATGAAGTAGTTGTAAATATTTTGAAGGGAAAAGGACCTTAAGTGAACTCAAACTGCACAATTTGGATATTGTGAAAATATATATCCATGGCTGTCAAAATGTCCAATTAAATAGTATGATGCCAAGGGAAAGATACGCTCTTTAAATTATATATGATACCTCGCTCCAGTAGACTTGAGTAAGGCATGAGTAAGGGAAAATATCCACAAAACGTTAGCCTGTAAAATGTGTGAAAAATGTCAAATAATTCCATACGGCATCTTTGGGAAGACACAGGCGGCATGAAAAGACAAAACAATTGAGACCTTTAGAGCGACGTGCATATGAATCTGAAGGAAAAAATAGTATTTGTATGTAGGGGGAATGCTTGCTGTGTTGTTGGTTTTCTAAAAAGTAAATGTTTGCATGCAATCTAACTTAGACCATTGCTGAATTTACCTCCAAATTGATTGGCAGTGCTTAGCAAAGATGAACTGATATATAATATATTGTTGTTGTTTTCTTGAAATATATTTGTCAAACTTGAATTGTTAAACATTAGAGGTACTGTTCTTGCAGATGAAACATTTTGTGAAAAGGTGATACATTCATGTTTTCTTGTAGATATTTGACCTGCAATTTCACTATTTGTGATGAAAACAAAAAGGTCAAAACTCAAACGCACACGTCACATTTTAAAGACGTTTCAGTTTCTGAGAAAGACAGAGGTGACTGACCACACAGAGGCATGTCCAGAGCGAATACACAGGGCCTTATTCCCCTCATGAATTTAAAGCAAATGACATAATTGAATAGGAAATCATAGATTAACACAATAATTTCATTTGGATCAATAGACGTATTGACGTGCACATTAATGGCGGGTGGATTGCAGTAACCCAGTTTTCAACAGAGGGGCTGAGAGCCAGAAGAGGGGGGAGCTGACAGAAGAGTCGACCCAGTGTAGAGGCTCTTTGTTTGGGATGGAGCACCGAGATGTGAGGCCTGGCCTAGATCTGAGCTCTGGAGGTGGGCCAGGGCAGAAGTGGCCGATGGTCCCGTTCCGACACAAAGAGGCTTTCTGTGCACCACAGGTCTGCAGTGTCCCGGGACCCTAGGGCTGGACAGGACACCACAGAAAGCGGCTCAACCCAGAGAGACAACAACACACTAGAACATTCTGCTCTTGTAAATATTCTTTTAATAATCTCAGACAATGCGCTGCTTCTTTTCATAGAGATTGTGTCAGAATGTGGCATTTTCAGTGATAGAAACTTGCACGGTCTTTCATTTTGGGAACAAGATTGTAAACAAACAACGTTTGCTCTACGTTTTTGAGGGATTAGATTGAAATGTTAAATCATGTTTTATTGTGGTATAGGACGGCTACTAAACTCTGATGGACTTAAAACTGTGCCCTGTGGAAATCCTTTGCTCGTAATTCATATGCAGCACAAAAGAGAGCCACAAAACTACAAGAAAATCTTGCCTGCCACAAGTGAAAATAAGAATATGTATAAATGTCACCTAAAATTTGAGCAACAGTGGCTCAGTGGTTAGAGCACCCGTCCACCAACCTGAAGGCAACTCGCTCGAACCAAGTTGTCGTGTGCTCCCATATTGCTTGGTGTAAATGTGGTGTGTGCGTGAGTGTTGGTGGTGGTGGGGAGGGCAAATGGCACAGATTGGCAGCCTCGCTTCTGTCAGTCTGACCCAGGACAGCCTGGCTACAAAAGTAGTTTACCACCGCTGAGTGTGGAGTGAATGAATAACTCCCAGAGGCTATATTGTTATTAATGTTATTAAAATGAAAAGATCTGCTGCACCACAATTACTTTGTGAATGAATGGTGCCTTGCCAAAAGTATTCTGAAACATTCTGGCACAAAGTAAGTACATAATTGAAATAGATTGTAGATTTGATCCTGTTTCTGTAGCCCTTGATAAAGCTTTACACATGTTTAAGGTGAAAAAAAACATTTCTGTAGGCAGTGAACCGCATTACTTTAAAGAGTATACAATTAGAGTTATGCATGTCTATAATGTTTCATGTGTCAAAATATATACAAAGAAATAATAACAGGAGAAAGAGGAAAAAGAACAAGCACTGATTAAATGCATTTCTATAAACACAGAAGCATGTGAACCATTCATCTTAATAATACATGATATAGTCTGACGTCATACATGATGGGAGCAATCACAGTTAATGACTTCCTTTGGCCTTAAGGTGTAACGCGTGAATCATATGAATAAGTGTGAGTCATAGGCCTCTTCTGATATGTTATGTACCCTGTACATATTTCAGTAAACCAGCCTTCTGTTCTCCACCCCCACCACCCCGAGCACTCACCCCCACCACCCCGAGCACTCACCCCAGCACCCTCAGCTCATAAATGTCCCAGGTCTGTCCTTGGCTAACAGGCACCAGGCCCCCAGCCTGTTAATAAAGCTTAATTAGCTTGATTAAAGGCTAATTAGGAGCCAGGACTGAAGGGAGGCCTGTCCCTGTGACGACGACCTTTCACCTTTGAGCTACGACCCTTGGATGGAGATCAGAGGGAGGTGGAGGCAATGAAGGAGTGGAGGTGTGCAGACACTTAGGAAACAGGATGGACACTTGAACGCACCAGATGAACAAGCTGTGATTGGTCACTTCACTCACGAGAGCAGCTAACAGCTTAATGTGTGAAAGAGTTTCCATGTGTCTGGTAAATAATACTCACAAAGTACGGACATAACACTGTAAGGGACCCCAGACAAAACTGTTAGTACTGTTGTACACATTGGACAATCTTGTAAACAAAAGGAGATCCTTTAGTTCTGGCCTTTCACTTATCAGGGGACCGGTTACGGAGGCAGCAGTCTGAGCTCCTCCAGCTCCTACAGGGGGAACCTGAGGCGTCCCCAGGCAACCTGAGAGACATAGTCCCTCCAGCATGTCCTGGGTCTTTCTCAAGGCCTCCTCCCGGTGGGACATGCCCAAAACCCCTCTCCAGAGAGGCGTCCAGGAAAAACTAAATGTAACAGTTGTATGCAGTGCTCTACAAAAGGGATTACAGACAAGACTGCTGATGATACGATTGCAGGTACTTCACACATGTCTGATATTTGTTGTGAATCGTATGGTCCAAGCGCTGCTGACGCGGGGTGAAAGCAGCCTCTGAGACAAGCGTGTTTCTATGATACGTCTTCTGAACCACAGACACAAAAGCCAAAAAGCCACCAGCTAATCTGCATGCACTGCTAAAGTTAGATTTGCTGACAGTTTGCTCATGTATTTCTATGATGTTTTGGGAGTTTAAACGCACTGTATCAAAAGACAGTTTGACCCCAAACGTGTCCACTCCACACACGCCTCTTCTGTCCTTCGAACAGTGTGAGCAGGTCATAGTCAGTGCACACAGCTCTGTGAGCTCGGGCTCTCCTCGGAGGAGATTCAATCGCAGAGTGGGAGTTTGGCAAGAATTTAGAACATTTTAAAATATAAAAAATCGCTGTGTAAGCCCAGTTTACGACATTAAAGAGTAAATAGGACACCGACCACTTTTGAATTTTAACACGCCATCGCATCAAAATGTGGTTCAGAAAGAAGAAAATGTGTTTTTTCCTTTCAGCCATTGCAGTGTGTTAAATCAGATAAGCCTTCAGTGATCTTCTCATCTGACTTTAAGAAGATAACAATAACGAATGGGGCTCAGATACTCCATAAATACTTAGCACTTCATACTGTATCTCTGAGCTATAATTCAGTGTGCTCAGACCTGTGTGAAGCTCGCAGGTCAGACTCCACCTGGTGCGAGTGTTTTACAGCCTGTGAAATGAAGATGGGGGTAAGGTGAGGCACAGGGGAGGACGAGGTCAGGACATAATCAACCCTTGATCCACTACAGCCAGGCCCTGGGCTCACAGGACGTCCCAGCAACGTCTGTCCTGCTCTGGGATAACTGAAGGCAGAGGCGAGGGGTGAGGGTCAGGGCCTTGGCGCACACACAACACATGGAAGGGATAAAGAGACTCTGGATCCCATAAAACATAAAGCTGCACTCTGGACTTATTTACGGCCCGACCCCAGATCCAGTCCTGGTCTGGGTTATGCTGGGACCGTCCCGCTGCAGGAGGGGGATCAGAGAGAGGATGAGGAAGGGCAGAGGTCAGGTTAGGTAGAGCAGGAGGCTGAGTGGGAAATGGTCACGTTTATAAAGAGCTTTTTTGACCTCTATTAGGTTAAACTGACAATCTTTTTATTTGAAAAATGTGTTAGGGCTTTTTTTTGGGCTAAATAGCGATTGTTTCAGTTGAATTCACTTTCAAAGAACCACGGCACAGTATGATCACAGTCTGTACGTAAGTGTTTTTGTTGATAATCTGGTTTTCTACAGCGTGCTTTTCTCCTTTTAGATGTCAGGTACAAACTAGCCGACCGACAGACTTTTAAATTTGCCATCTTTAAAAACTGTTTGTGTTTTAACCGGAGACGATTCATTACTCACCACTGACTCTTCTGCATTATTGCCACCCACTGCCTAACCTCTATTGGGAAATCAAATCATTTTACATTCAGAAACTATTCACTCTATTACACTCGAGAAAGACTGTTTGAAAGATAGTTTTATTTTTGTTATGTTTGAAGGAATGAGCCTTTGAGGCGATTGTCCTTCTTTTGCTGTGGGCAGACAATAGAAAGCAGTTTTTGAGTTGTTTTCATTTAGACAGGAATGTTCAGTATTAGGACAAGAACATCTAACAATAAGGACTACAGGACAAAACGGCTTTCTGCTGTATATGAACTGCTATTGCTGAAGATAGAGAGAAGAGAAGAGGATGTTTCTTACAAGGCCGGCAGCCGAAGAGTACAAGAAAGAAGGCTATAAAAAAATAAATAATGTTTGGATATTTTATTTGGAACGTATGAGCAGATTTTATCTCATGATTGAATCGAGCTCTGGCACGTGGGTTAGAAAAACACATGTGGGGCAGGTTGTTCACATGTGAGGCAGGTTGTTCACATGTGGGGCAGATTGTGCACATGTGGGGCAGGTTGTTCACATGTGGGGCAGGTTGTTTCACATGTGAGGCAGGTTGTGCACATGTGGGCAGGTTGTGCACATGCTGGGCGCAAGGTTGTTCACATGTGGGGCAGGCTGTGCGCATGTGGGGCAGGTTGTTCCCATGTGAGGCAGGTTGTGCAAATGTGGGGCAGGTTGTTCACATGTGGGGCAGGTTGTTTGTGCACATGTTGGGCAGGGTTGTTCCCATGTGAGGTAGGTTGTGCACATGTGGGGCAGGTTGTGCGCATGTGGGGCAGGTTGTTGTGCACATGTTGGGCAGGTTGTTCCATGTGAGGCAGGTTGTGCACATGTGGGGCAGGTTGTTCACATGTGGGGCAGGTTTTCACATGTGGGGCAGGTTGTTCACATGGAAGCAGGTTGTTCACATGTGGGGCAGGTTGGTGCACATGTGGGTCAGGTTGTGCACATGTGGGGCAGGGTGTGCACATGTGGGCAGGTTGTGCACATGTGGGGCAGGCTGTTCACATGCGGGGCAGGTTGTGCACATGTGGGGCAGGTTTGTTCACATGTGGGGCAGGCTGTTCACATGTGAGGCAGGTTGTTCACATGTGAAGCAGGTTGTTCACATGTGGGGCAGGTTGTGCACATGTGGGGCAGGTTTGTTCACATGTGGGGCGGTTGTTTACATGTGGGGCAGGTTGTTCACATGTGGGGGGCAGGTTGTTTCCATGTGGGGCAGTGGGGCAGGTTGTTCCCATGTGGGGCAGGTTGTGCACATGTGGGGCAGGTTGTGCACATGTGAGGCAGGTTGTTCACATGTGGGGCAGGTTGTTCGCATGTGGGGCAGGTTGTTCACATGTGGGGCAGGTTGTGAACATGTGGGGCAGGTTGTGGGGTAAATCTGTAAAAGCCAAAGAACAAATCCAAACACTAAAGTCCCGCTCCAAGTTTGTTTATGTGACACGGATCAGGCAGAGCTCCGGCTTCTCCCTCACGTTTCTCTGACCTTCCTTTGGCTAATATTGTACACAGCGCCTCTACAGGAGAGGGGGAGATGCGAACTGGACCAGCTCGGAGAAAGAGATAATGTTGCCACTCTGGTCCCCAATCAAACCAAATCCGCTTCAGTTAATTGTTGTGAAGGCGACCTTAATGTTCTTTTTATGTCCAGAATGTTCTGCCATGAAGTCTTATGTTTTAAATGGTGAAATTGTCAGTGTATAAAAGTGAAACATGGTTACCAACGTCACTTATTCGCAATTTCTGTGGAAAAGTTAAAAGGGTTTTCCCCCCAAAATACACAAGCTTCATAAAGCTGAAATGTGAACTTATAAATTGTCCCAAGTGTCTTTTACATGTAAGAGTGAGTGTGTTTTATTGCTGCACTTCAATGACAGTCAGTAAAGGGTTTTTAATGTCCCCTCTAAAATAAAAAAGGGAAATTTTAGACCATCAAACTCTGTGGGCTGTAAGGATGGAGAGTACAGGCCCTAAAACAGCAGGACACAGTGCTATTGATTTAAGCCAACCAAACAAATAACGGGAGCTTGCTGCAAGTTTTGTTTTGAGAATTGAAAAAAATAAAATGTGCTTTGAACTCTTCTCAACTCAAAGTATCTCGCAAACATCTGACGTCATTGCAAAGTCCAGTTCAAGATTCAACCTCGGTCAACGTCCCTTATATGATGCAGAGGAACTGGAAGGAAGTTTTTTAGTGCCATTACATTCATTTGAAAGCTTAAATGTGAATTAGCCTCAATTTAGTGTCCTCTTAGCTGTCGCGCACAAGCTGTAAAAACAGAATTTCCGTAACAGTTAGCTTATTAAGTTATTATAATGGAGGTTTAGCAAAAAGTCTGCGCTTGAATAAAGAGGAGAGATATTAGTTAAAATGCTGATCTTGTTTTGTGTCTCAATGATGGATGATAATTAGCTTCACTTTGGCCATATTATTGTTTCCATGAATTTAAGAGGCTGAATTGTAATGTGTTTTTAACTGGTCTGCTGTTTCATACCAGCAGGTGGCAGGGGTCCTGAGAATGGTCACTGAGTTTAAACTTGTTTTCTTTATATTTTAGGTCTGGTGAAATGATCTTTGGCGAATTCTTACTAAAAGGGTTCTTCAAGTTGGAGCACAAACTAAAGGTGGAAAGTCACGTATGTAATGTTTTAACACCCCCTTTGATGATGTTTCTGACAGAACAATGTTAGTAAAAAAACTTCTGTATTTTATTTTTCACAAATAGCTAATATCGCGGTTGTGATGTTATCGTTATTGACATAGAAAGCGTTGGAGTCATTTTGTGCGACCCCATATTGTATCAAAAGTCAAAGCCAAAAATCGGGCCCTTGATATAGTTGAACAGCTCCACTTTCGTGAATCATAGAAGTTTACTTATTCCTCTCTTTGCGGCTGAAATCCTACTGTACAACCGAAAAATAACGGCGCAAAGAAACCGTACAATATTGAGTCCCAAGAAACAGTTCCAGCTATTATGATTTGAAGCAGTAAAGCGCCAGAAATGTTTCCTCGAAGACTGAAAGTACCATATAAATTAGACTTGTTTTAACAGCGTTTCCAGGTTGTGAGCGGTTGTGAGTCACCCTGAGCTGAGCTGTGGTCATATGGTGTGGACCAAAAGGATGCCACAGCCCTAAACAGAGCAGTGATACATGAGTTGCAGGAGAAAGAGCTGACAGTGGCCATCTGCCCCGTCCAGGCCTGTTCCACTGAGTCTGTTTGGGGCAGTAACCCACGTCTCACGGTCATTACTGTCCTGCCTCTGCTTTGTCTCACCGTGTGTGTCCTGTGGTCGTTGGACTCATCACCTCCGCGTCCCGGGACAATGGAGGGCAGATAATGTGCTAACAGGGCCTGCTGCAGAACAATGGGGCAGTAATCAGTCTAGGAGGAGAGCGCAGTTTACAGGTCCTCCGCAGGGGGCTTCCTTCCTGAGTGCTTTTATCAACACAGGAAAGAAAACAACTCCTCCTTCTGTCTCCTCCGCCGCGGCCTGCTGTCCACTGTCCCGGGCCAAAGACAGAAGACTGAGGATACAATGACTGATACTTCCTGCTGTGGAGTTATAAACTTAAGTTTATTCTGCACTTGAGTAAAAGTGTTGATAGACTCTTCTCACTGTGAGTACGTTTAAAAGTGTCAAAAGTTTTATGTCGACAATATAAAATCAGTTGATCTTTTGCATTCCTGGCACCGCTCCTTTAGATTTTTCCGGTTTATTCCCACTAATTACATTAACTTCAAATCATAAATCAGAATTATGTCCAGATATACAGTTACATGAGTAGTAGTTTCCTCGCAGGTTTAAACCGCTTCTGATAATCTTCTGTTTTGGTGTGATTAGTTCTGGAATAACGTTATAGTAAAGAAATATTAATTACATTGTTGTTGGTCTTCATCCAAATGCCAGCGCTAATTGCTACGTCAATAAACTACACTGTGCCGCTCGATGGCCGAGTGTATAGCACATGTGCGCTCCACGTGAGCAGGCCCAAGCGTCATGAGTTCGAATCCATCTCCGACCATTTGCTGGATGCCCCTCCCTTTCTTATCCCCCTTTCACACAAAATAAGTGTTAGCCTTAAAATAGCTCTGGTTTTTCAAAGTGTGTGATGTTTGGTTGCTAACGCTAACTCTTCTATTGAAATGCTTTGCCAACGTATGAAACAGTGTTCTCTTCACAAACACTGGAAGAGTCTATTTCATAAATGTTTCATACAATACAGTGACTATAGAACCATATTCCGATTTTATATTATATTATTACAATAGTATAAACCAATAAGATCATTTCAGAAATGTTTTTCTCCCTACATAATACACCAATGCCCATTAAATGCTCAGGGCGTCTTTATTTATTCCATTTTGTCAACCATCTTATAAAAGGGAACTCTCAAGTTGCTTGATCTGCTGTACATAAAAATAAAGCTTTAACCCCACTTATTTCCTGTCAAATCAATCATTCTGGGAAGCATCGGGGTCAGTTTGTTCTCCAAACCCACAAACAAAAAATAACCCTAAAATAAAATGGAAAAATGAATAGGACTTTTGGGATATTTTTGCTCTATTACATGTCCCTAAACTCATTTTTTGTGAATTTACCGTCTGCTTCTTAAACAGAATTGTCATAACCGAATAAATGCTAAAACTAGTGTCACTCAACCGATTCCGCCAAAAAACAGCTTTACAAATGTATATCTTTAATTAAGAAAATTTTGGCAGAATTTAAATTATGATTTCCTCTGAGCTTGTTTCTACTTCTGATTAGAGTGAAACAGACATCAGAGTCCAAAGCTCTGTCTCAGCTTCACAAAGTCTGCAGCCGATTGTTTGGTTGAGGGTTCAGGAACAGCTTCAGTTTGAACTGGGGGTAATTCTTTCAGTTTTTTTTTTTTCTTTTTTTTAAAATAAGCCCCTAAGAGTAGGTCACTAAAGATACTTTTGCATAGTGGGAGAAACACAGAGCCTTTGAGAAATAATCAGTTTTGTGTGACGCGTCTTTTCTTTTACATGAAATAAGAAAATGATAAATAAATGCCTCAACCCCGACACATTAATGTTATAGTTTTCAGATAATACATAAGACGCACACAGCTCCCTTGGGTGCTCTAGCTTTACTCTTTAATGGCTGTCTCCTGTAGTGTGTCCAAACGTCCCACAGGAAGCGAGTGCTGTCTTATCGCTGTGTTTTGGTTCTTAGAGGGGAAGCAAGACCTCTTCAGTTCGAGACGTCCCATGCTGTTTGCTCTCTCTTCAGGCTCTTCCTCTTTATCCCTTGTTTATGCTCACCCCCTGCACCCCCACACACCCTGGTCTCTCTCAGTTCAAAGCACCCCGAGGTGGCTGGGGAAGGGCCTGGCTGGGGTTACCATAATAACCTCTATCTGACGCACACAGCCACTGCTTGCTTCAGCCTTACTTTGCACAATAGTTGAAAAGTGCATTTTAATTTTAAAGTCAAAGCATAAGCAAAACAATGTATCAATTATTTTGTCTTCATTTTTTTGGTTGGACTGTTTGTCCCCTTTAAGATGTTTTGTTTTGCCCTGAATGTTCCACAGTTTGGCATGAGCGTGTCCAACTTAAAAGTATTCCAATGGAGGAGTTTTTGTTGCTAAATTCCTTGGAAAACATGCATTCTTACTGGGAGCGGGCTCGTCTCTTCACAGATATGACCCGTAACTAGGACTAGTGGAACATTCTAAAAGGCAATAATATTTTCATAGAGACAAGCGGGTAGCCTGTCTTAATAATTACTCTAAAGTGTTCAAAAAATAAAAGATGCACATTATTTTTCGGCTAAATATTTACCGTATGTAAAAAAAATTGCACTAATGAAGTATTTTTTCTTAATTTTTGTAACAGAATTTAGAATAATGATATTTAGGTAGAATAATTATCTATTTATATCTACTAGAGTGTTCTTTAAAATATCGCTCAGAAGGGTTTACTATCCAGTAAATATGACCATCAATGTTCAACAATCAACAATATATTTTAAAGTAATGAATAAATAAAAATGACAGTGCCCTTTGTACAGTATCTGCCTATATGGTCATTCATATTCTGTCTTTGTGAGTTTGTGTGTTGCTATTGATTTATCGTAGCATCTCGAAGCTACTTCCTGATTTGGTATTTTGGAGAATGAAAGGTGCAGCTGTGTATCACTCAGACAAACAGTGAACTTCAAACAGATGGGACGGTTGGCCTTGCTGCTGTCCAGAGCGAGGCTGGATAAGGAGTCTTTCAGGATGTTGTCTTTGCGGAGAACAGTGAACAGGGGGAGGCTGCTGCACACTGGCTCTTACATAAATATCTAACTTTAACATAATAAAATGAGGGATGAAAGTGAAATCAAAAGCTTATATACTGTGGTACTGTTAACATTTTGGAGAAAAACATGCAGCTGCAACAGTATGGATATGGACTTCACAAAGTTTGGATGAAAATACTGGGATTTATCAGTCTGGTCACCTCGAGGCAAACTCAAACAGAAACGTGCAATCAGATTTGTTTATTTCAGTGACACGTGTGAAACAAATTATCTAATTGGTCATCGTCATTTACAACAAAACCAAACTTCTCTCAGTTTCCCGCTCCGCTCAGTGAGTCTAAACAAAACGGCGATGTTCTGCAGTCCCGCTCATATAGGTTTTGCTTGTCCCTGATTGGCTAATCGGGTTCCCAGGCAAGCCTTCAGGTGGAACATGTCTCCAAAATATTGGCTTGTTGCTGTAAATATTGTCAACACCTTATTATATCAATCTTAAAGCTCCATATATATATATATATATGTATCAGCCATTTTTGAGTGACTGTGTAATGCTTATGTTGGCTTACTGGGTACAAGGACATACAGGCACACGTCCAGCAAAGGAAATTCTTCAAGAATATTGGGAACATCATGAGACTGACTTTCATAGTTTTAGCTGGGTAGGAAATGCAAAGCCACAACTTGCTGGATTGAGTGATCTTAACTTGAAACCTTCAGTGACTTTGTCAACAACCACAGCTCCTTGGAAGTTTATTCCGGCTCCTGTTGGCATTAGTTTACATCACAAACGAAAAGGAAAAACTAAAAAGGCACCAGTTTTTTGTTCAAGAGCTCATTGATAAGCATTCTGATTATGTGTTTATTTAAACCGATGGATCAAAAGATCCTGAGAGTGGGTGAAAAGATGCTGCTTTTTTCATACCTGGCCTTGAGATGGCAGTTAAGAAGAGGTTAACGTTCATCTCTCTGATGGGCTGAATCTACTTTGCAGTGTCACAAAATTGTGATAGCTCCTGAAGGTCTTTCTGCACTGCAAAGCAATAAATCTGGAAAGTCTGATTGTCAACGGGATATTCGATATATAAGGTTAGGAAAATGATAGGGGTAGGGGGGCCAGGGGGGCAGGAGGGGAGGAGGGGGAGGAGGAGGAGGAGGAGGAGGAGGAGGAGGAGGAGGAGGAGGGGAGGAGGAGGAGGGGAGGGAGCTCCAGAAAAAGTTTGAGAAGCCCTGTCGAAGAGAGGAGATTTGGCGCACCAGCGGCCTGTTCTTGAGGCACAGAGACAGAGGCTGAGGCCTATCCTGCCGGCCCACTCCGAGCACCGCTACGTTAGCGTTGTTTTGCGCTGTGGTGCAAAGACCGCAGACCAGGCTGACGCTGGGTCTAACGGCTTGTGAAAACATGTCGGCTTAGTGTGAAACACATACTTTGAAGACGTACAACTACAGTAAGTGGCGGTAATGTAACACTTTATGGATACCAACCGCCATAAAAGACCAAAGAGGAAGAAGATGAACTAAACATGTGATAAGTGTGCATGACAATCCTGCAGGAAATGCATTTCCAGGCAAAAAGATATGTCGTTGCTCACCTCAATGTTGATGATGTCACAGAATGTTGGTGCTGTGTGTTACATCATCATCATGGCAGCATTTGAAGACGCACAACTACAGTAAGTAGTAGTAAATGCACCTTTTCAGTTGGTTGCCAACCACCATCAAAAGTAACACAGCAACAACAACAACAACAACAACAACAACAACAACAACAACAACAACAACAACAGCAACAACAACAACAACAACAAAAAGTCACTCACAAAGGCTTCTTGCCATTCCACATTATCTAGTTGAGTGACTGTGTAATGACAAATTCACAATTAGTTCTTGTCTTTATTTCTATTTTTTTATTTTTATTATACCAACCTGTTTTTTGGCACGTATCACAGGTTGCATCTCTTGTCCAAGTTCCAATATTCAAAGTTTGTTTTGTAGTTTTGTGTTTTTTTACTTCTTGCTATTGCTTTCGGTATCCCTCGGTTTTGTCATTTTTTCGGGATCCGTCGTCAAATTTGCAATTTTTCGCAAGAGTGATGGACTGTTGGTGATTGGTGACATCGTCGTCAGTGACATCATCGTTAAAGTCGTGACATCATAGTCCTGTACAGGATACGGCCATGTATTATGCAGTGACTCGCAATGGCTTCTTGTCCTTGAGTTTTTTCATCTTGCACATCTTCAAAGTATGTGTTTTACGCTATACCGTAAAAAAAATTTAAGCGAGAGAATTAGAGAAAACATGTATGTGTGTATATATATACACATACAGTATATATATATATATATATATATATATATATATATATATATAGCCAAAATCACCTCTATTCGCTCAGATTTGCCCTGAGACTGACTCAGCATAAGATATATCTTTCTCCTTTCTTAATTTTATCACTTCGTTCTCTAGAGTTCTTGGACTGAGAGTAGATCCAGTTTTATGATCTCCTTGACAGTGTACCCATTTAAGGTCTACACCCATCACCATTAACGATTCATCACTGCACGAAGTGTCTCCACAATGTCCACATTTCCTACTTCCTCTACAAACCGCCGCGACATGGCTGTACTCTTAGCAACAGTAACACCGCTAAGGCCCTTTCTAAAAAGGGTCTTATTCTGTAACACACGATCTAAATAAACTGACGTACTCTCCTGCTTCTCCCCATTCACAAAACGCATCATTCTCTTTACTCCACACACACCATCCACAACATACACACATTCATCCAAATTCAGTGACAATGGTACGTCACTAATCACTCCCTTCATCTTTCCTCAATTGGGCTCCAGTCGAAAACACTCCACACGTACATTCTTTTGAAACCGTCTGATGTTTTGACTTGCATTCAATCACCACCATGCCAGTTCTAGTGACCCTCACCAACCTCACATCGCCGACTTTACTTCCAACAACCCTCCACACCTCATGTTTGTCTTCAAAAATGCAATTTTCCTGAGTAATTGCGATCATCCCAACTACAAAACTTTTATCCTCCAGATTGCATGCACCACTGGACACGCTAGCTTTCTTTCTTTTAGCATTCCGTCTCGTTCTCTCTTTTTGAATTTGGCTTCTTTCCTCACTTTCCGACTCCTGAAAGTGTCTCCTCTCTCTGCCCTCTCTGTTCCTTTGGCTGTAACATTCCACAGTATGTCATACACTGTATCTATCTCCATGCAGAATGTTCCAAAGTGCAGTTTTGATATACAAGAATATACAGCTAACATGCCACCTGCAGAAAGTTACGCAGTGTTGCTTTGAAGGTGATGAAGAGCGCTTTTCCATTAAAAGCCTTTTGGTGGTGCGTCCATTGAAAAGCTCTCTTTCTCTCTCTTTCTCTCCTCCTTTTTTTTTTTTTGAACAGTATAGAGTAAAACACATACTTTGAAGACGTGCAACTACAGTAGGTGGCGGTAAACGCACCTTTTCAGTTGGCTGCCAACCGCCATTAAAAGTAACACAATAACAACAACAACAACAACAGCAAAGGCTTGCATCAAATCATCAACAACTTTGTTTGTTTGTTTTAGGTTATAAGCATATTCATATAAGTTGAAATGACTTTAATTCATGATCTGACATGTTTTGTTTAGATCTACTCTTCTGAAAACTTCAACACAAGTTATACACACTGTAAATACAAATACAAACCTTCATTGATTAAATCAAGGAACCTTTACTTGAAATTTCTCAAGCTGTCTGAGATATTAGTTAAACATTAGTAACCTTTACTTTTGAACACAAAATGAGTAATAATGTTCACCTTACTTTGAATAGTTGATTTACCTTTACTCACAATGGTTTAGTGACCCTAAAGAGTAGAATGTCTGTTAGCTATACTTCAGCTTTATAATTAAAATAGATCTTCACCAACACCTTTCCACTTTTCATAAGCTGTGCAGCCTTCATTTTGAACACGGACCCGCTCAGTTAGTGCCTGAAGTCACTTCCTGAAAAACGTTTGGACAAGTGCAGTTTAAAATGATGAACTGTCTTCAAAAAGTCATCTGGTAAGTACTTTTTATACTTACTCAAGTATTTTAATTGCACACAAAAAATGTAAGAATGTGTGTCTGAATGTCTGAGATACGTAGCTGTCTAAAAACTGTTGTATTCAATCATTAATGGTCGATCATCATCAGTTTATGGCTTTGAGAAATGATGAGAAAATAAAATGGCGTTTGAATTTGTGGTTCGTTTGTCGACCTTTTTCCAGTAAAATGTAAATTCACAAAAAATAGATTGCTCTGTCTGTTGTATGGCCAGGCAAGAATTATGCTTTTGTGTGATTATTTTGCTGAGTCAGTACTGAACTCAGACCTCTCACACAGGTCAGATTAGTCAGGAATATAAATGACTAAAGTGTGAATTAGCTTTGCTCTAAGCTTAGATCCTGTCCCTCCATGAGGCCGAACACCAAAGAGGACTATGGGACACTAAACACGTGAGTCATATTTGGATGCCTGTGATATCGCATTTTAGACAATATTTACATGTAGTCCTGGCCCAGTTCTGTCCCAGTCCTGTCCCAGTCCTGTCCCAGTCCTGTGTGAATTCTGTCCCAGTCCTGTCTTAGTCCTGTCCCAGTCCTGTCCCAGTCCTGTCCCAGTACTCTCCCAGTCCTGTCCCTGTCCTGTCCCAGTCCTGTCCCTGTCCTGTCCCAGTCCTGTCCCAGTCCTGTGTGAATTCTGTCCCAGTCCTGTCTTACTCCTGTCCCAGTCCTGTCTCCAGTCCTCTCCCTGTCCTGTCCCAGTCCTCCCTGTCCTGTCCCTGTCCTGTCCCAGTCCTGTCCCTGTCCTGTCCCAGTCCTGTCCCAGTCCTGTCCCAGTCCTGTCCCAGTCCTGTGTGAATTCTGTCCCAGTCTTGTCTTAGTCCTGTCCCAGTCCTGTCCCAGTCCTGTCCCAGTACTCTCCCTGTCCTGTCCCTGTCCTGTCCCTGTCCTGTCCCTGTCCTGTCCCAGTCCTCTCTGCACTATAGAAACATGGGCTCAGTGGAATCTTCCGAAAGTTCAAAACTCCGCTCTTCATCAGATGCATCAGTAAAACATTCTTTGTGACTGTATATTTAAGTGCTTATGTTTCTTTGTGATTGTTCAGGAGAAGATCACTGCGGTCACTGTCTGAAGAGCCCTGGACCTCCAGCCTCTCTGTGTGGACATGGCTTCTGATGAAGACCCTCCACCGGCACATGGAGGGAGTTGGATCTCATCTTTGTGTTGGACCATGTCTAAAAACACCTCTGGACACTAGACCGGACACTAAATTGGACACTAGACCGGACACTAGATTGGACACTAGATTGGACACTAGATTGGACACTAGACCGGACCCTAGACTGGACACTAGACCGGACCCTAGACTGGACCCTAGACTGGACCCTAGACTGGACCCTAGACTGGACACTAGACCTAGACTGACACTAGACTGGACGGACCCTAGACTGGACCCTAGACTGGACACTAGACTGGACTCAGTAACGACCTGCACTAGACTAATGACCCTAGACTGGACACTAGACTGGACTCAGTAACGACCTGCACTTAATCACAGACTCGTCTGAGCTCAGAGCAACTTCACTTCTCTGGGTTTATTTTCAGTACACTCTGGTGTGTGATCCTCATTTGTTTAAGTTTGATCATTTGTTTATTGATTTGGAGTATTCTACAGTATTGTTAGACTAACTGGTGATTTACATGAATAAATATCTTCATGCGTCAGAGTAGTGATGACATGTTCATCGGCCTCGAAGAATTGGTTCTCCTCCTGAGTGGGTCTCGCTCCACCGTCTATCTGCAAATTGAGGCGCGTCCGCCTGTCCGTCCGAGGGAGTCGGAGCTCTCCTTCGATGTGGAACTCCTACAGGTTTCTACTTTTTCCCAAAGAGGTTTGGTAGTTTTTCCTGGCCGAATAGGAGGGTCTAAGGACAGGGGGGCTTGGGACATCTGTCTAAGGACACGGGATGCTGGGAAATTACCACGTCCCTATGAACACTGTTTATTCTGTTTTTATTTTGCTTTTCACCTTCGCCCCTCGAGGCAAACACTCTTGTGATTTTGGGCGTTACAAAAGTAAATTGAAATTAATTGAATTGAATGTAACCTTTACTTGAAAATAACAAGTTCAGGAGACAGGTTAAATGTAACCAATAAACAACTTTATCAAATGTAAGAGTACATGTTACTCCAAAGAAATGAGTAAAGGGAGGTAGCTTTAATCCTTTATTTGAAGCGAGGCTACTTGATTTAATTAAGGCAATAAGTTTGCACATTTTTTACATGTCAAATCTCACAGTGCACCCTTGATCAGAGTATGTAAATGACTTGGCGCTGGTGCTCGTCCAACAATCCCGTCTCGTCCCTCCTTCTTCGCTCCGTGTCCCTTTGTGGGCCGCTCCTCTCTGATCCGCAGACACTGAGGCAGCGGGCAGCAAACATGTGTTTTTGGAGGAGCGCGCTGTTGTCCCGGTGCCGGTGTCAGGGAGATGCGGCCTCATGCATACTGATGCTGTTTGAACTCCCACTAAAAAAGTAATTAAATATGCACGGCCCGACTCGCTTGGCCAAACTGGGATTAACTCTTATGAAAATGCAAAGAAAAAAACAAAAAAAAGTGCACACAATGACACCCGGAGTTGTGCCTTCATGGACCAGCTCCCGCATGCCCCCCTTCACGGCCCCTTCATGCTGCCCCTGGACATCTCCTTGGTGATGTGAGGAGATTAGCGGCAGTTCAGTGTGCGTCAGCAGTAGCACTAACAACAGCATCGGTTTAAAATTTAACCCAATCATTTTTCTGCCATCAATCAACAGGTTCATCCCAGCGTACGGGAAGAAAGGAGAAGAGGCGCACCAGTCTTTGTATTGAAATAATGCACATTTACAACGTTTTTGTCCACTCGATCATTCACCATTCATCTTGCGTTTTAATTGTTCGATCATAATCCATCATTGCTTTTAAAAGATCTGTGACAGTAGTTTATATATTTATATTCTGACTTTTATCTACTGATTAGATCTGCATAGTCAAAGTCCAAAGTCAAAACTGAAAAGATGTATGGCTATCTTACCATTCCCGTGTTGTGTGGTCTCTAGGGCATATAACCACAGAGTTCCCATTGTTTGGTGTGTCCAATGGGTTTACAGCTGCTGTTCTTCACTTTCGTAACACACATTAGAGTTACTTATAAGATGTAAGGTTTTAATGGGAAATTTTAAGTTTTTCCATAACCAAATTGCTGTATTGTGGGGAATTAATGAAAACCATCATCAGGAAGCTATAGGATTTGAGTGAGTAAGTTCCAATAGCACAATAGCATTGGTCCATTGTGCGCTCCACTGATCTAAGTCCTGCACCCAGCAGGCACCCTATCGGCCCCTACTTGGCTCAAATTAGCTCCAATACCAAGAGCTTAGTTGAGCTTGAAGAAACAGCTGGCTCCGTGTGGGGCCGGTAGGAGCCAAAATGGCCGCCATGTAACAACAGTGAAGCTCTGGGTCCCCAGTGCATTCCTCTCCCACAGACTGGGCCCGATCCGACCCGGCCCAAAGTGGGGTATTTGTAACAAAAACAACGATATGTTATTCTGTTCCGAAATAGGTGCAGAAGTGTTTCCCAGGACTGCTCTGGCTGTGTAGGTCTTTACTCTCATGACGATAAGATAGATGTTCCTGTCTGGACTGGGGTGCTGAAGAAATAAGATTTATGTCTTATGTAAATAGCGCTTCCATTAATGGCTTTCCGTCCCTTTGGTCAAACATTTACTGTTTAACTTTTTGTTTTCATTTCTAAATGGCATGTTCGGACGCCTGCATAAATGATTGGATTTGGCTAAATTAGGCAAAGAATTTGGGTTGCTGCATGTTTTTGCATGTTATGTCATCTTTTCAAACTCTCCAGATTTGTGACGTCATATGTAGAGATTCGATCCGATCTCTTGCACTGTTCTTAAGTTCATAAGTCATCCCGAGACTCAATCTGAGGATTTCTGTCATCAAAACAGGTTCATTACACCTGCAGGCTTGTATTAACATTTTGGTTGCAAGCTAGCTTCTGTTTTTCTCCCCGTGGTTATTCCCTCTGATGCCAGTAGATGGCGTCCTAACACCAAAGTCGTGTGGTTTACGATACATGCATTATTTCACGTTCTAAAACTAGAAATGAAAAAGTACAAGTACTCAAGAGCATGTTTAAAGGCTAATAACAAAACAATTGTATTTGTAGAGCGCAATCCATACTATAATGCAAGTCAAAGTGTTAACGTTGTAAAGCACTTTGAATTGCATTTTTGTACGAATTATGCTCTACAAATAAGATTTGATTCATATTTTGTTGTTTTAAAACAAAAAATCTGTTGCATTTCATCTGTCCAACAACTTCGGCTGAGATTAAACATATAGAAGGAGCCTTTGTTTATTTTATGTTAGTGACTTGTAAATTCTATAAATCTGGGAAATAGTGTGCATTTCCATCCATTTGTCCACTTTTAACTACCTATCTTGCACCTGTTTTAGTAGTGCGGAGTAAAGTGTGGACAATGAGTTTGTTATGGTCAAGCTTCAAAGCCGACAGACCTGTATCCTGAGTTATGACCCTGTAATCAGCAAAGTGCCATAGCAAAGAGAGACAGCAGACCATGTTGTAATGACTGGAAGACAGTGAAAAAAAAAAGAAGAAAAAAAAGTCCCAAGATGCATCCAATGGTGAGCCCGGTCCATGTGCTGCTGTCACTCTGCGTTTTAATCCCCCGGATCTGAGCAGCTCCCGTTCCCACGTTCTCGGTGTTAATTGATAAACAGGAGAAGGGAAGGCGAGCGTGACCGATCGTCCTGCTGCTGTGGACGTGTGTGTGTGCCCGTGTGTGTGTGTGTGTGTGTGTATGGGGGGGAGGGTATATATGTATCACTGTTCCAACACCGTTCATAATGTAATGCCACTCAGGAACAATCAACAGAGCAATGCTGTGATGACATTTGCCATTGGTT
The DNA here is from genome assembly GCA_015082035.1 of Chaenogobius annularis. Lineage (NCBI taxonomy): Eukaryota > Metazoa > Chordata > Actinopteri > Gobiiformes > Gobiidae > Chaenogobius > Chaenogobius annularis. The sequence continues at coordinate 35,761 of BJKM01000520.1, forward strand.
TTTCCCGTTGCTCCTCTTCGTACCTCCTTGTTCCTGTCTGGACGATTCTGTTCTCATCTTTTCCCCCTTGTTTTTTAATTCAATGTGGGTAAAGCATTATAATAACTTCACTTTTCAGAGACAAATACTTTATTACGAACGATTAAGGGCTTAGTAAGTACATAATTAATACCCTATCCCTAACTCCTTACCCAATAAACCTAAATCATTCGTAAACTATTTGCTCATTATGAATTAAGTCTTTATCAATGCTTTATTAAGGCTATTAGTAGAACATTCCTGGTAAACCAAATATCTAATATATCTGATTTTTTTTTTTTTTTTGCTCTGACAAACATTGCAATTTGATGTTGTATGTTGCATTTCATTTGCGAACGGAAATAAATAATGACTCCACAATTTGCGATTTCGATCTGATTGTGATCTTGCATTTTGCACCTTTACTTACTTCCTACTTACTACCTTACTACTTTAAAAAACGTTGCTACACGTATTACACCTTTGTGACAGTTGATATCTTTATTAGGATCGATTGGTACACGTTATTTCCCCAGTTTATTGCAGCTGGTCATAATTACGTTCTTATTTCCTAATCTGAAGTGTAATTTAAACCTTCGGGACAGCAGAGCATTTGGTGGTATTTGGCAGTTGGAGTCTGACCACAGTATTTACTGTTGTTGTGCCTTTGGACAAGACACGTTACCTGTCTTGATTGAATGGTTAGTGGTTGGCTGTAGCTTACCTCTACCAATTTCTGTAACAAATGATGTAAAAAACAAAACAACTACCCCAAACCTACAAACTAGAGCTGCAACAATTGATCAGCTAATGGTGGTGATTAATGGTATTGTTGCCTATAGAAAGTCATATTTTGAAAATCGTAATTGTTATCTGGACAATACAAACTCCAAACATACAGAAAAACAACTTTACATAACAAAAACAGCAGCATTATTAAATCAAAATGTCTCCAACACACTTAAATCGTGAATAATCTCCGTCTAGACATCTTCAGTCACCGTATTTCAACCTCTCGAAAAAATAATAGTCGACTTCTGAAACAATCGTATAGCTTCTAATTCCTAAAAAGTGTTACATTTAGATCGCAGTACACAAGAACCACAGAACTGCACCAAATGAAACTGAATATGGCAGAACAAATGGATTGAGCAGTGGGCCACGACAGGCCGGGCGCATGAGGCAGATTTTCCTAACCTGCTGCTGCTCCAGTAAAACGCTCCGGTCATAAAGACAGTCACACATCCCAGGGGCGCATTCAATTTGGAAAGCGGATATTCTGAAAAACAATGTAAAACCGCTCTTTGCATGTAAGCGTCGCATGGTTTTTAATATACAACTTTAAAATAACCACATATTATCATTGCGTTATGATGGCGTAAACGCTGCAAAGTCTTTTGAAATAAACTAGCATGTCTCCGGATCCCTCGTGCCCACGCACTCATGATTAAAGATGGCTATCCTGTTACGATAATATCACTGGCCCTGAAGCAAAACATTATCCCGCTGAGGTCACCCTGTCACCCGTCTCGACCAATTGCAGCGCGGAACCAAAAACTCCCCTCTCCTCTCTTTTCATAAGCCTCCCCTTAGTCATAGTATTGGCCACAGCAGCCAATAGTCACCAGTCTGACTCAAACATGACTTAAGAAACCAGGAAATTAGAACCGAGCCAAATGAAAGCGGTTACAGTTTGACGGCTGTTTTGTTTCGTGTCATCAATAAAGTAAATAAACTTTCAATACGAGTCTAATGTTGATATGTGTAATTCGTGCTTTTTGTCACGAGTGGTTGGATAACAGGAAAAGCAGTCTGTTAAAGTTGGTTGGACACAGATGCTTGGACGGAGAGTCAGGAGGAAATTGAAACCGTACACACAAAAGAGAAATGCAAAAGTGCGCCGCAAAATAGAGATTTTTATGGTTTTTCGAGTCCTCTTTTTCTACAGTTGGTGCAGGTAAAATGGATGAAATGTGTTTGCAAAGTTTTGGGATATGGTTTTCTTGGTTATTGTGGATGTTTTAGGGAGAACATGCAAACTCACACAGATAGCAACAAACCAAAGTTAGTAATAATAATACATTGGGCCAAAAAGGTAAACAGTGCATTAAAATAAAAAGGAGCATTGGGAAATATGAATTACAGAAACTATTTGAAGAATGAATTAGCAAAAACAGTGTCCTTAGCTTTATATCGTTATAATATATTATTAATTCATCCCATCTTGATCAAATCCACTCATCATTGATAATATCTGTAGATGGTAACAAAGAAACGATAAATATGATAGATAGATAGATAAATATTTGACAGTTTTTCCAAAATATCGATCTGAACTCTTGATTTTCTTTTTCTTTTTTTCTTTTTTTGGTCAGAAAGTTCTTTGCAAGTAACAAAACACTTGAAAAGTTTATTTATTTCATGGAGAAAGTATATTTTGTGATTTTATTTTTCCTCTTCTCTGCTCCAAACTCATTTCAGGTTTACAATATCTTTTACTATTAAGAATCAGTGACTAAAACACTTAATTTGTATATGAACCTCTCTCTCTCTCTCTTATCATTTACTAAAAAAAACTTGTTTTGTGTTGGACATTTCCAAGTTTCCACCCAGGAAAGGCCCTACAAAGCCTCCCTGTGCATTTCTGCTCCTCCAGCACCAAAGACATCCAACATCTGTGTGGCTAATAGGCCCCACTTGTGTCTAGTTTTTTATTGAAGCGCCGCGTTCAAAAGCTCTGCATCAAAAGCCGTGGACTGAGCCTGGTTCAGCTCCATTGTTATTTCGGTGAAGTGACCCTTTTACTATTGAGGTTTGAGAGAGCGGGACAGCGGCAGAGGACGTTAGAGCGCTTGGGCCTGCAATGCTTTACAGCTAATTGGAGAAATCATAATAAAAAGTCAGTAAATCCCCACCATTAGCCCGTTAAGAACAGGAAACAGAGGCAAGCTTTTTAAGACCGTCCCTCCCCCCTTTTGGACCCCAATCTCCCAACCCCCTTGGACCCCCCCCCTCGCTTGCGCACACGTACATAACATACATACAGACAGATTTCCTCAATGTTTGGCTTGCATTAGCAGGGACTATTTTTAGCTTCCTGCGTGTGTGTCTTTTTCATTAGAGGAGTAAAGACGTAAACAGCTGATGGAGGTTTGGTCAGAGCTGGACGGGACACGGAGCACCAGTGAGGACCAGCCGGCAGCAGAGGCCCAGGGTAATGAGCCTGTCCCTGGCGCGGACTGCATTAACTCCCTGTGGGCAGAGCGTCAGCAGGGGAGAAAACATAGTTAGCACAACAGGAAGTCAAGAGAGTAAAAAGTACCATTGGGTGTTAAAGCTTATGAAGGGAATTGTGTTATTACCAATGACACGGCTGGTTTTAATCTGCTGCTCATGCTCATGGCGAGCTAAACATAGACATGATGATTTCTATATGTAATAGTAAATCAACCAGCTAAGATGCTTCTGGCATTGCAGGATGGGTCAAATGCAGGGTACAGTAACATTACCTTGCCTTTTCTACATTAAAAAAACAAGACAACAGAGCGATTTAGCTGCGCAAACAAGTTGACAATTTATAGCGGGACACACAAGGAACAGGGGAAAAAAATATGACATTATAATGATTGATAAATGTCTAGCAGCTGCCACGAATGTATTGTTTATCTGTAGTAAAATATTTGTCACTTTTTTTACATGATTGAACACATTCTCAGCCATATTCACGTTTTTACATCTATATTTTTGCAGTTAAAACTTCGACCCCTTTTGACTTTGTTTATGAAAACGATTTCAGCAAAGCACCTGCATAATTGCATGGAAATAGAAAGTCAAAACCATATTTCAGAGCTTTCTCCATGCAGATAGATATGTTTTATGGCATACTGTGGAAGATTAAGGTACAAACATTCATGGAAACAAGCTGGAAGGGTCAATTTTGTGGAGTTGTAGCCCACTCACTGTAAGGACACCATTCAAAATAAGAAGTAAAAAACATGCTTTTTTTCTTTTTTGGTTACGTACTGCCCCTTTAAATAATCACGTTTGACAAAATGCTGCACTTTCTTAAAATGTAACGTGGCTATTGCTGTTAAATGCAAAACAGTCTTTACCAGTGGAAATAGATCATCATGTGTCAGATATAATTGAAGTAATATTGCATAATGTAATTGAATAAGGGCCCTACATCATCATCAAACATCCAGAGAAGACAGCAGCTCAGCTTTGTGGACACTTGGCCCAGTCATTCCTCCACTCGGGGGGAATTCCCACTGGTTTGAATGGGCTCTGGTTTGGGACAGGCGCTTGTGTGTTGGATCCAGAGTTTTGGTGGTGGGTGGGAGGGCAGTGATGGCCAAGTGAAAGCCTCTTTTGTGGAAGCCCTGCCGTTTGACAGTGGGGCTATCCTCCCAGGACTCATCTTCAGCCCAACACACCCACTGCCTTTCATATGCTAACCCCTCCTAATGGCTTTACCACTCGCTCCATCAACAGGACAGTCCCGAGCAACCAGCGCCAACCCCCTAAAAGTACCCCGGCAACCGCTTCTGCCCCACTGAAGCTGCCCAGGCAACTTCTTTTGACTCGCAATCCGTTCAGGTTCATTTCTGAGTGGGGGGCTTAGAAATGGACAGGGGATGTGCACACAGGGGTTTATGGGTAACAAAAACATCCCCCCCATTCACAAAAATACAAGTAAATAGTAAAACGCTTATGTTGGAATCAGCCCATTTACAAGAGGACTGTGGCATATGTGCTACAAAGATGTGACATTTGTGCTCTTCTTTGGTTTTTCATAAGAAGGAGAGTTTTATCTGGGCTTGTTTTGAATATGTTGGATTTGTTTGTTTTGGAAAGATTCACGTAACTACCAAATCATCCAAATTAGCGTCTTCCTTTTTTTTTTGGTCAAAGGTGCACAAAGTTGGAGGGCCGGGGGACACGCACTTCCTATTTTATAATGGACCTTGCCATAGCATTTTGATTCTTTTTCACATCTGAATTTGGACAAACACAGACACAAAAACACTGTAATGCATCTAATTAACCTTAAGGTGCACTATGTCATTTTATGGCTGTGTCCGCCACCTGCTTCTTTCTATGAATATACAGCATTAAACTTCCTTATATAGCTGGAAACAAGCAGGAGACACCATCAGGACAAGCTACAGTCATTTAATGCCATACTATGGAACTTTTGAGGCCAAACGTTACACTGTAAGGCATGTATGAAGGTTTATAAATCATTGACGAAAATTAAGCAAATTAATAAGACAAGTTAAATAATCTTTTACTAGAGTTAGGGTAAGTTAATGTTAATGATTGATAATGTTAGTCTATTTTGTGTCAATGATCAGTTAATGATTACGGACCCTCCACCCCTCAGGAATGGTCTCAAAGGTTTCAACGGTAGTCATCTCGACAGCGTTTTCAAAACTCTAAGCGCGTCAACTTCAAAGCAGAAGTCTCTTTCAATTGTGTATGTCTAACTTTGCAGGACCGCCCACAACTGAACATGCAAAAAAAAAGGTGACCCATAAGCTCTTTTGTCTCATTTCTGTGGTAATTTGGCCAGCTAATTTGATTATGCGTTTGATGTTTCTGTAAGCTTTAGTTCAGCTCGTACAAACACAGATGTCTCCATACTGTTCGCTGCGCCATATTTCCTCCTGTTAGCCTATTCCATCCCGGACACGATAATTTATGAAGATACCGGTGAAACATTAGCCCGAGTGTAAACAAAAGGATGTTGTCTTTTTGCCAGTGAGCGCTGTATCCATATGTATGCATTCCTGTAATCACATCCACATGGGGCCGTCCCGTGTGGAGACTGGGGTGTTCCTGTCAGCGGGGGGACCGTGCTTAAATCAGGGCCCTCCTCTGCTGAGTGCCCTGCTCCACATTTGCATTTGAATCTGATTGTGAGAGTGTAGATTTATGCCGAAGCCCAGCAGTGCTTTTTTAGGGCCTTCTCTTGTGTGAGCTTGGTCCCCGTCCCATCACACGCTTCCCCTCGGCTCTTGTTTGCAGGGGCAGGACCCTCATTTCATATGGATTTCATGCTTCCCACGAATGTTCTCGCTCATTGTGCTGCCGATACACTCGATCACGGCTGTATTTATTGTACAATACGGACAATGGGCACACCGGTGGGTAATGCACTTGGGTCTTGGAACCTGAGGTATAGGCCCCGAGGCTACACAAAACAACTTTGGGGGTACACTCAAAATGGAAGTGGCATTTAATTTAGTGAGAAGTGTGGTGTGATTAATAGTTATTTTAAAATAAATAAAATAGGAACATGCCGTTGAAATCAAGGGACAGTGATTTAAAAAAATAAATAAATGGCAGAATAGAGCTTATTACTAACCCATCCATTACTCTGGGTTTTTAAAAGTTGTCCAAATGTTGTCCTGGTCTGTTTTGAGTGAGCACCAGCTGATCAGCAGGAGGCCTGTCTAACCATGACAGGAAAATGGATGGAGAACGGAGAAGTTTGGAGTTAACATTATACTTTACTACAATGAAGGGCACGCAAAAACTTCCTTTCTAAGTTCTCCTAATGTCTAAAAGCTAGAAAAACATATCTTCCTTTTCCACATAGATACTACAATGATATTATAGTCTGTCATAATTATAAAAGGTTCACAACAGCTAACTTGATCCGGGATAGGACACAATTATTAGCACGTCCTCCATTGAAATTCATTATGACCGCTTTGTGGCTATGGCCATTAAGCCATAATAGCATCTCTATAAATTTCTTTGTGCGAGCTTTGAATACGCCCACGTCAATCACACATCACAGCGGACATGTTGATATATCTGAACAATACGCTGGCTTCTCCTTTATCAAGATGAGGCTTGGTTGCATAAATAGCTAGAGGTATCCAGTGTTTTTGGAGAATATGATGAGGTCAAAAAGACTTCCAAACACGACAGACGAGAGGATAAATATAGTAGAAACATGGAGTAGAGAGTGGTCAGAAGGAGATTTAGCATGCATTCCTAGCTGGGCCAAGCGCGACCACTGGAGCCGCCACTTCCCCCTGAGCTTTTGCTGAGTGATTGACAGGCCTCTATTGGACATGCATATTCATAACTACCAACCCACCACGCATTCTCACAGCCAGAAGAAAAGTAAAGTTTGCCAGAGGGTGCAAAGATGGCTACTGGCTGATCACTTCATGTGGAAATGTGGGCTTTTCTTTGAGCTCCCAAAAGGACAGAGGAGAGGGCTGCGTGGGTGCATGGGGGTGGGAGGGTGAGAGAGAGAGAGAGGGAGAGTGAGAGGGGCTGCCTTCAGTGAAAGTTGACAAGATTTAAGGCTTTGCTTGGTTCCAGCTTTTGTCTTGGCCCACATTGGAGGCTGAATATGCATGACTCTACATCTCCCATTGACGAGAATTAGGCTGCGTTCACACTGGTCTCAAAAGTGGACCAGGTCAGATCGGTATTAATTAGATTGGATTTGCATGTGCAGCTATGGTTAATGTTGAATGGGACATTTATTAGGCTTCTCTCTTTCTTCTTGGTTGTGTACTAAGAGAACTCACCACTCATTGCATCGCTGAAATCCCTCATTTATTTTCTTGCAAGCTTGATTGTCACATCAAAGCAGATCTGACTAAGTATTTTTATTTTATCAGTACAATTTAAATTCATGCTTGCCTTATTGGACAAATGCTGCTATTATCATTCTTCATTGTTGTATGTTGCACCTTAATGGGCAAAGCAAGTTCGTAGTTTCGTAGTTTTTTCTGATTCAGATAGTTACTGAACATTTCTAACATAAAGTGTTTAATCGGTACTTGTCCTTTTCTTGTTTATCATCCGACACCTTTTGCATTGTCCTGTCTGGCATTCATTGACAATTATCATTTCCCATATTCATCCAACGTGTGGGTGAGTATTTTTTCATCCATTCATTCCTTTATTTGGCGCAGTCAGTAAGTGTGTAAGTGTAAGCAGGTAAGATAGCCGGTCCAATTCAAAATATCCTTCATGACAGTTTGTGGCATCTGGCATAAAAGGGAGTCTTGCAGGCTAAATCGAAGCAAATATCTGTTCTGAAAATGCATTTGAGGCGATCTTCCCCTTTCATTGTGAACGTGGCCTGGATGATTACAAACACAGGCGCAGCAAAAGGGGGAAATAAATGAGGTGAGAGCGCTCAAAAAGGAGGGAGCATTTCTGGCGTTACATTCTTGATTCCTCAGGGCACTCACTATAAAATTATTATCATCGAAAGGGGAAACAAAAGCTACAGGAAACAGTGGTGTATTGAGATTGATGCAGCCTGCAGACAGCTGAACCCCTGGGAATGGAGTTGGAGGTAAGTTAGCGGTTAGCGGCGAGAGGAGAGAGCAGCAGAGGACCACTGTGGGTAATCACTTTTAATTGGAATGTATGGAAGACATGGCTCTCCAAAGGATCAGTTGGCCTTAAACCAGCTTAATTATATGGGATCAGGTTGGACATTCACGTTATGGTATACTGCTGCCAAGATGGACTGATATCTTCAGAGAGAGATTTCTCTTTGAAATGTAGGCAGCATTTTAGCAAAAGTTAGAAGCATGCAAAGTAATCATCATAATGGTCCATTGTAGTAGCCCACATACCTTAAATGTTGCACTTCAGGAACTTCCAGATCTTGAGGCAGGATCTTGGTCACAGCAGGAGAATTAGCTTAATGAATGGTGTAAATATTCATCAGAATTCTCACATTAGTCTCATATTATTAGTCTCATATTATCCTAAATCAAAGGGACATGAACGCTTTCTGACTTTAACAAATTGACAAATCCTTCTCAAAAGGAAAACGTTACATGAAATTGACTTTATGAGTGCTTCCGTTATAATTATAATTATTTTTTATTTTTTTTCAGAGTTGGATTGATTCATGCCTGTTTTAGTCATCCTGCATTATCCTGTATGTATTTGAGGCTCAGAAAATATGTGTTTATCACTTTCCGCCTTAGGCCCTGTTTACACAACTGTGGTCAGGAAAACGCATCAAGCATGATCCGCCTTCAGAAGTGAATGATTAGGTGTGGAAAAAAAGCTATTTGAGGTGTTAAAACCCAAACTAACCCGAAGTAGTCTTACATATTGTTTACAGCTTGGATAAAGGTTTCAGACCATGTGCTTTTCTGGGGCATTTCTGGCCTTGTATCGTAAACGTGAGTAATTGTACATGATTTGCTGACAGTTTCTTGTGTAGATGTATTGAGGCCTGAACATGTAGTATTTTGCGATTGTGGCGTCCCTTGCATGCTGCCTGCAGACTGTCAATCACTGCGCAGATCTGGGCTGCTGCTACCATCCCCTCCGTGAGCTCAGAACGGCCTCCTTTTTTCAGCGGAGCGCGGCTTGAATGCAGATGCAGTAAACACATACTGTAGCTTGTTGTCATGTAAAAGAGGAGAATTTTTGGTGGTCATACACGTAGGATTTTGTTTTCGAATGCACATTTTTCAACATTAAAAACCTGCATATTAAAAACCGCCGTTTGCAACCACAAGTCTTCTTCATATTGTCTTGGTTTAATGAAAAACATCTTACAGACGTAGTTGTGAATGAATGAGTTTGAGTCAGCTTTGAATATGTCCCTTGCCTTTAGATTACAAGACGTATACTGGTCATCCAATCAGAGATGAGCAATCGAGTTTGCCCTTTATGCTCAATATGTAAACAACAAACACCACAAAACACAATGTCAAAACATCCATCCTGTCTGATTTATCAAGGCCAACTTTTTCCAATATAAACAAATACCATGTGATTACCCAGAATGCTTTTTTCTCTTGTTGATGTAGTCCGCTGTAGCCCCTCTATTTTGTGGCCGGCCTATAATGACTGCTTACATGCAAATAAAAGAGGGGGATATTGGGTATCCTGGAGAATTTGTGGTGTGGCTAGCCCCTGGTACATTTCTTGCTAGTGAAGGCTTTTTTGGAGATGAGTGGGGGGAGTTATATTATAGGATATTAAACAGTAATGATGGGCTAGAAGCGACTGGAACCATGGGAAAGCGCTCTGGTACCGAGACTTTGGGAGCCAGAATCGGGTCAGGCCGCCGCAGTGATCATTATGGGAAGTCGGTGAAGGGGAGGGGGCAATCTTCAGACCCTTCTGCCTCAACCTCAGCGTATTCCCCTTCCGAACAGGACCAGTGACCACTCAAACCTACTCTACGGAAAATAAGGCCCAAAACTGTGGTCTCTAGCCGTCCATACTTTTCACATCTATCTTTCGTTCCGTCGCTTCTTCTCGTCAAAAGACAAAATTAGGGCACAAAAACCGCCATCCCCTTGACAACGCCCAAGCAGAGAAGACGCATCCAGTACAACCACAGAATGAATGATAACACATAAGCTTCCAGTTGACATGCTGTTTGTTTTTACTGCTATTCCCAGACACTTGGGATAATGGAGTTTCCATAGAAAAAATAGGTCAGATATCCAAAGACATGCCGTGCTCTCGTTTATTTTATACTGGTTTAATAGTGAGTTTTCTATTAATCCGAAATGTTAGTGGACCGAATCTATTCACTGTCAGGAATCAATACTTTTAGAGCCAAAATCTATCAAATCCTTGTTTTTTTGTCATTTAGTCGTGGTTTGTACATGTTCCTACAATCTGGATTCAGTTCTGGAATAGTCATGTAGTCAGGTATAGTCCTAGTCCTGGTTAAGAGACGATTCTGCGTCGGGTTTAGTGCTGACTGGGATCATTTGGACTAATCAACTCTTAAAATAATTGTAGTCGTATTTGGATGATTGTTACTTCTGGAGACAATAAAACGGCCTTTTATAACGAAGACAGCGACGTTAAATCAAAATAAACAGTTTCTGGATTTCATCAATAGTAAACTGTATTTGGAAATATTATTTATCTAGAAACCTTCAGGCACCATATTTCAATCTTTATTTGGTTACGGAGCTCAATCGACAGTAGAAATAATCATTTGACTGGCCAACTAATCCGAAAATGTGTTATTAGTTAGTTAGATATTAGTTAATTGATTGTTAGCTTCAGCCCTAGTAGAGTTTGCATGTTCTCTCTTTGGGGTCCTGTTGGTTTTAAATGATTCTGGGGAAAATTACACATTCATTTCCAAAAGACTGATCCTAGCCTTGACCATACTTGCTAGTTTCCCAGCCTTAGCCTAAACCCTAAACTTAACCTAGAACAATTGCAATTTGAAGGATTTACTTCATGGGGACCTGATCTTGCACCCTTTATGTCTCAGCAAAGTGATTTCAGTCCCCCACGGTGATAAATACCCCCTTTTTTTACCTTGACCACTGTCGTGAATACATGCTACACTGGATCGCTTGCGCCGCACTGGTTAAGTTGGTTGTTCAAAACTAGATCTTTGACTGCTTTATTACATTTTTGATGGACATTTACAGGTCAACTCTCTCAAAGCAGACTTAAAAGGGAGTTGGAATTGTTTCTCTTGGCTGTAACATGAACATATTGTCTGTACGGTCCTGGTAAAATTCCACATATCAGTTGTTTGTAAAAATGTCAAACAGATTTGGTTTGGGAGTGCGGGCTGGAGCTGGGGAGGCGTAGGTGCATGAGGGAGACAGGAAGAGACCCGCAGGAGACGAGGAGGAGGCCGGCTCTCATTTCACTGCATTCCTTTAATTCAGCCGAGCAGCACTTTATTACTGACAAAGCCCTCCTGACAGCTCCCCACAGCGTACAGGGCTGCGTGCATGTGGGGCCAACTCATAAGAACATTAGAGGATGAAGAACCGGCTGGATCGGATCTGGTCTGTCCCACAAAGCTAGACACGCTTTAATTCTTCATGCATACCCTTGTTCTATGCCTTTTCTAAACTTGCACGCTTGAAAAGTTTGTCAGTTCACAATTCAACAACTAAAGAACTCGAACTACTGAAAATCGGAATGTCAGTTTGCGCACAATGCTGGGGTACCTGATTTTCAAACCAGGAAAGGAGAAGTATGTGTTTAAAGCTGTCGTACTTTTTCAGATGGCGAAGTGAAGCTGGGCCAGTCAGAGCGCTGCTTACGACTCTTACTTCTGGATTGGCAAAAGAAGAAAAAACGTTATTATCAGATGCAGACGGCATGTAGCGGCCTGAGTTGTTTGTGCTGCTTTAATAAAATGCACTTCTTGCACCAGCTTACCCCAGCTTTAAGGTTATGGTAGACTTGATTACCTTCTAGAAAAATGTGCTGTTTGCCTTTCACCCAAAATACAGTTCTATTGGAGAAACGCGTCAGGAGCAAAGGACAACTGCAGTGAGCTAGGTTCAGGGTCAAGAGTAGCTGAGGATTCAAACTTGCCATAGGACGTTATTTTGCGCTAGTTTTACGCTAGTTTTTTTGTGTGTCAATTTCACAAAATATTTGGGGGAAATGAGACAAATTGGTGTAATGTTGTTGACGCCACTCTCCCAGGAGCAGCCTATTGTTCAAGGTTTAAGTTGAGTGGCTTGGCTTATGAAGCTGGCTTTATTGCTCCTTAATTTAGTTTTCATTATGGTTTAATAAAAGTGTCCGTCTCCAAACATTTAACAGCATGATTGAAATTGTAGCGATCATCCAAATGAATCTAGTATGTATGAAATGTTGGAAATGTCACCCACATCTTTCAGTTTATTGTGAGTCCATGTAAAATGAGATGATGTTGCCAGATTTTACATGAGGCGTGTTGCCAGATTGTACATGAGGCCTGTACTGTAAACAAGTCTGACAAACAGAAATCACAGCGTCTTGTTCGAATGTAAACACCCGGGGAAACTGTCAGGGACTCCGCAATACAACATGATGGATGAGTGCGGCTCCGAGGGGACTCCGCAAACGGCTCGTGTAGCAGGAATCAAACACAGCGATATGGCATTTGTCAAATGTCAAGGGTTCGAAACTGCCCAGTCTGCACCAGTCCTACGTTACACGGTGGCACAGTGGTTAGTTCTTTCACCTCGCAGCAAGAACGGCGGTTTGGTGCTCCCACTCCGAGGTTCAAGATCTGAAGAAGTGGCCCACGCATTGTAATCGTCCAGGTTGCCCCAGCGACATTGATGGATCAGTCAAGTGAGAAAAGATGACATAAAATGGTGTTAAATCTTAGGCCCTGTTCAAACGGCAATTTGGGTCAGGAAAACGTACCATTCTCGCCTAATTTGACGGTAGTTGCTTTTTGTTTGTTTCTGTATCTATTCATATCTTTTAGCCCGTGTGCTTCTCTGGGGCATCGCTGACATACTCAAAAGTAAGAAATCGTGCATGATTTTCTGCCAGTTTCTTATGTAGATATAAAGCTGCATGCTGCCTGCCAGTCAAACGCTGTGCTCTCATCCATTCGTGAGGAAAGTTGTTGGGGCCTCTCATCCCCAAAGAAATGACCTCTTCCAGTCTAGTATTCATTCAATACTATGTAGCTCAATGATGTGCAAAAGAGAGGCCAATCCAATATCAAAATTACAGATTTCTGAGAACTTGTTGCCGTGTAAACTAGCCTTAAAACTAAAAATTAGGATATTGGCTAAGTATATTAAAATAAAGCCAATTGTTTTGTATTTTATCGTAAAGAAGTGTTAATGTGTTGCCCAAAATGTGAATACCTCAACCGTTTCTACACTTTTAGTATTGTTGTTGTGAATCGTAGTTTGCTGGTTTGCTTTACAATGAAGACAAAACAGCACAGACTGACATTTATGTGTGTAGTGTCCAGGCTGGGGTGAGGGGTCATGGTTGATTTGCAGAAGTGGTCCCTCCAGGAGTCTTCAGCGCTCTTAATCTGCGGGACCCCTCGTGGGACAGGTCATCCATGCGCCCGTCCCGTGGACTGACCCTGGCTCAGGCTTTACAAATGGCCGCTGCACAATAGGGAAGAGCTGTTCCCACTGGTCCACACAGAGACAGAGCTACTCACAAATCCATCAGGTTTAAGGCCTCACTAAACAACATGTCCACGGACACACAACAGGCGCGCTGTAGATCTGCTCCTGTCAGAGTCTGAGCACAAAACAGTGTCAAGTCTTGGTGGGACAAAATGATCAGATTTATACGTAGCCTTACAGACAGAATATTTGAATGTCTTTGGATTGACAGCGGCCTTTAGATTGAAGACAACGTTCAAGCGCCTCTGACAGGTTGGACACTCATTGAACTAAAATGCATTTAAGATACCAGAATAGCTCATTTTTTAGGTGTATAATTTCACTTCCTGTTTGTAATTTATGACATCACACTAGGCCAAAACTCATCTAATGTTACAATTGTTTTTTAATTTAAATACAAATACATGAGCGCGCCTTTATTTTGTTGAATTTATGTTTAGAGTCAATAAAGTTGCTTCTTTGTGTTAATTATGCATAAACTAGAATAAGTATGCATGGTGTTTCAACGTCTTCTCCAAAAATACCTACTCGATTGGTGTAAAAGTATAATTTATATGTACAAAAGGTATAAATACACCAAATAAAGTCAACTGACTTTGGTTATTTAACAAAAAATGGGAAGAATTAGTTTGAAAATGTGTCACGTTTTCGTTTTTTTTGCCGTTTGACACTTATCTTCTACGCACATTAGTTCAGGGGATTTGTTCAAGAACAGATGGACTCATATTTGACAGAATATAACAGACAGAATGTACGCTGTTTTTGAAAAGTTTTGTAAAACACTCGCTGAGTTGAACTTGAGTGACGTTTGCATATTCAAAACTATCTCTGTGAACCTAAGTTTGTCCAGAGATGTAATCCGTAGCCAAAGAACGTTAAATGAAGTTAACTGGACAAAAGCTAAAAAGCTCCAGGATAAAAACATCTTAAATTGACCTTCTTCTTCCGGTGTTTCAATTCAAACTTGCCGTGCGTATGATTGCAAGTCAACTAAACATGTAGCATTACTGAATAAATCGCTTCACAGGATACAAAATCAGCAACTATTGTGACACTGTACAAGCAATTGCCTTCTTCAACATATAAACTTTAAAATGTTATTACGGAACCATCATGTATCTCAAAACGGCGTCGCGTTCTAGGCTATATTATCAGTTATTCGTTTATTTGCAAGCACATAACAGCTGCACAAAACTATTTTCCTTACCGCTAGTTCTTGCATCTAATCCTGCTAATTAAACTTTGAGAGCCTGCAGCGCTCCTTCCTCCTCCCCCTCTCCCCGTCCCCTCTCCCCGTCTCCTCTCCCCGTCTCCTCTCCCCTTCTGAGCCGAGTTCTCAGGGACCCATGCGAGGGCCCGAACAGAGGGGGGATTCATGATGGGGACGGCTCTGCTTCTTATCAGTATCCCGTCCTGTGTGAAAGGGGCTCTTCTAACCCTGCCCCTCGCCGCTCGACACTCAATACACCTCAAAGTTATCTCCCAAACAGTCCAATACACAGGAGTCCACACATGCACTGCACTGCAACAAAGATCACGTATGAGGCTACGGGCAAATACACCACCGGTCATATAATACCTTCAATATTAGTGAAAGGGGTGGATTTGAATATTTTTGAAGATGGCCAATGGGTTCTTTCATTAAATTCAGAAGGGTTTTGGATGTGTTTGACGGAGTGAACACAAAAACAGCTGGAGTTATGAAGGGACTGTCGGTCCGTAGACTTTGAAAGGACCAAGAACTTCGACTAAAAGGGTACGGAAATTGTTTCAGCAAATCAGTGTGAAGCAAATACAAGTTTTTAAAGATAGTGATAGGAAATAGTCAACCACTGCATTATGAGTTAACAGTCTGCCACGAATTATTATTTTAGTAGTCGACGAGGCTGTCATTATTATCATTATTATTATTATTATGAATGCATTATCAACCAAATAAATGTTGAAATATGACGACTGAAGGCTTTTTAGACATTATGAATCATTATAAAAAGTTATAAAAGTTGTTTTTGCATGTGTTTTAGAGTCTGTAAAGTAAATGAATCATTGCAGTCCTAGATAACAGTCTGAGAGCTCATAAATTCAGTGCCATTTTTATATGAGCTTGAACTAAATGCACCTCTTTCACTTAATCTCACCTATCACAATGAAGTGAATGTATCTGTAAACCAGTATGGCCTCTTAAAGTTGACTTTCAGGGGATGGAGAATATTTCGATTTCTTCCCAACTTGTAAAAGATACATTTTGTATAAGGTTTCCAGAAGTTCGGATGGAAAATAAAACATTCACTTCTTTCCCTTTGGCTTCATGCTTCTGGGGCCGCCACAGACAAATCTTCTGCCTCCAAGCGCGCAGTGATTCACATATTGATTTGGCATATGTTAAACAGAAACTTGAATACTTGAAACGACACCATTGCACCAGATTAGAATTCCCCCTCTTCTCTTGCCCTTGTTTACGTCTGAATTCAAATGTTCTCGGACGAAAGTCAAACTCCCCATTATGACTTTTACTACGACATTTCTTTGGTGGAGGAAAATCTGCTGGAGCACTTTGTCAGGAATATTTCACTGACAATATTTTGTCATCTGTGGCGTCTCCGTAGTAACAGTGTAATCATCATCCAGGCCTTGAGTCATGGGAACAGTCCTGTCCAAGTCCTGGTTTTGGCTCCGCTCTGGGCCAGAGTGACTGCGTGTAGACTCCTGTTACGTGAGCCGCTTGGAGCTCACTGTGACTATTGTACAGCGTATCTTTCCATCCTGCACCTGTACCAAGGACTCTGCACCCAACCCCAACCTTGGACGGACTACACAATCCACAAAGACAACAGTAACTCCCAGACTGACTACTTTAAAGTGATCGCGCTATTCTGACAAATCCATCCGCCATGTTCACCATGTTGGGATAAAGGATAAGTCCAATTCTATTCGTAAGTGACATAAAACGTACGTAAAAAGTCTGAAAAGTATGCAAAAAGGCAGCCAAGATCAGATACTTTAACAATACGTTTGCGTCTGGAACCATATCCTGTCCCCACAAAGGAACTTCTACATTTATTGTTCAAGTTATTTTTTTATTTTTTTTATTTTTTTTTTGTCTTTACATTGAGATTGTATCAAATGGCTCTACATTCTTAAGTATCTGAGGTAAAAGAAGATGTAAATATTGCCCTGAATGGTGCGAGAATATCCGAGAGGAGACGTTTTCTGCTTTTTGAGAGACATGTGCCACAAATTAGCGGCTGTGATTGGCACATCCCGAGTGAGGAAGGTTGTTGACCTGGTTCCAGACCCGGAGGGGCTGGTTGGGCTGGTTGGTCAGGCAAAGATGAAGTGGTATTTTTAAAGTCTTAATAATACAAAGACGTGAAGCAGAGAATTTACAAGGAACTAAATATTGTCTGGTTTCCTTTTTCTCCTACATGTCATTGCACTATCCACTAGAAATAAACGTGTATGTTGGGACCGTTTCAGCAGTTATCAATTCAAATTCCATCTTTTGAACTGTCAGAAGTCCTCATAATGGCACACATAAAATAAAAAAGACTCCATGAAACCCTTGACTATGATTTTTGTCATTGTGCGGTTCAACATAAAGCGCAAGCAACCAAAAATCTGAAATGAATTTAGCAAAAAAGGAGGGCAGTTGTGCATTTGTTTTCCCAAGTCCTTCTATCTGATAAATGCACTCTCCATGGCCTTATTTCAAACAGGTCTCGTCTTTACCTCGGGGTTTATACTCTATATGGGACATCTGAGAAGCTGAAATCCCCCTTAGGTCGAACTGCCGGGGTCACGCTTCATCTTATACCAGGTCACAGCTGCTAAAACACATAGCAAACAAAATTAGTGCTGTTTGTTTTTGAAGGAAGCCTATATTACCCACATTCAAATAAACTCGGCGCGACCCCCTGGACACTCAATCAGCCCGCGTAGCCTTGGTCAGCACTTTTCTTCCCCACGCTGAGGTCGGACTTAAAGCCTGTCTTGTGCTCTTACCTTACATAAGCATCGCAGGCGGGGGGGCAAAAGCTGACCTTGTCCCGCAATGGCTTTAATCAGCGAGCGCGTGACAGAACTGGCCACCCAGTGATTGACAGGTGAGACGGCTGACGTGTAAGTTTGGTCGGAAAAGGACAAATGTTTGACTAGGTTGTTAGTCGGCTGCTTGGAGGAGTCGAGCCTGATTCAGCGGGTAATGAAACTGATTACTGTTTGAACTTTACCTGTCAAAGCCTAAAATACAAGAAATGTAATCTGTGGACAAATAAATACTGAGCCAGTTCTAGTTTAAATCAGCTCATGGCTTATGCACGTTACATTAAGACCACACATACAGTTACCACCAAGACTTTTACAAAATATGAAATCAATTTTAGACTCAAAAAGAAATCCAATTAATTGCCCTAAATCTGTTTATGATAGAGATAAGTAATTACTGGATGACTAGATTACTAGAATGGAACAATTTGGTAAAAAAAAGCAATCACTTTTTTGGATTTGTACACATTAAGTAAGCAAAGAAATACAAAAATTACTTTCAACATAATTTTATTTAAGAATTTAGAAAAATCTGATTTCGTTTTCCCCAGTTTGGTAACGTTTATAGTTTTACTTCCTGGTTCCACGAGCCATGAAAACAACTCAGGACCTCGGGTCAAAAGCTGCAGCCCGACTTCCACACTCGAGATCACCTGCTGTGAAGAGATGTGAGAAAATAAACAGATTTGTCCATTTCAAACAACATCTGAGCGCTTTGAATGAATGTTACAACATTTAGGGGTTTACTGTCAGCTGTCAGATTTGCCTAAGACAGAGGTGACACTTAGCTGGCTAAATTAAAAATGACATTTTCCAAATAACTTTCAACATTTGAGGCAAACAACGGTTAATCTTACAGGTTAGCTCTATTTAACGCGGTCGAAGAGCAAACTCTTTTGGATTTTATTAATAGTGACGTTAAAATCTAGAGTTTCTGAGATACAAAAGCACATGAACGTAAACAGGTCGGACCCCTACACAGCAACCATACTGTAAACAATTATTATTTCACAAATATACATGCATGACAACACCTCCATTTTGCTAAATAAACGTCTAAACCAGGGGTGTCCGAACTTTTTTCACAGAGGGCCGCATTTTGAAACTCATACGGAGCAGGGGGCCACAGACAACCCGACAATGAAGTGAATCATTCCAAATTTTGCTTTTGACATAGTTTTGATGAGCCTCCACACCTTTAATAAGACTTGGAACATTAATATTAGGCTGTTATAACATCAAAATGCTTGAATCTTTCTAATTTTACAGTAAAAAGTACTACTTTTTGTTGTTTGAACCAACTTGGCAGGAAGCGCCGGAGGCCAACTAAAATTGGTCTGAGGCCGCATTTGGCCCCGGGCCGTAGTTTGGACATGCCTTGTCTTAAACTATCGGGAAAATGTGTTCCTGCATTCTCGATGGAATTATTTGTATTGATAATTGCCTATAATTTTTAAACTTTAAATGCTTAACTTTTTAATGTAAAGTTATGATAAATATTTACCAGCACGGCAGTGAATGGTACATGGAAAGCGAGGTATTTATTCATAAAACATCACTAAAAAACCTGTATGTTTCCTGTACCACGCACCAGCGGCCCATGTCCACACGGCCCCTCCCATCAGCCCCTGCTCTAGTTTAAGTAAATGTTCCAGGGCTGGTGTGCACTGACTAGGCCCAATATTGTAACCAGCTGCTGCCCTAACAGTTTGACAGAGTGTGACCTCTGCAGTGAGTGGCTCCAGGACTCATTTAGTCTCATTAGTACCAGGTCTGCCTCGCTCTCTCTGCGTCCCGGGACAGCTCAGGGTGAGACCGGGGGATACGGTGGGAGACGGGACGGGGGGCGAGACAGGAGGGGGGGAGACAGGGGAACATGGTGTGTCCTGTCCGTCACCACTGCACAGATGTCCAGCAGATTACATCACACTGACCGCACCCTGGACTCCCCCCATGCACTGCAAAAAGATGATGGTCTAAAGATGAATAATTATGGAGAAATGCCATATTGTGAATTTTCTTACATGGAATTGTGGTTAGTTTGGGGATTTTGAATTATTTATTGTTTTAATGCGTTTAATTTGTTCTAATCCAGATTCACACTGCAAGTTTAAGCATATCAAAGATTAACATCGACGTTTGAGTGAAGACTGAAAAATATTTTGTGTTACGATTATTGGGAGAAAAAACAACCCGATTTAAAGATTGTTCACGATTATTGAGACTGTGAAATCTTTAATGTTCTTCCATCCTCATTGTGTGTGCCTAGATTTACGGAATCAAATTGTCCGAATTACATGTTAAAGTGACAAAAGCCAGATACAAAAGTAGGGCACTTTAAATTTAGATGTATTTTTTGGAGACTATAGATTTATACTACTATAAATACATACCGTAATGTTTGCTTCTGAAATGCCACAAGTAATCGTTGTGACCTGAATAACTACGATTATTGATTGACCTAATCGTCTCAATATCCCTAGAACTGCAAGAGTAATGCAAGAATCCCATGCATTTCAGAGCAAGTTGAACTCAGAGGCGTCGTACTCTTTGCACTTACTCTGAATAGTTACCAGTTACCACACTTTTACTCATATTTGACAGTACTCTAACTTGAGTGAAAGTGTGGGTTCTTCTTCCCGTTTAGATTAAATCGACAAGTGACAAAAGCTTTGTGTTGACAATATGAAACTATAAAATATTTGAACTTTTGTGTTTATGGCACCGCTCCTTCAGATGTGATTTTTGTTTTTGTTTCTATGTTTGGAAAATACCAGAATTTGTGCATTTATTTCATGTTTTTTTCTCTCCAATTTCATAAACCAAATGTTGCGTACAGACAGTTACTTTTATTACTGTAGTAGCTTCCCCAAATATTTGTTTACACTTACTTGAATCGTTTTTTTTTAACCACTACTTTGTACTTCTACTTGAGTAATCTTATTATGAAGTAACTTTACTTTTACTACAGTACAATGTTTGGCTGCTCTATCAGCCTCTGTCTAAACTGCAGGGAGACCAGGTTTTATACAGAACTCACTTTTATTAGCCATGTGCAGCCTTTGCGATTTGACAGTGCTACAAATTCACAATATTCACTCTATTTGGAATCATTTTGACTCTTGTATTTAAATAATTTGACATGTTTTAAAATATTCCCGCTGGTTTCAAGATGTGTTCGACTTTCTTTCTGACAAACAATCTGCTCTGGAATAAAAACGACCTCAAACAAGTACAAAACGGTCATTTAAAGACATTGTTGTGAACAGATTCTCATTGTTTTGCAGTGCGTTCCCAAACTATTGACCCCCGATTCCTCTCACCCCTCTCACCCCTCTCCTCCCCTGCTCCTCCTCTCCCAGCTCCAGTCCCAATCCTTCACGCACACTCTATCGGACAGACAATGACTTTAGATTTATGACTGGTGGTGCTGCGTTCCCATAGCCTCCCCGTGGGCTGATGACTACATT
The DNA here is from genome assembly GCA_015082035.1 of Chaenogobius annularis. Lineage (NCBI taxonomy): Eukaryota > Metazoa > Chordata > Actinopteri > Gobiiformes > Gobiidae > Chaenogobius > Chaenogobius annularis. The sequence goes on from BJKM01000520.1 coordinate 57,176, forward strand.
TCCCAGCTCACCTCATCTTCATTAGGGGCTGCAGGGACGGGACTGGACTGGGTGGAGGACGACGTGGCGGTGGTGGTGGTGGTGGTCCGTGGTGCAGGAATCTAAAGCGGAGAAGAGTGGAAGTCCTCAGTCCTGATTCGAACAGGCAGCTTCACCAAAAACACATATTACGGCGCAGAGTAAGGAGGCTGAATGGGTGATGCTTTCTGACACGTGCTGGCTCATTATAAGCTCCGTAATTATGTAAGATTTGTTTTAATACGATGCAGCCGATGTCTAAAATCCAGCTGTAAAAGTGCGTAAGGAGCAGTGGGCAGCGCTTCATGGATCTTTGTGCGTGAATCAGCTCAGCAGTGAAGTTGTAACCATCATAGTGAACCATTTGTAGTCCTTAAATTGAATATCAAGGTCACCATGGATGTAAAGTTGACAATAGAGTCGTACTTGTCCCACATAAAATCATGTTGTGGTTATTAATGAGCTCAACTGACTGTTTTAATGCCAACTCCATGCTTGGTTTCAGATCCAGCAGGTCTGTACATCAATGTCCACCATGTTTTTATTCCAAACTGTAGAATCCACCACCTCAAACAAGCAAATTGTGAGACCAAGGTGAAAAAATGAAGGTAAATTTGTAAAGTAAACTGTTTGTGAAGCGTTAAAATTGTTCCTGCTGTAGATGTCAGGATGTTGAGTCAGTGCAGAGGTGGACGCGCCAATTACATTACACTGTTTGTTCTTCTCATTCAGACCTTTACACAATGCAGATGCGAGTTTCAGAAGCTCATGTTACACTGAACTTCACTTTGTACAGTAGAAGGTAAGGATTTTGTTATTCATGCATGCCAGTTATAGAGCAGTATTCATAATAAAACACAATCAAACTATTTTTTTTTTACTATTGAACATGATTTTAATAAGTGCAAGCGTTGTCTCGGTTCTGAATTGTGTGCCGTAACCAGAACCTGTCCAAAGGTTCCATTACTTTACTGAAATAATACATAAAATGACTCATAGATGTACATTTTATTCAAAGTAAATGATTCCTACATATGCAGATGGTTTGTGTGGATCTAAAATACTAAATAACAAGATATATAAGTGTCTCCAAAATCCAATAATAATCCAATCCACCAAACCACTTTCCATTATCCCTCAACAGTGAAATGTCCTTTTTAATCTGTGCTGTTAATCTCAGAGGAAAGTGTGAAGCAGAGGTCGACCCTTGTCCCGGTGACATCACCTCGATACAAAACAACAAACAGAGAAGTGACGTTGTGCTTTTGGGGCGTCCCGGACCAGTCTGTCTTGTATTTTCACCTCTCGGGGGACAGAGGAGTAGAGAGACGCAACAGGAGAGAGGGAGAAGCACCAGGAGAGGAGAGAGGGAGAAGCACCAGGAGAGGAGAGAGAAGCACCAGGAGAGGAGAGAGGGAGAAGCACCAGGAGAGGAGAGAGGAGAAGCACCAGGAGAGGAGAGAGGAGCAACAAGAGAGGAGAGAGGGGAAGCACCAGGAGAGGAGAGAGGAGCAACAGGAGAAGAGAGAGGGAGTAGAAGTCACCAGGGTTAGAGGAGAGCAGGGAGAGCACAGGAAGGGAGAGAGGAGCAACAGGAGAAGAGAGAGGGAGAAGCACCAGGAGAGGAGAGAGGGAGAAGCACCAGGAGAGGAGAGAGGAGCAACAGGAGAAGAGAGAGGGAGAAGCAACGGGAGAAGAGAGAGGAGCAACAGGAGAGGAGAGAGGAGCAACAGGAGAGGAGAGAGGAGCAACAAGAGAGGAGAGAGGAGCAACAAGAGAGGAGAGAGGAGCAACAAGAGAGGAGAGTAGTACAGCAGGAAGCAGCAGGAAAGAGGAGCAGGAGGAGCTGAGAGGAGCAGGGTAATAGTAGTAGCAGGAGACGAGCAGAAAAGCAGGAGGGGCAGAAAGGAGCAGGTCAGTAGCAGAAAAAGAGCAGAAGAGGACCAGGAGAAAGAAGCAGCAGGAGCTGAGAGGAGTAGGAAATGACTAAAAGAGCTGGTGAGGGTCTAACAGGAGCAGAAGAGGAGCAGGAGAAAGAGGAAAGACAACTAAAAGAGCTGGTAAGGGTCAGAAAGGAGCAAAGGAGGAATAGAGAAGAAGAGAGGAGCAGGTGAAGAGCAAGGAGCAATGACCAGGTCAGTTGAAAAAAAAATAAAGAGCAGGAAAGGAGCAATGGAGCAGAGAGGAACAGAAGAAGAGGAGGAGAGGAGCAAGAAGCTGAGAGAAGCGGGAGGAGCTGGCAGGAGCAAGAAAAGAACAGGAGGAGCTGGAGGAGTAGGAAAGAAGAGAGGAGAGGATGAGAAAGGAGCAGAGAAAACAGTGGAGCAGTGAAGCAGAAAGGAGCAGGATAGGGAGAGTACAAAAGAAGAGGGGAAGAGAAGCTGAGGAGGTGCAAAAGAGGAGCAGAAGAGATGACCAGGAGAGGAAAAAGTAGCCCAGAGGAGCAGAAGGGAGGAAGAGGAGCGGGTTAAGACACAAGTAAGTCCACTGTAAAGCCCCGGGACATATAGAAGTCTGACATCCAGCCTGGGAAACTACAGGCTGCAGGGAAAAGGAAATAAGCCTCTTATTCGGTGCGCCCGTGCAGCTGGGCTCGGACCAGGGTTGAAAAGTTCAGGGATGAAAATGAACCAATGCTGTGTCAGCACATCAGCTTGAACACGGTGACTTTCTGACTTCAATCCAATACCAAATGTTATCTTTTGAATGGTCAAAAGTCCTTAAAACGTTACCTATTACAGGAAGCTGAACCCCATGACTTCCAACAACCTTTACAGCCCGTTCTTGTTGTGTGCGAGCCAATAATGGGCCAACGTTGCCTTTCGACAGTAACATATTCCAGTGTTTTTACTTTGCTTATAATGATGGTGGTGGGTCATGAGGTGAGCTCCATTAGCCTATGTCTACGTTTCAATTACAGACATAAAAGGGCATCATTTGTAATATCTAGTTTCATACTTATTGCACCCACAAAAATATTAATAAAAAATAACTCAGGAAAAATTAGGCTTGATGTAAAAACTGACCAAAGGGCCTATTATTCAATGACCTTGTAAGCTTGTGTGGCTGCATTTATTAGTTTTATTTTTATTTTTTAAGCAATTTTCGGCCCATACGCTTTAGACATGACAGCATAGCGTGAAATGGCTTTGAGAGCAGGGAGGACATTCAGCATATCGTGGGAGCCGGGAATCGATAGCACAACGCTGAAGCCGGCCCACAATCTGGCATAAGTGCTGTCGGTTGCACCACTGGGTAGAACTCATTGACTGGGTTGTCATTAATGGGCCGTATACAGTGTTTATTTAACCATTTATTTCACTATTTCAAATCAAACTGGCCAAAGTGCAAGTTCTACCGCCAAATAATAAATCTTACAGCATTTAGCTACAGTGGCAACGTAGAGAGCTAAACGGATATAAAGTCATTTTATTGAACGCGGCATGTTGTTGCGTTCATTCCTCCAGAACTAAAATCTGAATTCACTTCCAAAAACCGTACACACATTCCAGGGCGTCTTTCCAATTCATTTCTAAAACGACCCAAACCACTTCAAACTCGCCCAAACGATCCATCAGGTTTTTTTCAAATGCGTTCTGCCGCCATACATCACAAACATGTCCCGAACGCCAGACCAACCCCCCCGGAGGCTGTTCCCATGACACACCGGTCAGATATGTTTCGCTTTACAGTCAGTGAGTGATGGCTGTAAAATTGGTGCGAAGTCCCGTTGAACTGTGCGATATCAGCTGCCCCCGAGCTCTCCCAAGTTTCCCAACACACAGAACCGTCTCAAACATCGGCGAAGTCCGTGGCATTTGCCCCTTTCCTCTGTCCTCTGTGGCCTTCTCAGTGTGGCCTTCCCGATGTCCAAAACGTAGCCCTCAATCTCCGCATTCTGACACAATATGGTCACGTCCGGCCCATGAATCGCCGTCTGTGTCCCGGCGCGCTGAATAGAGACTCAATAGAGACTCAATAGAGAGGACGGCGTTGTAGCGCTCTTATAAATGGCTGTAATGGACTTGTGCAGATGGGAGACAGAGCAGGTCACGCAGAGTTGGACCCAAACATACAGACAATAACTCCAGCGCTGCCCCCCGGGGATTCTGGGATGGGGTCAGGGGTCGCCGCGCTCGGGAGAGATTCATATCCGACGGTTTTGGCCCGCGAACGTCGGGTGCAGACGTCCTCACTCGTTCATATCTACCAGAAGTCAGTGTTCTTCATCACTCTGAAGACGGTTTTGAAAAATACAATTGTAATGCATACGCAAGGTTGTCCATGTATCAACCCTGTGAAAAGGCGGTGGCTTTCTGATTCATTTAACTGCAGTTTATCAACACACGGTGGATGATTTGACGTTTTATCCCCCTTGATGTGTCACCCATCTTGTAAACCACGCGAGTTACTTTAAGTGTCCCAAATTCTAATATTTCTCCCCCCTGCAGGCTTCACTTTCACTTTCTCAAAATGCACACCGCAGTGACGTTTGTGTGGTGGATATTGGACAGCGGTCTCTCTATCCATCTATATTCATGGGTTTCAGAGTGATGAAAATCCAGCACGTCTGCCATAGCAATGAACAGGAGACCATCTCCTCCTGCCAACGTCCAGTCCATTCACACGCACATAAAACACACACGTAGTCTCAAATCTGTTGTCTCCCGCTCACTCTCTCTTGGTGAGGTTTGTGTTTAGTAGTTAAATTAAATTAGTTCAAGATTAGGCATGTTTATGAGCTTTATTTCAGTTTTTTCCCAAGGATAAATGACCCATATTAGCCTGTGTCTGTGTCTGTGTCTGAGCCTATTCGAGGGGAGCGAGATAATATGACGCACTTGTTTCTTCTCTCTCTTTCCCCTCGGCCGGTGAAAAAAAAAGTATTATTTGACTAATCGCTTCTTTTATATGCGTGGTGCGTGTTTTTGCATACATACATACACGCATTAGGCTGTGGAATTGAAACAGCAATCGAGCAAACTAGAGCTACATGTCTCTGCAGTCTGGATGGTCAAAATGTGCCATGTTTCCAACACAAGAACTGCAACTTTGAGCAGGAAACGTCCACAGGGCTTTTTGCTGTGCGTGCGAGTGGAGCATCGGGTCCAGCTCCAGCAGGGTCCTATTGCGGGTTTCAGTGCCTCCTTCTCTGCCCTCTCTGTCTACAGGATGCCAGTCAGGCGTATCTCAGGCCGTTCTCAGGGGCCACGGGATCAACCAGAGGCGCACTGACAGAGGGGCACGTCTGAATTACTGCCCGGGTTAGCTCTGCTCTGTGTCGGGTTAAGTGCATGTTTGCTGTCTGGCCAGAAAAAATGTCGTAAAATGGTAGCATAGCAACTCCAAGCCTCTAAATTCACTTTTTTCAACTTAATATGAAGTTTTAATAATCTCGGGGGACAGTTTAAGCTAAGAATGAACTTGTGTCGTTTTTTTTACGCTGGATATGCAGGATTTAGGGAAGAAATCACAGTTTTGCGTGGTTCATTCACCATTTTATTGCAACTGTTTTACAGGAAAGATTTTAAGATTTACATCGTCTAAAGTCTCTTTGAAGTACAGAAAACATCTCCAAATCATTTGAATGAATTTTAATGTTCAATGCTCACAGCTGTTGGAATTGATGCTGGCTCTGGTGATTAGCTTTGGCTTGTGTGATTGCAGTGGGTTTTGTGTAACATTACATTATTATTATTATTGTGGACAGATGTTTTAATTCTGTGCTGTATGAAGAACTGATTGATGAACAAACTTGCAATTTAGCACATTGGGAGCATAGAAATGTAGATTTTAGATTTTTTTAAATAGATAGAATAACCACCACCAAAGGTGAACTGGTGATACCTCACAGACCACCTGAGGTCAGACTGAGATGTCTGTCCAAGATGGGGAATTTGTGGAATAGTCTTCCGTCAACACAATATATATAGTGTTAACTATATATATTGTTAACACTATATATATGTTGAGTCAATATCTCAAATGAAGAATTGGCTCTGGTCAAACCAAACTTGCACTAATTTATTGTGGCATTTTGGATTTTAATTTATATTCAACTTTTTCAATTGAGACATAACTGCATATATGGGCTGAATGGGGGGAGATTTGACTGCAATAATGTGGACTGTGCACTGTGGACTGAGTAGATTGTGCACTGATGTTGACTTTTAAACTAAATGAAACTGTGGACAGTTCTGAACTCTCCTCACTGATTCTAAAACGTGCGCGTAATTGGACGCTGGCGATCGATTGCACCGCTACAACAGCGACCTCTCGGCTGATATGGGTCGCTTTTTCACCTGAAACTCATCGTGTCGGCCCCTCTGAAGTGCGGCAGTTGATAGACGAGAGCAAACACACTTTTCATTGGTTAGACAGCGTCATGTGATCACTTGGCGACTGGGGGCAGTTAAAAAAGTGTATCAAAATTACGTTTAAAAAACTTTCGACTTCCTCCTGCTCCAAAATGTATCATCATTTATTATGTTTTGTTTTTTTTAATGTATATGTTATGTATATGTAAACATTATCAAATCAAATCAAACTAGAGATGACTGGGACTGACATGGCACCACTGAAAACCAGAGGTAAAATGGGCTCAAATGTGCCAACACTTTTATGATGAACTAGCGACATCATAAAACAGTATTCTCATAAAGAATTTAAACTCTTCTTCTTTTGGTGTTGTTGTTACTTTCAATGGCGGTTGGCAGCTGAAAGGCGCATTTACCGCCACCTACTGTAGTTGTACATCTTCAAAGTAAGTGTTTTACGCTTTAACGTAAAAAAAGGAGAGAGACAGAGGAGGAAAAGAGAAAGAGAGAGAGAATGGCGGTTGGTATCCATAATGTTACAGTACTATTCTTTAGACTTTATTCTTTAGCCTTTATTCTTTATAAGAATACCGTTTTATGACGTCGCTAGTTCTGTGGCACTCTAGTGAGCTCGCGCCTTCAGTTGATAAATGATTTTTCACCGAGAATACAAGAGAACTTTAACTGTATTATATACTTCTAATCAACATACCCCACGTGCAAATATGGAAAGCCAAACACCGTTGGAAAATGTCCTGACTATGGATGAAAAAGTTCTAAACGCAGTCAACAATCTGTGGGTAAAAAATGACTGCACTCTGAATGTGGTGCAAATGGGTTATCTTCTGGAGCGAGAGCACATGAAGCCTTCATCTTTCGATCTGAACTTTGACGATCCACAGGTGGCTCAGGTGACTGTGGAGGAAGTCCAACAGGTGATTCAGTCATTATCTAATCCGATACATCAAGTCAATTCAGTTTTCATTTCAAGTTATTTTTTTAAAGCCCGAAATCACAACAGCGGTTGCCTCGAAGGGTTAAACAATGTTCAAGGGACAACGATGTCCCAGCTGATGAATACCAGAGGTGGATCGAGGGACTGATGAGGAAATTGACAATATGTTGGGTCAATATCTTGTGTGAAAAAGCTCTCTGTGGAACATGCTCAGTGACACAGGCTCTACTCATGATGTTGTCCGTGACGATGAGCAGAAAGATTTACAGCAAAATTCAGACAAAAAGGAACAGAAAATGAACACTGATCATGATTTTCTCAAAGCAACAAAGCACACATCTGATGGCGTGGATGATTCAAGTGACAACACCCTCATCGGGCTCATGAGTGTGTCTACAGGAGGGAGGTGGACCCCTCCTGTAGGAGGTGGACCGCTTCCTTGGCACCACCACCATGAAATATATATGTTGTTGGATATTCCAAAAATGTTGGGAAACTGACACTGAAATGTGGCCGGGAGTGTGTAAAAGAAAGATTACTGAAGACAATGATAATGATAATTGACTTGTAGTTGTAATTTTGACTAATTGCAATGACAAAAGTGGCATTAGTATCCGTGGGCAACATATAGAGTAAAATAATTGAAATTAATAAATTACGTTTACACTGCAAAAATTAGGTTTGTGAAAGGGAAAAGTATGGTAAACTATTGGAATCCAAAGCCAAAAAAGCAAGATGGATACGTTTAATGCCATACAGTGAAACATTCCAGGTAAAGCAATATCATCTCCAAGGAGACAAGCAGATGCCATCCGAGAACAATTAATAGTGTATCTTTAAATGTTAAAATGATGTCCTGCAGTTTTATTTGAACTATTTCTTCAAAGTGAAAAACACAAATCTACAATACAAATTGTACTTTAAAAAGGAAGTCTGGACGAATGCAAATATCTTTATTATTCCTACAAAGCTTGGAAAACCATTGCTTAAAGTTGAGACAGGTTTTTGTGTGCGGCTGTAAACTCTGATTGCAAAACTGCCAACAAGTTATTTTTGCAAATGTATCTCACATTTAACACACCAGCAAGTGGATTGCCATGGTAACTGATGTTGTTTTTTTTTCTCATCCAGAGCTTTCTCAAAATACTCATTAGTTGCAGCCCTGGTGACTGCTAAGCTATTATTAGACAAAACAATTTGCTGCAGGAAGGCTCTGAATGAGTCCGGTGATGGTTTAACTTAAATTTACTGTACTTCCGAGACTTCCGTGTTTGTCATGTGTTACATAGCTATCCAGGAAAAATGAAAGATAAAAGTTTTATCTCTTTCAATTGTATATTAAACTTTTAGCTTCACGTTATTTTCTTGCTTTGCCGCTTTAGTATTGACTGACAGGTGCAATAACTGGGCTATAAAAATAATCAGCGCTAATCACCTGTGAGAATATTGCAGATTGAATAAACTGCACGTGTTAATTCCTTATGAAGGGCTATTTTAAACCTGCTAAACCCACCAAGAATACACGTCTTTACAAGTGACCACTTTATGGCCCGACTTCTGTGGAGCAACTGCTGTCGGACACTCTCATCATTTCATCACCCACTGCATCATATCAAAGCTGCTTGTGCCGTCTGCTCGGTCAGTGGCGAAACTCTGCCCCCGGACCAGAAATAGCCTCGTGGAGCGGGTGTGAAGGGCAAACCGGAGGCACACAGGGCACAGTGAACCCGCACTGCTTTTGGTGACCCAGACGTAGACCTTTAGCGTATGGTTGGTCTACATGTGTTGCACTCAGCTGCTGTCTGTCTGCCCCCCTCTGTCAACGAAAACCAAAATCAAGTCCCAAAGACGTGCACCTACCTACGCTGACCTACTCTGGCTTTATGAGGAAACTATATATACGGGGATATATTTAGCAAGTTGTGGCATGTGCGAGTGTGTGGTGTGTGGACGGAAAGAGGACCAAAATACCCCCATCAGAATGAAATTGTGTAAATTCGACTAAGAATGTTCTGTAAGTATGTGGGGCAAGCACTGCAAATGCCTGTTTAATGGGAATAGTATCGTATGAAACAACTTGTGGATCAATTACAGCATTGATTTGATAAACGGGAATTTGACAGCATATATAAAAAAACAAAAATCCGTGTCTGGTACTGCTCAATGTTGGATGAACGATTGGATTCTATGTGACGCTAATTTGTTTAATACATTTAATAGGAGCTCAGTGAGGCTTTTGTAGGCGTTTGTGTGTGCGAAAGCAAATTGTTTCCAAGACCGCAAAACTGAAATGTTTGCCTCTGATTTTATTTACAAAAGACCAATGTTTGGGCCTTCTAAACATTAAGCAAAGAAAGCCATACTAACGGAGAGATGTTTGTATTAACATTTAACTTTTATTTTATTTTATATAGTTTAACAAAACAGAGAACATGACACAGAGAGAATATTGAAATATACTGTAGGTAGCACAAGACATCTAAGCAAGGTGTTAAACGTGTAGGTCGGCATATTTGTCCCATTTAGTCCGTCAAAGTCTGTCAGATTTTCAAACTGATTGCATTTTGTGTCGTTTTACTTCTAAATATGTTGCTCCTACTTTGCCAATGGAAATATAGTCGCTTAACTTTAATGATTCCCTTTGAAAACAATTGATTATGCATCACGTTAGAGGATATGGTCGAAGAAACGAAGGAATAGAGCTCAGGATATGACATCAGAAAACCTACTTATCTTAGAGATGCGTGAACAACTTGATAAGCTTTTTGGTCACGAAGGTAAATGCATTATTTATTGTAGCGTCTTAACATCTCCTTTTGGTTTAACATTGGGCTTTACGCGCTGAGTGGCTGTGCTAACTGCTAATCAAACTGCATTCATAAACATAATACCTAATATTTCATATGTTGTAAAGTCCATGGATTTAGGGCACTTAGTCCAACAGGAGCAGTTTCCTTTAGCTCATACTCTATAGCCGCACTTATCTCGCAAGTCTCCATTACACGCTGTCCCATAAGCTCGTCTGTACTTGAAGGTATTCCCTCTGTTCCTGGATCCTGGGTGTGTGGTATGGACCGGCCTTGGTGGGGTCGTATAGTGGCATTAACATGGGTCTAATCACCAATCAGGAGTCACGCGCCCGGCTAAATTTGACCCGCCAACTGTCCCGTGGCTGTTGTGAATGAGAGCCGATACATTCCCATCTGCTCCCGTAGGCTTAAACTATGTCCAGCACCAGAGGGCAAAGTTGTAAGGTTTCTGCTCTGTCATCAAGGCCGGATCAAATTGGGCTCATCATTTTGTGCTGCTCATTTCTCAGTTTGTTTTTGATTTGTTTTTGTTTTTTTTTACTCTTGTCTTTCAAAATGTTCTCTGCAAATATGTATGTTTTATGTGTGCAATTAACCAACCTACAAAAAAAAAAATAGACATTTTCCCATAACTGCACACATTCAAAACTTAAAATTAGATTACACATTTAAATAGCTTAGTGGTTTATAAAGTTTCAGGAGTAGACTTTAAATAAATTATAGGTCTTATAGTCATTGTTAACCATATTAGCCCAAGCTTTCAAACGTTTTATATTTTTTCCCGAAACGTCTATGGGAAAAATGAGAATATTACTTCCTTAAACTCGTGGTGGTTAGTCACTGTTACCTTTCATAGCCGTTTGAAAGCCAAAAAGTCCAACTTAAGGCCGTAGAAGGTCAAACCTAGCCAGTATTTTCAACAAACTTGCCACCGTCGACCACGTATACAAAACCTGACGAGCTGTTGCAGCCCTTTGACCAAGTGAACTCCAGCCATTGAGACGTAGAAGTATCCAATCCATCCAACAAAACAGTAGCAGAAGAGTGATGTGAGGGACAGAATATCCAGAGTTTGGGACAAAGGCGGTGGGTGTGGAGGGTTGTAGAGGCATGTGAAAGAGATCAGGCTGAAAACAGGGAGCTTCTCACCCACGTCCAGCCCAATCGGGAGGGCACCCAGGGGTCAGCGGCCACTTTAGCCTCTGAATCTGTAATCTGGGAACCACGCTCAATTGGACGACCCATTCTGCAGCTTGGAGATTGTGTTTTAAGTGTCTTTAAAAAATGTTTTACTTGTTTGAATGTGCCCCAACAAATGCTCAAGACTAGGCGAACGCTTCGACTGTAGTTCCAGAGAAGAGCAGCGTGTGATTTAATGGGACTTCAGGAACAACCACAACGAATCATCTTTATTTCTGATACTGTTCCTCATGCAAACCTCTATCTCCTTTTTGCTCTGAGGTGAGTGATAGCCTAATAGCATGAAGATTGGTACAAATCCTACTCTTCTTAGTTCATTTATGTCTTATATCTGCCTCATGTCTGCTGTGGTTTAAGAATTTCTACTAAAGAAGTGGCATTCCTCGATTAATTCTTTTGTTCAAGTGCAAAAATGGACTCCCACCTCTGGATTATGTTCTGACAAAATGGAGAGTGCCTTGCATAATCCAACAAATAGAAGTACGACAATAAAAAATCGATCGGGACCATGGCGTAAACCAGTTGCGTGTAATACCTTCAAACGCGATTAGGCCTGGGCTCACACACTGAAGTATCTGTTGCGCACACAAACCACTCTGTCTTCCCATAATCCCCATGTCGGCTGTCCTGCCCTCCACGTGGGGCACTGAGGAGCACCTCAGGGGTCAAAGTTGAAGGGTCAGGAGCAGCTCCCCTGGCTGGACAATAGCCAAAGCACCACCTGGAGTAAATCAGGACCCAACTCCAGCCATCAGCCGTGACAGCCTCCATTACCAGGACCAAATAAACACTAGGAGCGCAAACCATTGGGAAGATTTTTTTTATTTTTTATTTTTTTATGGGAGATCCGATGCACAGTTGCACACGTGTACAAACTGCAAAAAGATAATATATCCACAGTACAAATGAATAAATGTTACTATAGTTATATATTATCTATAATAAAAACACAATATAATAATTCAATAATTCACATGAGCAATATTGGCTAGAAGATTTGTTTTGTGTTAGGTAAACAATATTGCAAAAAGGTATTTCTGACTAGTTTCCACAATGTTTGCTACTATGAGCAAAATTATCTGCCAACAAGCTAAGAAAAGTACACGTGGAATGAGAAAAATCCAATCATACTCAACTGGCAGACATTTTTGGTTAATATAAGACAAAGAATGTATTGAAATGTGTTAGAAATACCTCAAAATTACATGTGCATTACAATGAGGAGCTTGACCAACTGAGTGGCCACAACTCATCGCTGCCCCGGAGTCACCCCTGCCCCAAGTGTGCGATTAAACCTGAGGAAACAGGGAGGAGACTGGCCCATGGAGGAGCAGGGGCTTCACTGAAGAGGAAGCTTTGTTTTGGAGCTCGTATTTCACAGCCCAGAGCTGTTGTTTGTTAGTCTAAACCAGCTCCATGTAGACGTGGGAGAGAGGCCGTGGAAATAGTCTTTGTGTTCATCTTAATGCTCCTTCTGAAAAGAGGGTGGATATACTGAGCTTTGTTTTTCTTATTTTAGGACCCTAAACATAGTGAGCAAATGAAATGAGTTGCAACAGTGGAATTTCCCCGTTGTAGGACAAATAAAGGTTCTCTTATCTTAAATAAGAAGTTGGAAGTCATGTACAATGTATGTACGTTAATTTAAATAATACAAACAGCTACACCTTAAGCCGGGTGCACACTAGAGGATTTTAAAATCTTCCACAATGACGTGACAGAGCAGACCACTGACATCAGGATATTTTGGAGCGATTATTTGTCTTGCATTCTCATGAAGGGCAGCGACATCACACTAACTCTTATTTACAGCAACATTTAAAGAAAAAGAGGAAATACATGTGGATTAAATCCTGCTTGTAAAGTCCCACAGGAGCAGTGTACTCACTGAAGGGGAGGAGCCTACACTCATTGTAGTGGAGATGATAAATGAAAAAGTTTGCAAAAGCTGTGTTGGTCTCGTCCGCTGTTTCTACAGTTTAAGGGTCGACACTTGTCTGAAGCAGTCTGACTACTCTGATTAGCTCTTGAAAAGTTTATTTCGAGGCGCATTTATAAAATTGTAACATGTTGAAGGTTTTGGAGCTGCAACTTGACAAATCATAATAAATTGCACTCCAAAAACATGAGAATTGCCACGAAAAATAATCGCTGCAGTGCTACTTGGGCCACTCTGCCTTAAACTCCACTTCTTCACTCACAAACACCAGCTCAAATGAGACAAAAAAGATTCATGGGCAAAGTGTCTTGCCTGAATACACAAAGACAGTATGCACTGACAAAAGCAGAGCTCTAGTAGCAAACCTTCCACTAAGTGGGCACATACTTCTACACCATATCCAACAGTTAATATGCACTAAAGAACGCCCTTGCACCTTAGAATCTGTGCCATGGTAAATCATCCAGCCAAACTGGGTATCCACTTTATTTTTCCATTCTAAGAAGACAAAATGTAGTGACAAAATGCTGTCCACTCGATTCAATAAAACCGTTCAAATTGAGTCAATCACTGGACAAGGCTGCTGGTAACTAATTACTCACATCGCAACGTTCCATGAGTGAAAACCAATTAGCCTTTTTCCCAGAGTAGAAAAACATGTCTCCTTTTGTAATGTTTTCAAGTTCGCACCACTTGCCATTGCTTGAGTGTGCTGCTTTCCCGTGTCCAAATGCGTGCCACAATTTATGAACGTTTAATTTGAGGTTTCAAGGCAATAAATGTCCATTGCATGTTGATATCCACTGCATGGTTGGTTACATGAATGGATTTGCCACTGTGGATATGGGGCCGCAGTATTATTGCTCTGTTTTGGATACTTAGACCAAGCAATAACCACATTGGTCTTTCTGGCTCCAACCTTGGCCCACTGACTTGCCCATTTCTATGCTTTGTATGTCTGTGCTAGAGATATTATCGAATTGTTTTGGCTTAGGCTAGCAGGAAAGAGTTATTTGATATGTGCTTATTGGCTACTGGATGATTTCTATAAATATATGTTGTCTGTTTTGGAGGGGTTTTGGCGCTATTATGATGAAGTAGATAATGGTGGAAAGAGCAGCAGAGGATGTCAGTGATTGTAGGCCTCGGGAGCGCGACTTTGGGCAAAACAGTGATTATGTGGAAAGAGCAGGGGTCTGCCGCGATGCAAAAATGTGTTAACAAATTCATTTTAAGATTGTGCAAACACAGATCTCTGTCAGACATGTGGTTAGGAGGGACGGAGTTATTATGGGTACAAAGTTTTTAAAAAAACGTGTTGATCCTTGGAGATGGACGGTGTAACCAAAACAAATAGACTGAACTTCAAGACCATCTGAATGTTACAGGTAATATATAAGGTAAGGTGTACTTTTGTGTACTCCATTTGCAGTGTGGCTCAGAGCTTGTAGAGCTAGAGTGCAGTTTTGGCAGTGATTATTTGTGGTTTGATCCTTGCATATTGTTGTCATGCTCTTGGACATGACACTTCATCCATTTTGGCTTCGACGAATGTTCCTCTAGACTGACGGTGTGTGAATGGGTGAGTGGTTCATTGCTGTAAAGTGAATTCCCAACCAAGCACTTCCTGGTTCTCGGATGATAAACGCTTTATATTTTGATGCAGACAGCACAAAACATGACTTTGTTTTGACCCCAAGCGCTAATTCTACACTATAGCTGTACTGAAACACATTTTTACTCAATATGGACAAAAAATGGGTGGAGCCATTTTAATCTGGTCCTTTCAGTGAACTGACAATAACCGTGCCTTTGGTTTGGAATAATAGTACCACTTTCTGATGCTGTTTGAAGAAAGTTTTTCCCTTTTGTTTATATGTCCTGAAAGAGAAGATGTTGAACTTTATGTGCCAGTTTGTGTTTTGTGTGGATAAACCCATCATTACAGAGATATAAACCAGAACAGGACAACAAATTCCTGCCATCAAATTCTGTCCTGTCCAACAGCTTAAATGTAAACTATGAGCTTTGTAGAATATTGCGACGTCACGTCAACGCAGCCTATTCAAGTCTATCCTCATACTGTTTGCCTAATAGTAAATCCCCCCTGCTCGTTACCCCAATTACCCCAATATTGACTTAAACTTTTGCATTGCTGCCAGTCTGTTCACTAATGATTCATGGCGAAAATGTGACATTACCTTTTACAGTGTGTGTCATACAAAAACATGGATAAGTCATATATATTTATGGACTTTTCCCAGTCATTTCATCCCTGCGGTGGTGAAGCAGTTTTTCCATAGAGTTGGTGGCATGACATAACAACCCAAAATGTGGTGAAATATTACATGTGCCCGGGTTATTAAAACTGTTATTAGTATGCTCTATTGGCTAAACAGGACTTTAGTGTCCCTGTAATGACAGGGTGAGGGGTGGGGGGTGGCAGAGGGGGCAGGGGGGGCGGGGGCTTCAAACCTCAAAATGTCTCAGGCAAAACAGCTCCAGCATCCATCCTCCACCATCCGAACCCAAATACGCCTGTGGTCTTGTGCTGAAAAGACGTTATAAAAGTGTGGTATTGGCAGATTAAACCATGAAGTAACATAACTCATGAAAACACAATGGGTTGTCATAATTCCAGATGGAGGGCAGGGGCCTCCTAACTTTTTCTTTTTAATATATATTACCAGGAAATCCACAAATGTTTAACCAGATTATTATTGGTTTGGGATCAGATCCACAAAAATGTCAAACTAATGGCCCAAAGTCCTTTCAGCAACGAGAATAAACATGTGCGTTTACATAATGCCACTACTATTTGAAACTGTTGTGAAAACCTTGATTATTTGGGCCAAAAGAGAAGACGTTGAGAGTAGTGTCACACATGGCACGCTGTAGGTAATTTCCCTCGCAATAATTATCCTTTGACCAAAACATAACTACTTTTTTTGATGTCTTCTCACTGTCAAGCTGAAATATGAGTTCTCAGCCTGTACATCTCAGCTCTCCCTGTGTGTCGGTGGTGCGTTAATGTCTTTACATAGATGCTGGTTTGAAAGACGCTCACTGTGGGTCTGTGGAGCTGGTTGTGTACACACTTGCATAAGTCTGTGTTTAGGCTGACGTTGCGTGTCCATTTCGACGTGTAACATGTTACATAAGGCCATTCCTGTTCGATGGAGCAAGAGCACGCAGCTGGTTTTCCTCCTGTAAACAAGCAACACTAACATGCATTTGAAAGATAACATTTAGGTAATTTGGCAATGGAAATTATTAATCTGAAAAAGCAAAATCAAATATTGATGAAAACTGCACTAACTTCAATATATATGTCATAAACAAGAATAGTCTAGACCAGGAGTATCTAAACTCTTATTACAGAGAGCCACTTATCATTTGAAGGGTCATAGTCAGACTGGTGAGTCAGTCAGATGGATTTATTTTACATTGCATTGACAGAGCCCCTGAGACGTTTTAGAAGACCCTGGGATGTTTAAGAAGACCCTTGGACATTTAAGAAGACTTCTAATATTACAATTAGGTCTGTATCACATGCTATGTGATGTTATTGAGGTTAATAGTATTACTTAGATTGGGCCATCATTTGGACTGATTCAGGAATGACGGCCAATAAAAATAAGCCTGAGGGCTGTATTTGGCCCTCAGGTCCTAATTTGGACACCTCTGGTCTAGACACAGAAATAACAAATAATTAGATGTGTCATCTTTTAACATGAGTTGAGAAGAAAACAAAAAATCTGCCCATGAACTTATATTCTTCATTCCATGTCCCGACAGTTAGAGGCTGTGTCTGTGGACCGGCTCGTTGAGGCACCTGCCATCGAACGCCGTCCAGTCCTCTACGCTCCTGACCCGTATAGCTACATCTGCTGGGGGTGAGCCCACAGGAGGACGGACCCACATTGTCCTTTCAGGCTGAGCCTCATGGGCAAAGGCCAGGCGCTCGCATATGTGCCCCAACCCCATGACTCGATCGACTTGCTCTTCCACGTTGAGAGGAGCCAGCTGAGGTGGCTTGGGCATCTGTTCCGGATGCCTCCTGGATGCCTGCCTGGGGAGGTGTTCTGGGCATGTCCCACCGGGAAGAGGCCCCGGGGAAGACCCAGGACACACTGGAGGGACTATGTCTCTTGGCCAGCACGGGAATGCCTCATCCCGGAGGAGCTGGAGGAGGTGTGTGTGGAAAGGGAAGTTTGGACCTCCCAGAACTGGACCCTGATAAATCTGTGAAAATGTATGCATATTTAATTTATTAAATTACAGGTGCCTTGCTTAAAATACCTTGAAAAACATACATTCTTACATTGAGCAGCTCACTTTTCCACAGATCTGACCTGTAACTTGCCCTGGTGGCATGCCCACGAAAAAGCAACACTGCATGGAACAAAACATTGTCACAAATATTTACTGGAAGAAGAGCAGAAAACATTTTTATGCTCTATAAAAATGCCATTTCACATTTGCCTAATCCTTTGTAACTAAAGGTTAATAGACACAGTTGAGATTAAAACCAGCTCTTGTAGCACTTTGTCCTTCTCATGTTGCCAGAGACACAGGGAAACGTAACTCTCTGGCAGCAGCACACGCCTTCATTTAACTCAGGGAAAGATACAAACACAGAGGACACATCAGGGCCTGGGAACAGAATCACACCACAGAGGGACGAAGCAGGTTTCAGCCCACGACGAGCACTGGGGTCTGGGCATGTAGAGAGAGTTGGCCCCACATCAGCTCCAGAGCATCCAGGAGGAACCATGGAGAGCTTTCTTTCACTGCCAGCCAGATTATTTCAAAGTCAATCCAAGAACATGCCCAGAGCAGACAAAGGCATGAAGCGGCGCAGTGAACATACAGTCAGACCTCACAGACAAGATGATCACCTTTGAAATGTTGGATTTGTCTTTGGATCTTCTATTGCTTTGAATATCTGTATCCATCCCCTTTTCAAACCGTGCATTTGCGTACCTGTATCTGTACTGGACCCAAACTAAAATTCATTCTAACTAAGGATTTTTGTGGCTTCCCATCATCCTACATATGCTGCAAAGGAAAAATAAACAGTAGAAGATTGCCAATCAAAAAACGTTTTAAGTCCTGTCTTTTCTCTCTTTACTCCTAATATGATATAAAATACATGTTACTGTTGCATTTTTTACACCAATGCAACAGACTTATTACACCACATGTGGCAGAAGATGTTCCAGAGGCAATACTTAAAGGGAATTGCCCGTCTCCTCACCAAACAAAGACAAGAGAGTGGAGTAAGACAGTGGCTTAGAACAGAGTATTCCTGTGTCTCCAGTGTTTACCTGCACACCTGCTGTCCTGCCCGGGACCAGGACACAGGGACACCTTTGTCCTGAGTGCTGTTACTCACCTCAAACTGCCCTGACACTGGATCTGATGACCCTACGCAACGAGTCCTCTTATTGAGCTGCACTAGATCCGTGTTTTCACTTTTTTATTATTGTATTTAACTGCTCAATATGCTTTAATTGCCCATCGGGATATTCACAACATGCTTTTAAATACCATGTGTATTCAGTCTTAAGTAATTGTAATCTTCTTGTTCATCCAAGCCGAGACTTGACCTGCACCTTCACAGAAGCAATGACATGCCACTTGCACTTATACGGTGCGTTTCCTTCCAATTCCTAGGCACAGTTCTTTAAACATGCATCGTCCATCTTCCAGTGCACTGTAACATGAAGGGGAACCACGTCTCTCTCTTGAGCATTTATAATGGACGTGTTGGGAGACCACCTGAAAACCTTGCATGTGAATTGAACTAATACTTTTTTTTTTAATGTTAAATCAGGTGATCCCAAATAAGACAAGAAGCTCAAACAGATTTGAATATGGCACGTAACTTCATCCTAAACAAGTTGTAAAATCCAGTGAGGCTTTACAGTTGGACAGGCGGGTCAAGGACAGTCTCTGAAGCTGGTTGTGGGCCGTGAATCAGCCTTTGAAGGGAACCCCAAAGAATTTATGGGGGCTTGCATAAAAGCACTACACTTTTCTCAAGCTAACACCGACCTCTTTCAGGGTTTGGTGGGAAGATCCGGAGCTGAATCCATTTGTCCTACTGCGTGATTTATGTCAGAGGTGAGTGACTGCGCCTCCCTGCCTGGGACGTGGGGAGGATCTTGCAGAAAATAAATACATGTTCTTCAGCAACACATCTTCACAATCATTCGAGCTTATCCAAACGCGCACTTTCCCTAGAGCCTTTAGTTTGAGGGCGAGGCCCTCTGTGGAGTTTTGCCAAATTAAACATTAAACATTGATTTATTGTTGCCTGGACTGGAATGGACAACATTCAGTTGCTGAGACTGACAAAGAAGAGAGACGATCGGCACTCGATAGTCGCTTGATATGGCACTGGAAGAGAGAGAGAGACTTGATGCCACTCACACAGTAATCCAGAATCTTGAAAATGAATAGCAGAATAAAGGATAAAGCTTTTTATACGGAGTAGAAGTTACTTATTTGACCGACTAGAGCTAACATCTTATCATACTGAAATAACAAAACAACTCTCCACTTGTGCACAGAATATGTCCAGAATATCTCTGTATTT
Organism: Chaenogobius annularis; assembly: GCA_015082035.1. Classification (NCBI taxonomy): domain Eukaryota; kingdom Metazoa; phylum Chordata; class Actinopteri; order Gobiiformes; family Gobiidae; genus Chaenogobius; species Chaenogobius annularis. Next base: position 77,019 of record BJKM01000520.1, read on the forward strand.
TCTTTACAGCTCAATGTCAGTCTGGTCACCACATTCAGATGGGGGTGATTGACAGGTGGATGAGCCAATCAGGGACACACATGGTCCGTCTACACAAGCAAATGGAATGAAAATAACACAAAGGACTAAAAACATTGCAGATTTCTGCAGAATCTCTGAGCAAAGCACAAAACTCTGTTAATCTGGGGGGAGAGAGTTTAGATTTTTTTCTAAATGACAAACACCCAATGAGTTCCTTTGCTTCACGGCGCAGAAATAAACAGACCTGATTGCATGGTATTGTTTGAGTTTGGCTTGAGGTGCCACGAGGGGATTGGTGACCAGACTAATGCTTCATGCTAGCATTAAGTAAGTAAGTGTTGGAGAGCTGTGTAGTCTGGATCCCAAGCAAAAGAAAAGGTGCCAACAATACATTTTGAGCATCTAAAAATATGTTTTCATGTAACAAATATTGAACAATAATTCATGCAATAATTACTGTGACAGGCCTAGCCCTTGTTGAAGTTGAAATGGACATAAAATAGCTTCTGAGTCCTATTTCATGCTCATAATTTACAATGAATTACAGATTTGTGGCATTTCACCTCTGCTCACCTTGTGCCCACCTCCAGCGTTCTCCTCTTTGCTTTTCTCACCCCTTCTCTCTCTCTCTCTCCCTCTCTCGCTGGTATGTCCTGCGCTCCGAGACCCTTCTCCATGTGCTGTAGATTAGTGTCTTTGTTCTGAGCAGCGCTGCCATAACACAGCCTCATTAATCACACTTGTACAGTAGTTGTTACCTTCCCCCCTGCCCCTCTCGCTCTCTCTCAGGACCGCCAGACCATCTCCACTGTGCAAAAACCTGCCCTCCTGCTGCTGTTAAAGCGAGTGCGAGAGTCGGCGCAGTGACAGAAACGAGGAAAAGTGGGTCAGCGAAAAACCACCAGAGATGAGCGGCAATCTGAGCCCGACTTTCAAAATACGACACACGTTGAAATAAAGCTCGGCGCAAGATTTAGAGGGAACGTTTTTTAACAACTTCACAGAGTTATGTTCCACTATATCAACTTGCAGATCAATACAGGATTACATTCATGAATCAACAACTAGGCTACAGGCTTCTGCGCTCAAAGATGCACACACAATGATTCATATTTTGTAGTTTTACAATTGTACTTTTTTTGTTTCAGCTTTTATAACATAATGTAATGTTAAGTAAATCCCGTGTAAGTTACTTTTGCCTCCCCCCTCGCAGTACGTACAGTCCCAGGAGGAGAGGCAGATTGGGGGCCTCACATCTTGGAGCTTTTAGGGGCCACATGCAGGACGGGGCCGCAGCAGTGTTTATGTCACTGTCCAACGGGCCCTGGGCTCGATCCATCACGAGCTCTCACACTTTACACGAACAGGCTAGAGTTTCTCTGGCCCCTGCCGTCCCACTCACTCAGAACACACATACTGCCATGTGCGCAGAGGTGTGCAGTACTACGTTTACATTTACTTGAAGAACTTTGTAATGAAAGTGTACTTCTTGAAGTAGTTTTTTGGGCTGCATAACTCCTTCTTGAGGAATATTTTGTTACTTGAGGAATGATTTGGTTTCCTATTGACGAGTGACAAAAGCTTTCTGTTGACAATATGAAATTATTTAAACGTTTGTGTTTCTTGCACGATTTCGGGGGTTTTTCTCCTTTTTGAGGCCAAGACTTTGAAAACACCAGATGTTGTGCATTATTTCAGGAGTTGTCCTTTAGATAAATGTAAAATAATGAATCAGATGCTAGGTTCAGACAGTTACTTGATAGTTTCCCAAATACTTTTTTATCCTTACTCAATTTCTTGGGTCAATACTAATGAATAAACTAATGTCCTCCTGACTTTAGTACAGCTATTGGCTACTTTTGGCACCTCTGCCTGTGCTAAACCAGGAGTGTCCTAACGCAGTTTGAAACATGCAGAGAAGATGACATGAATGACATTCTGCATTAGACATATTTTTTAGGAGCCACCACTCCTTCAGTAACGCTTCAAACATGCATTTTAGGTCTGTATCACATAAAAACCTTTGTTACATAGGTTTTGATAGCAGATATCTTCCAGTTTTACAGCAAAAAGTATTACTTTCAGTTTATTGGGCCCGTTCTGCAAGAGGCCTGGGGGCCAACAAAATTGGTCCAAGGGTCTTAGTTTGGACCCCCCTGTGCTAAAGGAACAAGTTCAAATTGTATGGATATTTTAAATGTTTGTAATATTGATCAATTAAACTAATAAACAAAGCCCAATACGTAAGTACAAGTAAATCTATCCTCGTCAAAAAGCGCCTACCAAGAGTTTTTTAGTGCAAGGGCAGTTCTTTTTAGGCTGAAACTCTTCCCGTAACTTTACATAAAAGCCTAACTTTTACTTCAGCGTTATTCATGCAAAGGGAAATTCAATGTGCGTACAAAACAACATTTTAAAAGTGGGCATCAAATACTCTAAGATGCAAATCCAAATAAAAAGTGAAGCGTCCCCCCCCCCTCGTTCTCCGCAGGCTTAGCCCACACTGCGCTAATCTCATGCACTCATTAGCATTAGCATTTGGGTCCTGCAGGGTGTTATTGGGTCGGGCAGGAGAACGGACGCCTCAGTGTTTTGTCCTCCTGCCTTTCGGAGATGCTGAGTATGACAGTCCATTCATTGATCGTCAGCCGCTGTAAACCCCCCCGCTGAGGAAGTGACCCATCCCAGCTCCATGTTTTCATTTGGGGCAGGACTTAACCCCTCATTTGGACATTGCAGCTGTCAGTGTCCAAACTTTTCTATTTAAAAAAATCATATTGTGATTCATTGCAGTGGACAAAGAACTATGCAAACCTTTCATTCAAGCCGGACAATATATGGACAATATGGCGATATGTTGAATAATTTAATTTTTTTTAATGAACAAAGGAAAAGCATCGGATATTCATATGGACAGATACATTTTTGTTACTTTTTGCTTAATACGACGGAGTATAAGGGCCTTTCGAAAAGAAAAAAATATGCGAGCCCTACAACAATAAAGTTATAACATTTCAACATTAAAGTCCAAATTTTATGAGATTAAAGTTGAAGCCAGTAGGGGGCGAAGTCGAGGGTTGGCCCCCACGGCATCATTCACAAACTGTTGGATAAACCCTCTACTGTCTCCGCGGCGTTGCCGTAGTGCACCTTGGAAAAGGGCTGTCGAGCTCAGCGCTCCCGGGGCTCAAGCAACGGTCGTGCCGCAGCCGCCCGCAGACAGGGGCCTTGTGTGATATTCACATACATTATGTTCTGCTCCTCTATTGCATTTTAATATATATTTTGTTTACTCACACAACACCAAACAGCTGTCTACAGTCGGCTCATCACTCAGCCCACAGACTGTAACGCCAGAGTAAAACAGACTCATGTCAGTCACTATCGGAACTATAAGTGAATCCCAGTAATACATTCATGTCGCCCAGTCTCTCCTGTTTACCGCTTCGTTCGTGTTTGGCACGGCCTAAAAGCGTCTTTTTACGCACACGCCATCTCCATTCAACCCGGTCCACCTCTTATAGCCGACTGACACAGCCCCAACCTGACACACCCATGGAGCCCAGGCTGAACTACAGTGAGAGGAACTACAGCTAATCAAAACAGGCTTGTACTTGTGGGGCCAGTAAAACTTTCACCAACGGAAAACGAGGCTACCTTGCTCCCGATTGGCCTTTGGCTACATAATTTACGTAAGCACCTTACGCACTACGTAAGACGCTTTTACTCCAGCGCTGCAGTTCTGAGTGGTTTGTTTAAACTGTAGCTTCCGAGCTGTTAGCACAAAGTTTGTTACAATGGCAGACAAGAATCCGCAACCAGTCAAAACACAGTCAGTATTTGAGGTTGCGGAGATTATGTTCAGTGAAGGCACTGAAGCAGACAAAAGGTACGTTTTATTTATCATTTGAAAGCTTGAGTGGGTGCGTTTTTCATCACTCCCATGCGATATAGTTTGAGATAGGAGGAGGCGTTCTCAGGCAGCAGTGGAGGAGGAAGAGGAGGAGTCACGCGTGTGCACCGTTTCAAAAAGAACTAACAGTCTTTGGACTTCTCTTTCCTTCAGAAATCCTCTATAAAAGACTTTTGAAATACTCTCTCTCTCTCTCTCTCTCTCTCTCTCACACTCTCTCTCACACTCTCTGTACTCTCCTCTCTCCTCCCCTCTCTCTCTCTCTCTCACACATCGTCTCTCACACTACATCTCTCTTACCCTAGGCCCCTGACTTCTCTCTCACCGCCCTCTCTCAATACTACGTCCACGCATAGCCTGTCGCTACATTCACATGCCACCCCCCGCAACCGGCCCCCTCCCATCCATAATCTTCTCTCTCTCTCTCTCTATACATCTGCCTGCCATCCCAACCCTCTCTTAGCTCTTTATAACTAATACAAACCTACTATCTCAGCACCAAACTCTTTCTCTCTCACTCGTCCGTGCTCTCTTCCCACTCACTCACTCCCTCCTTCCCTACTACTCTCTTAGACACTACTAAGCAATACACTCAAACACTCTCATCAACTCACCTCTCTCTAGCTCTCTCTCAGTCCCAACCACTCATCTCTCTCACTCATCTCTACAATCTCACCCACAATCACTCATCTCTCCTCTCCTCTCACTCTCTACTCCTTCTTCATCTCTACTACATCACCCCAACAACTCTTCCTCGTACTACTCCTCTCTCTCTCTACTCACACTCTCTCTCTCTCTCTTCTTCTCTCTACTCTCTCCTCTCTCTCTCTCTGCTCACCACACTCTCTCTCCTCTCACTCTCTCTCTCTCCACTCTCTCTCTCTACTCTCTCTCTCTCTCACACTCTCTCTCTCCACCTCTCTCTCTCCCTCTCTCCTCCTCTCTCTCTACACTCTCTCTCCTCATCTCTCTCTCCTCTCTCTCTCTCCACTCTCTCACACTCTCCTCTTCTCCTTCTCATCTCTCACACTCTCTCCTCTCTTCTCTCTCTCTCCTCCTCATCTCTCTCTCTCTCCTCTCTTCTCTCTCACACTCTCTCTCTCACTCTCTCTCTCTCACACTACTCTCTCTTCTCTCTCTCTCTCACAACTCTCTCCTCTCACTCTCTCTCTCTCTCTCTCCACTCTCTCTTCTTCACCCTCTCTTCTCTCACCACCACTCTCTCTCTAACTCTCTCACATCTCTCTCTCTCTCCTCTCAACTCTCTGCTCTCTCTCTCTCTCACCACTCCTCTCTCTCTCATGCTCTCTCAAACATTCTCTCCCACTCTCTCTCTCTATCTCTTCTCTCTCTAACTTTCTTCTACAACCTTCTCTACATGCTTGGGTCGTCTCTCACTCTCTACTCTCACTCTCTCGTTCTCACTCTCTTCTCACAACCTCCTTCTTCTCCACCTCTCTCTCTCTCCACTCTCTCTTCACTCTCTACTCTCAACTTCTCTCCATCTCTCTCTCACACTCCTCTCTCGCTCTCACTCCTCTCTCTCTCTCTCTCTCTCTCTCACACTCTCATCTCTCACCTCTCTCATCCTCTCCTCACATCATCTCCTCCATCACTCTCTCATCTTCTCTCAACACTCTCTTCTCTCACTCTCTCTCTCTCTTCTCTCCTTCACACTCATCTTCTCTCCTCTTCTCCTCTCACTCTCTCTCTTACTCCAAACTTCTTCTCTCTCACAACTCTCTCTCTCCTCTCTCTCTCTCACTCTCTCTCTCTCACTCGACTCATCTCTCTCTCACCTCTTCTTTCTTCTCACCAACTCTCTCTTCAACTCCTCTCCTCCTTCTCTCTCACAACTCTCTCTCACTCTCTCTCACTCTCTCTCTTCTCTCTTATCTCTCTCTCTCACTCTCTCTCTCTCACATCTCTCTCTTCCTCTCTTGATCTCTCACTCTCTCCTCTCTCTCTTGCTCTCACTCTCTCTCTTGATCTCACTCCTCTCTCTGCTCTCACTCTCTCTCTCTTCTCGTCTTTTCTTTTCTCTGTCTCTCTCTCTCTCCCTCACTCTCACTCTCATCTTCTCTCTCTCTCTCAACCTCTCATTATCTCATCTCTCGTCTCCTCTCTCACTCTTCTCTCTCTCTCTCTTCGCTCTGTCTCTCTCTCTCTCTCTCTCTCGGCCCAGAGTCCAGAGTGGTCCAGGGCACCACAGTGGATCACAAGGCTCTCAGCTGAGTCCTGGTGCCACCCACACTCAGACAGACTCCCAAAGCCTCATGTCCCACTGTGTGAGAGGTTTAACTCAACTCATGATATCCAACCTGGACCAGCCATGGGAATACTATTTATACCAACTTTTCTATTACAATTGTGCATAAGTATGTTATTGTCAGAGTGGGGGTTATAAGTGGTGGGGTCCTCTGAACTTGTAGTCTTTGTTTTAATGGTATTGGCACGGTAACGCAGCCACCTGTGTGGTGCGGGACCTTTCTGTGTGGAAATGAAAAAGAGATGCTACATCTTAGTGGGACTTACCTGCTTAAATAAAAATCAACAAAATCATTTAGGTGTTTTTGGTGTGAAAACCACTGCTCAAAATGCATTAATTTACATCATCTACGTATCGTCCAGAATCTTACTGTATGTATTCAAATTATAAAAGAGGTAGATACGAGCTTCCAGAGGGTGCAGACTCGCTTTAGGAGCGGTTTAATGCAAGATGATTGGACAAGAGGGAACAAAAGAGAACACAGAATAAAGTGAAAAGAAATGGCAAAAACAGATACAAACAGAAACGCTGACATGATTTATTTGTTGAGCCGATAGACTCAAAACAAAACAAAGCTAGTGCATGCTAGCATCAGCTGTTTCCTGTTTAAGACATTATATTTTATTATATTTTAAGTGCATAAAGCCTGATAACACTTTCCAAATCCTATGCATTACATAAGAGATGTGGAAACGCAATAAACCAGAAGTTTTGTCTCGTTAACTCCAGCTTTAGCTTCTTGTGCATTGCCAAGATCGACCTCATGAAGATGACGAATAATTCAGGTATGATTTAGATGTATCTTTTAAGAAAACACTGTTTTGGCCGTCATCCGCTGCTCAAGTAACAGACCCCTGCAAGCCGGGCCGTCGCCATGGAAACACAAGCCGTCATTAACATAAATGACCTAAGACATGACTGGGGGACCAGGGCTTGTGGAAAAGCAGCTTTAGCTTTTTGCCAAGAGAGAATACTGCCTTTGTGACAAAATTAGACCACTGTGGACTGTCTAATTAAAAACATATTTTATCTTTCATAAACCTGGAAGTGGGAGCTGTAAGCAGCGCTCTGAGTGACAGAGCTTTGGCGGTCCAATGTTATTTTGCACTTAAAACTTGTCATTGACAGCTCAACTGCTGTGCACAATATGAAAAAATACACTGTGAAAGTTCAGGGCATTAAAAAGTGATTTCAAGCCCTTTCATGCAGTGATCATCAGAAGAACAGGCAGTCATCAATTAGACTATCATTCATCAGAATCTAACAAAGAGGCCAGTGTTTTGTGCCAAAGTTTGATCAGATCTGTTCACATGAGCTAAATAGTTTTTTAGAAAGTTTGTGGTTTTCTGTATCAAATGAGCATCTAAAAGTGTTAGGTACTTTTTAAACGGGGTGTGTTAGTACAAAAATACTCAATATATGATTTGATGTCATATGATTTTGAAGTCAAAGGTCGGTAGATTCCTTACTAGACTGTCCTCTGGCACCCTGCTGGTATGAATATGTCACATGGAGACAAATGACGTTGATTGGATCTAAAAGGGAGCAGGCTCAGCAAAGATGCCCAGACTTTCATCTATCAAAACAAACACACACAAAACTGTATAAGTACTGCAGACGGCAATCTCACGTAACATTATTCAAAATTTGCAATAATACTGAGCTTTTAGTCAAATTTCCGGTATTTTCTAATGGTCAATGATCCTCTTGGGGCTGTAAACCAGTTCACAGACAAACCTCTGTCAGTAAAAGCATTGCAGCAGAGAAAAGAAATGGGATATTGTTTCTGTTTTGAATGGCAATAAAGGATGGCATTGTTTATGTTCAAGAAATAGTGACACTCTATAGTAACTTTGATCTCTTAATTAAGTAGCTAGTTACATTTTTAATAAACTATTTATAAAGTGGTACCAGACGTTAGTATTGAAAGCCACATTCATTTGGTTTTAATTCTACAAAATAAAACTGAATCGAAAGTCATAATTGATGAAGATGAAGAGAACAATAGTACTTTTGATCATGTTATCCAGTCTTAATTTACTGTCAAACTCAATCCCATCGGAGAGAAGAACACCAGCCTTTACTTATAAGTCTGCCTCCACTTTTGTTGATCTAGGCTTATTATTTAAGTTGAACGCAACAAAAAACACGGAAGAATCGTTACCAACTGCAGACAGGAGTTTCAGAGTTTGAATTAGACCAACTTTAGTGGCCCACAAGGGAAATTAGTTGGGCACCGTAAGACACACATTACAATATAATGATGAAGATTGAAGAACATAAATAGTAATACAATTTGAAGTAATCAAAGCAGCAGAAATAGCAAAAGACCAATAAGATTCAAAAATGCTTCATGACAATGGTCTTGTAATGTTTATTTATGTATATGTTTACTTCATGTAATGTGGGACAGTGCACATTAACCAACATGTGTTCATCCAACATTGTTCATCTGTATCCTTTTTCTTCCACGTCAAACATGTTGCGTGTTTGACGTGTTTGCGTCGTCTTGCTCTTGACAACACTAGAAAATACACAGTTTGGCCTGGAAATGCATTTGAACCATGTTAGATAAGCTAATTGCAAATTGAGTTGGCTTTGACGTAATGCAGCCTATAGACCCATTCCAACTCTAATCAATTACATGATTTTGTTACTGGGATGTTTTATCTGTGAGTGAACGGGCGATTACTGCTGCTCAGAGCGGAGGGCAACGTAATGTCAGAGAGGTTTTTCCCCCTGTTGGCCGCAGTTCTGATTCAATACCGTTTAGTCTGAAGGTCTGATTGGAACAAGGTCTAAATATACTGGTATATAATATAATATAATAATATACTGGTGACTTACAGCAGTGCAAAGAGTACCGGCGACTTACTGCTAGTTAACGTTTTGGCTAAAAGCTTTAACGGATGTGGATCATTGCAAACGTGACTGTCACTGGTGCATCTGGTTCACTCTCAAACACCATTGTGCGAAGTCTGCTCAGGTCTGTTCGACTGTATGACTCTTCTCGTCGTGCCTTTGTCATGTGGTGTTACTGTAGACGTGGTATATTCAGTAGGTCGGACTGTTCTTTGACCCGGGTTGTGAGAATCTCCATTGTCCAGTCCTGCTTTCACTCCTAAAACGCCCATCCGCCCCCTCAAAATCCCAAACCTGACATGCTGACCTCCGTGTCGACCCCCGTCACCCTCCCAGGGACCTCTACCCCAATCACAAGCACTGTTGCATGATGGGAATCGGAGTGAGCTGGTGTGGGATCGGGCGAGAAAAGTAACGGGGGTGGGCCCAGTCCCCCGTCGGTGATGTGAAACAGAACTGTTGTAAATGGTGGCGTTTGGAGAGATGAAAAGCCCAGAGAAGCTTACGAGCATTTTGAGCGTCTGTCCCACGTCCAGGCAAAGAGATGGGGAAATATTTCACTGCTGACAAGTGAGTGCATGTGTGAGGAGGAGGAGGAGGAGGAGGAAGAGGAGGAAGAAGTGTCGAGGGAGAGGGAAGGCGGGCGGCAAAGGACAGGAACTGATGAAGTGTAGCTGGCTGGAGAGGAGGCCGTTTGGGGGGGGTGGAAATATGTTATGTAACGTCCTCTCCGGGGAACAAGAGGGTCAGAGAAGAGTAGAGCGCAAGAATGCAAGACAACGGGAAACTTTATCAGGCTCTTTCTTCGTGAAAAAAGCGATTAATGAAGGTAAAAGTCAGCAAAGTAGAAGATAAGCAACAGTTCAAGTGCATGAGGAGGACGAGTTCTAAATATTTAGAACTAATATGGGCATGTAAACTCTTCATCAAGTCAGTGAACTGTCATGACCCAAACACAAACACTTGATTCAACTGCGTAATGAAAGAGTAACGTCCCCTCAGTTTCATAACTTCTCAACCTTCAACAAATATTAGTCACCGGAGATGATGTTAGCCGCTTTAGCTAACAGAATCACAAATCACAAATGATGACAATGTGTGCACGAGTTGCTTCAAATTCTATAGAGAGGCAGTATAAATAAAATGTATTTTTGTCTGACATTGCAACAAGATTATTATATTTAATTAATCTGCTCATATCAAAGCTGGGCAGAAATCCTTCTGATTTAAGGTTATCCTTCATTCTCTGCATTTGACCCATCCTCCTGTGCCACTGCCCTTGGGTCAACCTGTCAGGCACATTCGCTTCTCTTTTGGGTTGATTGTGGAAACCAGAGTGCCCAGAAGAAACCCATCCAGACAAGGAAAGAAACATGCCCCCTCTGCACAGAAAGGCCACGTCCAGTCTGGGAGTCGAACCTGCAACCTTCTGCTGTGATGCTTGGGTACGAGCCACTCCATCGGACATTTTCTGTTGCCATGTAATAGCTCTACCCCCTTTTCCCCTTTGCTATTATTTTATTTTCCTCACAACAGCAAAACTCAAACCTACTGCAGTAATCGCAGACATTCCTTTAACTCAAGTGTGGATTTTGTGCGCCGCGTTGTTCCCTGTTCCCTCAGTTCTTTGAGTCAGCTCCATCTGCACCGTGTCCGGCTGCAGCGACCTACTTCTGTCCCTGCCTCTCTGTTTACACCAGCTCCTCTGCTTTAACTCGGCCTCCTCTAAACAGCCTCACACGCCGCGCCCGTGTGAGCGTCTGCTCCATTTACCGTCAGCGCGGTAGACTAAACAGGTAACTTTATTCAGTCGGTAGAATTGGTTGGCAGTTGGAGTCCATACACTACACACACAATAAAATAAAAACCGACATAAGGTCATAGATTAAAAACAATTAGAAAGTACCCCAATGCTGACTTAAAAAAACAAAACAAAAAAAAACTGTTATGTTGCTTGTCAGGCTGGTCAGTTACAGGTCGGATCTTTGGTGGCGTGACCCTTTTTCATACTGTAAGAATGCATGGTATTTTTGAGCAAGAAAAAATACCTCAAATTAAATAAATGCTAGAAAGATGGGTTTAATATACTGTGGAACATGTCAGACAAATCTATAATATCTCCATAGTGCACCAGTTACTAGTGAAAATATCAATATATCAATAATAACTGAGTAAAAAGTATTGATTTCGGTGCAAATATGTGTGTTCATACTTTAGTTTATCTGAACATATATTTAATTTTCAGATTAGTTTAACCTGGTATGGAGCGAAGATGATGATTGTCTCTTAAATGTTGATTATTTATTCCCAAAAAAAAGAAAGAAAAAAAAAGCAAGTGAGTGACAAAACAAAACGTTTGTGGGAGTTTCAAAGGATTTTAAAACAAAACTCATATTAAGATATCGGTATTGGATCGACGTCGCCATAATTGTCGAAAAACAAAATCGAAAAACAAAAAACATTGGCAACACCCATCACTACACTACTTGACTTTGTCCCCGCCCCTCCCTCCCCCCCCAAAAAATAAAAAACCCAGACCGCAACCAGCATGACATCAACAAACGCCGACTTCACCCGGCCTCACGTTGTCAGCGCCTATTACCCCGTCGCTCTAAACCCCGTACGCGTTACAGCCTTGGCCTTCAGCTCCTCAGATCCTGCCCAGAACAATTCCTCTCCCTCTTATGTGCGCTCCATTACACAACATCTCCGAAAGACAGCCATGTTTGAGAGGTTAGCGAATAAATGCACGGGCCAAAGGGCTTCGGGGAGGGGCGGCGAGGGGGGAGTCCGGGAGGAGGGCGGGTGGACTTTTTTGGCTGCAGTTAAACCACAAAGTATTGTTCGAATCATGTGAAGTTTGGTGTTGAGTAACCGTTTGGGCGGTGTCACGCTGCTGATAGCTGTGTCAAGTATCATTGCCGAAAATGAGTCTGATAATGAAGAAAGGGAGTGATGTCAAGAGGGGGTCAATTCATAAAGTTGCAGTTTAAGTTTCATCACAGTTGTTTTGAAATGTGTCGGCATTTTCAAAGTGTTGTTGCACGCAAACTTATGACTTAATGCTACTTAAAATGACCTAACGACCGTTCCGTCTTCTCAACATGTGCTCATAATCACGTATTCATTTATGGTGAGTAGCAATAACATCACTGTGCGCTTATTTGTGGTTGTTGCATGTCATCACTCAGTAGATGCCTCAATTTGTAGAAATGATCTAAAGTTCTGACAAAGTTCCAAAGGTCATGCAAGGTCACGAGTGCCTCATCGTCAGTGTTGTTCAGTGCAAGACGTAATTTTGCAACAACATTGAATAATTATATTGTAATTTTGTGTTGTTGTTATTGTTGTCGTCGTTGTTGTTGTTGTTTTTGTTGTTGCTGTTTTGCTTCATAGCTTGCACCTTTCCTCAACTGAATCCTCACATTGTAATTTTAATTGCATAAATATTAAAAGAAGTCTTGGATGCGCTGCACTTGGATCATTTGGCTCATCTCTAATGGGGTGATGTACATGTCCATCCAAACTATTTTTACTTCTACTATTTTACTACTACTTTCTTCCAAACAAAAGTTCTTTAGTTTCCGTAGAGCAGCCTATCCACAGTGGCACTGACAACAGCATTCCATCACTTTTGACATGCCTGTTTGTGTGTTTCCAACGGGGTCAAAAGAAACAAATATCCTGAGGGTCTTTCATTCCCCAATCAGGCAGCTCAGTGACAATGCCCTACTGCCTTGTTGTAAGGCTATGCCCATCATCACGTCCCAATCATAAAACCCAGGGCAGTGAGCTTAAGCGTGAGTAATGCATGACTAAGCTTAAAACAATATAAATAAACCGCTTGGCTACAATTCAACAATGTTTGCTCCTCGTTCTGCCGTGCTCTGTCGTGTAGAGCATGGGATATTGTCAGATAGAGTATCACAATATCTGACTAAAACGAATTATATCTAACTAAAAATAACTTTTGGTCTTAGTCTTTTGGCTAAAATGTGTCTTAGTTTAGTCAAGATTGAGTCAATTCATTGTTTTAGTCTTGGTCGTGAGATATGTAAAGATGTTTTCCTTGAACGTCGCGCTGTACATGAACTGGTCTGGGGTTCTGTTCCTAAATCTAGTCTCCACTTTTCCCTTTTATTCATTTTTCTTTAGTTTTCATCACTCAGAAAACAGCACTTTGAAGGAGATTTAAACTCTATTTAGCCCTCAATTGCGCCCATTTTAATCCTAATGCTGACTCGGTTGGTCCTGTTTGAGTCTAGGTTTAGTTCTGGGTTTAGTGGTTTAGTCCCAATTTTGATGTAATGAATGTACAAATATGAACGCAACTTCAGTCAACAAAAATATCTGTAATTTTAGTAATAGTTTGTGGTTTTAGTGAGCAAAACTCTGGCATTAACAAACACTATCACAAACTATTGAACACTGTTTGAAAAGCACTTTGCGCGCTCCCTTCTCCATCTTTTTCGTGCACCATGTGGCGGTACAGGACCGGACAAACGCCTAAATCTGCCGTTTGAAAAGCGGAATCGGCGCCTTTGCCACATTAGGACGACCCTCAACTCTGAAGGTTCCTCTGCTCCCTGCCGAGTTCCAGCCCAGTTGTTATTACAAAGACGCTGAGTTCTGTAGTGGCACTTTGGTTCAGCCTGGCTTCATTAAAAGAGGTGAGAGGAGGGCTTTGAGCTGGAGCGACCGGTGAGGGATGGGGGGGGGCAATTCTGCATGACCTCTTAAGCCCCATCCGAGTGTTTATGCTGTCACAGAGAGGGGAGGGGTCCGCACTGCTCCATGGCGCATAATTAATGGTCTATGATGGAGGTTTGGCTGGACAATAGGACTCTTTCAACAAGAAACCCCTCCGCAGCCCCCCGTCCCGGCCTGCACCAGTAATCGGGACAGTCCTGGCTGCTTGGTCTTCAATCTTTCGGTGCGATGGTGTAACTTCTGCCAGCTGGGGCGGAAAAAAAAAAAGAAGAAACGAGAGGGAACTTCTTTAGCGTAGCAGGGGACGGAGACAGCGCAGCTACGGGACCACTGTGAGTGCAGGGAGTGAATCTAAACTGGATTAGTCAAAAACACATGAGGGAGGCAACTGTCAGTGGAGCTCATAAAGGGCTACAGAGATGACTGATATTAGTCTGGAGATTCCTCAATTCTAGATCAGATTGAAATTATTTTGACAATGCATTGATAAGTATTCTGCAACATCAAGATTTGTCGTGCTTTATTTATGAGAAAAGTTTTCAGTGCCTTAGTTAAAGTAGTAAGTAAGTCATTTCAATTGCTTACAATTCAATATGAAAATGCTTTCTATGGCCTGATAATTCAAGACCATACAAGCCTTCTACAATATTTGAATATTTAATAGCTTTTACATTTGAATATAGAGCTAATTTCATATTCCTTGTTCTAAGGTTCAACTAAAAAATAACATAACAATAACAATAATATTGCTAGGAAAATAATGTGACCAATCACAATGTTGGAAAGAACTATTACCAAAATAAATTAAAGCAGAATTAGGAATATATCTTCTATCAAATTCAGAATCTCAATCTCTAAAAATGTACAAACTAGGAATTGGCAAGTAAAACGCTGAATAACACTAATAAATGATTAAAAAGTAAGTCAGAAAAATATAGTATGTTGTATTGATGATGATATCCATTTAGAGAATTATTTCTTTCTTACTATGGAAAATATCTTACGCCAAATTAAGTAATATGCTTTAATTTTATATCTGAAGCAACTTTTGCCTGTGCGTTTCTTCCACACTCCCCGTTCCTATCACTAGGGGTCAGTGTTCCTGCGGCTTCAGTCTGTCGCAGCCTCCTCTTAAGTCTGACCAAATGTGTGCCCTTTCCCCACAGGCCAAGCCAATCCCAGTGTCCCGACACAAAGCCACTGCCCCTTTTGAGAGTGCCTCATGTCTAATGATGTCCTGTTATGTAACTCTGCTCTCTTTGTTGTTTTTAGGGTGTAATAATGCCCTCAGCAACACAACATAACTAAAGTGAATTTATTAGGCTACAACCATCCTGTGAGTCTATCCCATATCACAGCAGCTGCATGCTCAGGCAGTCTTGCTTGAACATTGATGCATGCTTTCTGCAGGTAATAATAGCTTTATCCATTATAGCCTATATTTAGCTAAATTATGAGATCCATGCCATCCTAAGCTGCCCCTGCCCCGGACACATTCCACTGACACTGAACCATGGACCGATTTCAGACACTGGAGTGTCTTTAATTATAGTATGACTGTGTTGTTTTGATGTAACTTCATGAAACAACACGTGTACCTGGTTTATGGTCCACCTTTTTATTGTTTTGGGGGTTTGAGGTGACAAAACAAGGTTGTAAAAAGGATCATCACAACACTTGAAACTGTTTGTTAAATAGTTTGATAAATTCATTCTAACCACAAATCGAACAGGCCCTATCTAAACCAAACCAAAACAGGATGGAAAAATACCACTGAAATGACCATACTTCTATTTCTTGGCTAGAAGTAGATCAGATGCAAGTATTTAGACAACTTGAAAGCAAAAGGTGGGAAATCCAGGCAAGGACAAGGATCTTTACTTAACCACTTGTCATCCAATAAAAGCTATGTTAAAATGGCAACTCAAAGTGTCAAAGTGTGATCTAACCTTAGTGTGACCAATATAAAATAATAATAAACTGACTCCTGGATCCTGGAGAATTAAAGTCAATGTTGGGAAGCTCTTGCTAGAGATAATAAATGAATTATTTTATATCACCCATCTGAAATTGTGGATGTTTGTAGAAGTAAAAGCAAATACAGATGACCTCTTTTAGAAACAATATATTGAAAAAAATAAAGATGTTTTTAAGACATATAAATCAACTTTATCAAATGTTTTTTTATCTTTTTATAGCCAGTTGTAAAAAATACATCTGGAATGTTGTTGTTGTGTTACTTTAAATGGCTGATGGCAGCCAATTTAAAAGGTTCATTTACTGCCACCTACTGTAGTTGTACGTCTTCAAAGTATGTGTTTTACGCTATACCGTATTTTTTAAATGTTTTATTTTCTTAAAGAAAAGAGAGAAAGAGAGCATGAACTTCATATTTATTGAATAACATTGGACCTAAGATTGAGCCTTGTGAAACTCCAAAACAAAATTGTCTAAATGAATTCAAAGCAATTAAAACTTTTAAATGTTGCACTAGTTGTTATAAATTACCAACCAGAATATATTCACTGTATAAAGTACCTATTAAAAATGGTGGTTGACAAACAAGAGTCTGACCTTCACAGTATAAGACTATAAAACTGTGTTAGCTACCAAACAATGTTCCAGCTTGTCATAGTGGCTCCAATATAGAATATTCCCACTCTGCCAAGGACCATAAATTCGGACGCAGCGGATGGGAATTACCTCAATTGACAGGAGGAACAGGGTGGGACCGGGAGCCCCATAATCTGCCCCATGGAGGCCATAATCCCATTAGCATGCACAGGAGCTGGAGTCCCGGACCGCTCTAGCTCAATGCCCAAAGCCTAGCGACAAAGCTCTGGTTGGCCTTTGAAGTGAAGGGTGACCTAAAGGAACCTGGGGCTGGCTTCCTGGAGATATGCGGCAAATAGCAGGAGACCATAAGCGTCGGTATCCTCAGAAATGTAGGACAGTAGCTTTTCAAAAAGAGGCCATTGATTGTTTTCGCCAACACACACGCTAACTTTCTACTAATGCATATTTTTATTTTTAGACTTTTCAGTTTCACACCTTTCCACTACTTATAGTTATGGGTTGCCATAAGAAATAACTGCCTTCATGGCACCGACAAACTAAACAGGTCAAATCCTCCAGCGACCTTACCTTACCTTTATATAATGGTCTCTCTGTCAAGGTTCAACATCACAGTGTGGGACGGGACAGAGTGGCATGCACATGTTCATCATTCATGTTTCAAAATTGAGTACAGGGTCTTTATATACATTTTTCACAGCGTCTCATCATAGCACATCATGCTGTAGTATCGTATAGTAGTATTAACTCTAGTATCATATTATGATAGTTGTGATATGATAGAAGTGCATTTTGCAAACATGTTACTATCCACTAAATGTGTGTCCATTCCTAATATCAGGGAGAACACTGAAGGACGGCATGTATTAGAGAGGCTTGACCAGTGTCCAGAGTAAATGTAAAAGGACTCTTGTTGCTCATAACAGCAAATATGTATGGACCACACTTTGAGTCCTAGAGGTGGCTGAGCTAATATTGACCAATCAAACTGCCTCCCAAGTATTTTAATATTTCCATCCTCGCCACATTGATATACTTGTTACATTTGTAAACAATCCACTGAAATTCCACAAGTTCAGCGGGCTTTGAAATGACACATGCAAAGAATGGAAGTAGACTATCTTTCAGCTCAGTGATTTAACAGAGTTTTCCCACCAACCCAAAAGCCAAGGGTTCAGTCGATTTAACCTTTGGTTATAGTGTCATCAAAAACATAGCTGTATTTTGCTTCATTCACGCTCGTTTCATTAAAACTGTTTACAAGGTTGTCTTCTCTGAGCGCTCACAAATCACTTGAATTTGACCTATTACAGGTGACGATATCGACTACTCCAACGCAGTTTTCTGTAAAACATCACCAGACCCACGATGGTTCTAATACTATAGCAGTCATGTGGCCCAAGGGCTTATTTATTTTGTATTGTTTAACCCTGCGATGAGCTGGCCCCTGTCCAGGGTGAACCCTGCCTAAGGCCCAAAGTCACTGGGATAGGCTCCGGGATACAGCCTGGACAGGGGCCAGCTCGTTGCAGGGTTAACACAAGTTAGAAAATGTGAAATACTAATCCCAAAGTGGCCAAAAAGTATGTTTAAAACCAATAAAATGTATAATATGTCCACTTTAAATAAAAATAATTTCAAATGATGATAGTATAATTCATTTTAAGGTAATGTTTTGACACTTTTGTTTTCAAAGACGCTGTAGATTAAACGAGTGGCGTTGCATATAGAATGAGCTGATCATTCTGAACAGAATTCAGCCTAATTAATTTTTTTCGATTACAAAATTTGTATAATTGAATAGAACAATAACTGAAATTTGATCATTTGCATTGACCCACTTGTTGTCAGTCTATAACCCAGGGCAGCTGTGGTTGCCTTCTGTGCAGCGCTTTGAGACATTTGCCAAAACCTCAGTAGCAAAGCAAGCAATTCTTATCATTATTGTCTGTATACCATAAAATATACATGGCTTTATGATGTGCCAAAGCTACGCACTCATACCCTTAAAGACTTGTGTTTAGGCATGCATATATATGTACTGTATGTACTGTATGTGTGGATACATGCCTGCAGTCTTGTATTTCTTTAAATGTGCCAGTGCTGTGAGCTGTTTACGTGCGGAGGTGATGTCTGATGGCTCCACGGCAGGTCTCGACAGGAGCTCCCACTAACTGTACGAGGCAGGTACGAGCAGGTCTGTGGGAGCAGCAGATGGAGATTATTAAGCCCGGTGCTTTGGTTGGTGCTTGAGTACACATTAATAACGGTACAAGTAATGCAGTGCCAAGGTGTCAATCAAGCAGGGGTGAAACGCGAGGCAAAAATAATAGTTAGTCGGTGCATGTCTGTGGAGGATTTTAGATGTGTAACTATACCTCCATAAACTAATCTTAATACATCATGGTTTCTGGAGAATGTGGGTCCTATTCTCTGGTCATTGCAGGATCAGATAGATTCTTACATTAAAGTAATTGACTTTGTGTTATCTTGCATTGTCCAGGTTGTATATATGTTTTACCTTAAAGGACACATATTATGAGAATTGATTTTATTTTTTATTTTTTTGCCATGTTATTATTAGATTGTGAATGAATCCTGTTTAGTACGTCTCCCCCGTCTGAGCCTCCAAAAATCATCGCCAGACTCGTTCCGAGCATTTCTGACGTCAAATCACATTCATTTCAACTGCGCTTATCTTTGTAAATCCCTCTCCAGCCAGAAGATGGTGCTCTAATTCAATTCTTTACATGGGAAATGCCTGAGTGATATATGAAGCAATGTGAATCTTTTGAAGACTTTTTTTTTTAACCTCTAAAACATGAGATGCTGAAGGTACAAAAGGTAGCGCGTAAGAAAATAACATACAATGAATGCTTATGTTTACAGGAAGTAGCAGTCTTCATTATGATCATTTTTCTACTGCAGTACACAGTGTAATATAGTTTTGGTGTTGAACTTCACAACACAGCAGAGTTTGTTTGCCTTAGCGTATGAAAATAGCATCCAATTTGAATGTCTCTTTATAAACTTACTTTGCTTAGTGTTCTGGACACATTGGTGACAGCATATTTACATAAAAATCGCGGGCAGTTTTTGCAGGGTAACATTGTGCTGCTCTTCTGTACATTTTTCATTGCCCTTCACTGTGCAGGATTTGTTCATTATAATGTTGCAACTTACCATTTACATTCACACAAGTCTCCTTTCGGCTTATATATTTGCGTAGAACAAAATCGTTTTCAGTATGTCGTGTCCACATACCAGTGCATCTTGTGTGCGTTTTTGTGGTTATACTTATTTGAGTCTTCCCACAGTGTTGACAGCCAAACACTTAGCTGGATGCTAACTTGAGCATAATGTGTACACACAATGCTCCCATTTTCAACCACAAATGCCCCGGCTGGACGCTCCACTGCTCTATCTAAAGCAGAGAGAAGCAGAAGGGACGATTTGCGAGTAAAATGCAATGTGGCCATCTCTTCTGTTGAACCAGGTCATATTTTTGTTTGCATAGGTACTTTCTGTGCAGTACTCACTTCCTCCGTAGTACTATTACATAATCAGCCAACTGGGTCAGAGTTTATAGACTTCATAGAGTGGAAAAGAACTTACAATATCAATGGGAAACGACAGTCTAGAAATGCGTCGTGATGTGAGTGTTGGTGTTGGCTGGAGTAGATTTGAGACAATAGTCAAAATATTGAAATCAGTGTTTTGTATTTCAAGAAGACTATGCTTTTTTCTTGAATTTTGATTTTAAAAAAATATACAACATAATGTAGCTCTCTGTTCATTGACATGTGAATATAATACAACCTAATAAAAGGGTCCATTGACTTCCTGTTCAAAACTGCATCAACTCTGACAAAGCTAATGATGAGAAACGACCCTTATAACCCTTTTTGTGTTTTTGAATCATTCAAAACCTGTAAACAAATAATGCAAGAAAGATTTGTGTCACACCATTCCAAAGCGAGCAACACCTTCATGAAGAGAAGCTGGATGAGAAAAGTTGCACAATACACTTTAAAACCCCCCTCTTGTCACCAAAGGAAACCCGTTCAAATGCAGACACAGAGGTTGTGGGCAGTCTGACCTGACTCCAAAACCTTTTTAAAGTGTGTGTTTTCAAATTCACACACGTGTCTGTGCGTATGTCTGAAAAAGGTGTCACATTTCTGAGAAAATGTTAAATCATCAGCTGCATAGTTTTAAGGGGCTTTGGTTTTGGTCCAAAAGATCCTGCGGCTCACCACATATTGAAATATTACCAAATCAAACCTTTTGGAAAAATAGAGTAATTCAATGTTGCAAATATTGTCCGTGCTATTGTGTCCGGTTCTTTTAATTTGGCAATGACTGTGTTGGTTTCTTTTTTTGATCAGAAATCTGCTAAGGAGATCCCAAAATGGTAAATTATTGCATTAAATCCATGTGTGAATCTGTTAACTCAAACTGGTCTTTTCTTCACGGCACACCTGATACTACCTCAAGGCACATTTATGTTCCCTGGCACCAGTTGGAAATGAAAGGACTCGAGTGAATACATGCTCATTTGCAAGAAAAGAAAATCCAATATGGCACCTTTTGACGTTGATGTTTTAGAAGGAGCCAGAATCTATGCCGTCAAATATACGTTTAAAATCTCTCCCATTGCATTTAAAAGTGCATTGTGAAAAGTGGCCTGTCAAACCACTTCATCGTTAGCGCTATTATCTCAACATGACAAGTACAAAACGCTAAGGCCCCATCTCCACCTGTTGCATAATGCATCTTAATATGTGTCCATTTGGGTTGCCAGCTAAGATTTTCTAAACCAGCCTTTGTTGTGTTAAGAGATACTGTCCTGGAGGAGGCTTCTGAATGCGAATCAGATTTCCTCTTAAAATTTGTCACACGTTTTTACTTTTCAGGAAGCTTCAGGTTTACTATATCCTTAAGGCAACATATTTAATCGTTTGTGCTCGTCCGTCCCTTGTTCTGTGAGTCTGCTTGGCTCTAATTGTCCCGTTGTCTGTACGCATTAAGGGCCTGCTTGTTCCACGGGGCTGATGTTTGTCTGGGACAGGCCCATGGTGGGACCGAGGGCTCGTATGTGTGCGTGGAGGGGTCTTGCATGGTGCCTGCCTCCTAATGGGATAAGAGGGGACCAGCAGCGTTTGGGGGGAGAAGGTCAAGCTGAGGTGCTGCCAGTTTGGGTTAGCGGTGAGTGGTGCGGCCTCAGTGGGACAGGTGCTCTCTCACGCCATCGCGTCCACTGTCCCGTTAGCCTACTTTCACTGGCCCATGCCCCCGTCATCAACAGCTACTCTAATCCTCATTCCATTGTGCTTCAGAGCTTTCAGGGATACAGTTTCAATAGAAGGTTATAGCTAATAGTTACCTTTTTTACTTGAGTTGCCATGGATAAAGAATTAGCTGCTTTTGGGTTTCAGAGTGATGAAACATTTGCATAATTCTCTTTCTCTGCCCCTTGCTCAAACTCACTTGGCCGATGTTACCCAGAGTTAAATAAAACGTTCCTTCACATACAAATGAATGGTGTAGACAGTCCCCAAAAGTATATAAATGTATATTTCACGACATATATCTGGTCTCACTTATAATGATATAATAATATAATAATATGATATATAATAAGTGTTTTACCACAAACACGCGGCATCAGAAATCTCAGATGTCCGTTTTACAAGATCATTCTTATCTAAAATAAAACAACAAAGGATTTACACAACAAGGACTTTTAACAAGGCTTTGACCTTTAATGAGGTCAATGATTTGGTAGCAGCCAAAACCACCTTGACTGTTCATAAGGCCATTGCTAACGACTGTAGAGTAATCTACATGGGACTGGCTCAGGAACTCTACAGTTTTCCCAGATTAAGGGGTCTGTAGTGATCAATAACATGAGGGTCTAACGTCACATGTTAGATTCCAGTTTGTTTTTCTGCATTTGATTTTACCACAAAAAGGGCAGTAATTTAGGCTTGGTTTGGTTCTATAATAATCCTCGTTTAGTGCTGATCAGTTCCAGGTTTAGTCCCAGGTTTAGTCCCAAATTTAGTCCGTCTAGTTCCAATTGATTTACTTGACTTATTTGATGAGGCACAGAGAAATAGGATCACAGACGATTAGTGAAGTTTGGGGCCAAACAAGATGGAAAAAGCTTCAGCACTCACTCTTCAGTTGTGGACATCTTCAAAAGAAAGCTCTGTTGTTGTGATAAAGAACATCAATGCTGCCATGTTTTGTCATATGAAAAAAATGCAAGTCTTTCTTTTAATGAAAACATCATTTATTATTAACAGCTGTGTCGGAGTCTCAAGCGTCGCAATCAAATTCAGTGTTTGTTCATTTTGTTTTGGTTTGTATGGAGTTTTGTTGGGGTCAGTACAAATGTAGCTTTTTTTCACTATATAATCATTTGTCCTGCATTTGACCCACCCAGTGCAGGAGCTTAGCCTGTTTTTTGGCTGGTATTTTTATTTTTACTCATTACTGCACGTGCACAGCTATTTAAAAGTACTTTACAAACAACACATGCTTTACAGATTGTATTGACGCGTTTGCAAGAAAGTCATGGCTCTACTCTACTCTATTATAGTATTGCTGAGAAGTTGAGGGATTCTTTGTTGTTAAGCAGAACCTTTATGACCATGACACGGTTAAGTCGTACAACACTTCATAGACAAGTGCCCACGTTATGACAAAGCTTCTCTTGTCCCAAAAACAAAAAAACTCTTCCTCTTTCTTTCGCTTTTGTAACATGTTTAAGCCGAGACTTTTCACTCACTCTCCCACTCATCAACAGGACCATGGCAACCAGATCACCAATGTTGTATTCTGCACTTGTCATGATTGGGGTTTAATCATTCAAACCAATCCAGAAACATGCTTCAAACTAAATTCATCCAAACGAGTCAGCACTGAAAAGATTGATGTTCTGAATTGTTATTTTAACTTTGTATATGCAGGGCAGCGACGCTGACTGATACTTTAATGCAGTTTGTGTGAATGAGTGAGCGAACAAAGGCACGGAAGGTTGTCAGTCATCGGCTCCGGAGGTAAATGGGGCAGAGTGCTGGTCGAGTTTCCCATGGCCGGGCCGAGGTGGAGCGATGCGGGTGGATTGTGTGAGTGCAGATTCCTGATACGCATTTGAGTCTTTGTGAGTGCACGCGCTGTATCCTGGTGTCAGAACCGGTCGGAACACGCTGCAGGTACAGGTGTGAATGGAGGAGGTGGCGGTGACAAAAGCACAGGCTGATACAGGGGTTGAGTGAGGTGAAGTCGGAATGACCAAGACGTAAAAGGACAAATATTATGCAGTATTTCTGTTGATATTGGCCTTTAAACATGCTCTTGAGTACTTCTGCCGTGGCGTCTAATGGCGTCTAAAACTTAAAATAATGTGATTTCTAAAAGCACATATGACATTCTCTGAGTCTGGCGTTTCTCACATCAGGAATGGAGTTCCAATTTCCAGCTTCAAAGAGAAATAAACAAACTATTTTTCCCCCAAAATGCTAATGCAAGAACGCAGTTTGATGGCAGAAATATTCAGTCTGGTGATGGTTTATGGGCTTAAAAGCAACTCAAAGGAACTTGCAGCACAACCTATAATGTCATTTACCTGGGAAATTTGGCACAGAGTGTTTTCTGAGGCTCTGAGGGGAGAGGACGTAATAAACAGGTTTTATCAAACAATTGTGAATGAAGCTAAATACAACTCCAGGTATGTTTTTGATAAGGAAACCATCTTATAGCCTCC
Organism: Chaenogobius annularis; assembly: GCA_015082035.1. Taxonomy (NCBI): domain Eukaryota; kingdom Metazoa; phylum Chordata; class Actinopteri; order Gobiiformes; family Gobiidae; genus Chaenogobius; species Chaenogobius annularis. The sequence continues at coordinate 101,142 of BJKM01000520.1, forward strand.
AAAAAGTCAAGTTTGCATAACACTTTCATACAATATTTCACACATCAAAATTGTGACTTGTTTCCATGGAAATGTTGTTCCTTTGGCTATAATAATCCACATCGTGACATAAAACTTCTCCATGGATAACGTTCTGAAGTCTGGCTATAGTTTTCTATTTTCATCGACTTATGCATGTTTTCACATCCAGAATGTTACAAACGGAGCCTTTAAGTAAACAGAACAATAAGTAACTTAGGAAAAACAAAAGGTGCCAGAGTACAAGATTTAACAAAAAAAGTAAACGTGTACAAAGGAAGGCAGTGCAAAACAATCACATGTGGACCATTTACATCCCTAAAGTAAAGTTATCTGGAGTGAGAGTACAAAATAGTAAATACTGAATTGTATTATATTATTAAGTAAAATGGATGGAAATGAATGCACAATAAAAGAATGACATTTACGAACACAGGCCAGTTTGTATGGTGCAGTTCAGGTTGTCTGTAAAGATTATATGACATGTAAAGATGATTTAGTAATATTATCTGCTAGCATATGTTGCTACAAAATTTTACATCTTTATTCTTTACATAAGGTGTTCAGTCACTTGTGCCTGTTTTATTCAGCGTTCTTACGATATAAACAGATGAGAGAGTGGTTTCCTCACACTTATAAATCTATTCAGAACATCAGGCACGCATGAGTCTGTTTGATGTGTGATACCAGTTTAGCAGCATTAGCACATTTTGCATCGAGCATAAGGTGAAGGTGCAGAGAGCCCAAGAGCGGTGCAGAGGAAGTGGTGTGAAACACAGCCATATCTGAGCCCTAACCACACTGTGAGTAAAGTGTGCATGCAGCATCTGTGCAAAGAACAGCTGGAGTCACAGAACAGGGAGTTTTACACATGTTATCAAGCTGAAGGTCGAAACATTGTACTGCATCTGTGAATGAATACTTTGATATCAGTACTTTGAGTAGCTGTGCAAAGTTTGCATGGTGCGAGCCGCTTTCTTGCACGAATAACATACACACAAAAAGCTAGTTGTGCAGTTAGTTACTCCAAAATCCTGATTGAAGATCTGGTGAAGCTTGAACCAACAGCGACGGTTGAGGAAAGGCTCAAATACACAGAATATATACAGTACACATCATTTAAAAGTTTTTGAAGAGAAACTGTCTAAATTCTGGAGTCATGCAACTGAAGGGGAAAGTCAAGTAAAACATAATAGAATTTCAATGGAGAAACTGCATAAGATTAGCCACAAAATATGACAAATCAAAGTCGTTTTAGCAAATAAAACACTCAAATACATGTGAGTGATATCACTATTGGATTTTTAATGTCGCAAGATCCATATTTTTTAGGTTTTACTGGACAAAAACGTACAGAAATGTTTCTCTCGCAATAGTTTTTCATTTTATATTGTATACTTTACCACAAATTCTAGTTTATGAAGATGAAATACAATTTTAAGGCTCAAAAAGAGAACCTTATTTGTTTTTTCTACCATGGAAATTCAAACGTGTTGCTTGTTTTTGTAATAAAGACTTAAAATCAGTAGCATTTGGCTCTGATATGTGTTTTGGTCAACTTTAGACTAAAGTCACTGATCAAATAACTTAGAGTAAACTGGTTTCACATGTGCAACTGCCTGTGCTCATCATAAAACAGTGCATTGACCGAAAGTTAGACTAGTTTGAACTGCAAGAAGAGGAACAACAACAATGTGAATCAACAGCGCCAAAACAACACGTGTGTTTATGAAAATGAGAAGTTACGAAGCGCCTCTCAAGCCTCTCAAATGCTCCCTGTGGTTGAAATGCCCGGCCTGAAGCTCCTTATCTGTTACCATTTCTCATGTGCAGATTGAATGAGTCAGTGTTATTGTAGTCACCGCTTTCCTCATGTGTCAATCATCTGTGTTTTTGTAGCTGCAGCTGAATTTGGCCTGTCACCACTTACTCCGAACACTCTGCTCCGAGGGCCCTGGACATAATGGCTCCTTAAAGCACCAATATCACACGTTTGTCAGTCTTAAGGTGCACATTTGATACAATATTATGGCTGGATAGTGTGCAGCTCATGAGTATGAACACAGAAAATACATATATAACGTAGATAAAATGTTGTCGTAACGTGTTGATATGTTTAGTTTCACGGTCGAAATAGGTTGCATTCTTGTGGAAAAACATTGAGATTTTGATGGACAGCACATTGAAATGTGATAATAAGAATAAGAACGTAATCATCAATCATTCCCTCGATCATTTACGTTTGAGGGGATGCATAACCCGAGAGCCGATGACCTCCTCAGACGCCCCAAAACTTTAAAAACCACCATGACCATTATCTTAACTCATATTTGTATTGTAATCTAAAGTTTGCTATAGTGAATTTCTTGTCTCTTCAGTGGTTCTCAAAAGGCCCTTTCTCTTCACCCTCTACACTGCAGACCTCAGACAGGAAACGGACAACTGTGTCCTGCAGAAGTTCTCAGATGACTCTGCCATCATCGGACTCATCACGGACGACGACGATGCGGAGAAGACCAAGGAGCTGGTGGTGGACTTCCGCAGACGCCATTCTGCTGCCCCCTCACCAGTGAACATCCAGGGAAGGGACATTGAGAGAGTGGACTCATACAAGTACCTGGGTGTTCATCTGAACCACAAACTGGACTGGACTCATCACACAGACGCCACTGACAGGACGAGTTGGCTCTATCTCCTGAGGAGACTCCGGGCCTTTGGAGTGACAGGGCCACTCCTGAGGACCTTCTTACGACTCGGTGGTGGCATCAGCCCTCCTGTACGGTGTGGTCTGCTGGAGACGCAGCATCACAGAGGGAGAGGGAAGAAGCTGGACAAAGTCATCATGAAGTCCAGCTCCGTCCTGGGCTGTGCTCTGGACTTGGTGCAGGAGGTGGGGGACAGAAGGGTCCTGGCTAAACTAACGTCTATGCTGGACCATGAGCTCACCCCCTGCAGGACCTCTGTCCGCTCTGGAGACAGCTTCAGTGAACGTGTTATACAGCTTTTATAATCCTGTGCAATACTGTTTTATACCCCTGTGCAATACTATTATACCCCTGTGCAATACTATATATACCCCTGTGCAATACTGTTATACCCCGGTGCAAATACTATTTATACTCTTGCCAATACTGTGACACAATGTCAATCATCCCTGTGCAATATTTCTGTCCATATGACAGCTGTAAATAAGAGTGTTGTTATTAAGATTATAAGCGTTTTGTTTTTCAAGTTATGTGTGTTTTATTATCATACTTCTGTGCACTACAACTTTAAATAACTTGTGTACATAGCAATGCCTATTTTTATATTTTATTTTTATTTTATACTATAGTAAATTTAAATTGTCCTTAAATGCATGCCCTTTTGTTTGACTGAATATATGTTGTTTTATTATTGCTCAGTGTTTTGTGTTGCACCTTAAGGCCGAGACAAGTTCCTATGTCTGTGAAGTTTGTTCATTGACAATGGCAATAAACCCCTTTCTGATTCTGATTCTGATTCTGATTCTGATTCTAATCTGTTTCTGTACCTAATCTTTGTTGCAACCTTAGAATTTCCCCATGTGGGACAAATAAAGGTGATCTTATCTTATCTTATCTTATCTTAAAAACCTTCCTCATCACTTTTCTCACCACCAGATCAAAACCAGGTCGAAAACAGGGCTCTTCTCTGTCCTGACTAAGGCTAAATCAATTCTAAAACAGAAATTTACAATTGCTATACTAGTACTAAACAAGGACTAACTAAATGTGGATTAAAAGGACTCTAAATTAAGCAAATATTATACGTAACTGCAGAAGGACTTATGCACCAACTGCACCAACCTGTGGGACATGTTTGAGAACCAAAATCTCGATAAAACTAAATCTCCATGACTGATTTATGGTCAATTATAGTACATTTCTCATATTTTAGAAGCTGAAATACACAACTTTTTTCTCATAAATTTGAAAATCCTTTCTTCATCTTTGGGATGTGCAAGGGTGGTTAAGCCTGCACTACTTTTCTGCTGTAAAAAAAACTGTGTTAGTGGCCAAAAACGTTATGCATTTATACAACAGCGCCGCGCTAAAGTGTTTGTGAGTGTTTGTGAGAGCTAGGAACCGGTCCGCTTTAAACACACTTCCTCCTTTTGTAAATCAGATGCAGCAGCTTTAAGATTAACCTTCTACTTCCACACGACATGTCATTTCAGACGCGTTCGTTCTGTTTCTCGCGTGGTTCTGGCTCTTCTGCGCGCGCTCTGAGCTGCGTTTGTCGAGCTCTCTGACGTCGTGGCCCCTTTGTTCCCTCTCGCCTGTGGAGGCCTGGATGAGTCAGCTCGGTCAAGAACACGCCGTCCCCGAGCGTCGTCCCCGAGTCACGGCCCGGCGCCGGCCTCACCTCTGCCCCACTGAACACTCAGCACTCTCCACTGCACCAGACTCGTGCCGGGAAACCAGCTGCAATCACTGTTGACGTGAACGTTTTAACACCAGGACAAGCTTAAATGATCGAAAGTATTTCTTATCTACATTTTGACTCGTTTTGCTCAAGTGCTCAAGTCAATTCTATAAACTTCTGTATATATTTAAGATTGTTCTGCATCATCTGAATGAATTAATGAACTTTACTGTCATTTTAATGTGAGCTCGCGCCCACAAATCACTGAAATGCCGTGTCTCCTCTGCAAAAAACTGTGAAAATCTGAAATAATCTGAATTAAAAACAGTCGATTAAAGCAGAAACAAGCTGCAATTTACAGTCAATATGCAAATAAAGTCTTCCAGTACTCGCTGTCCAATACTCTTTAAAAATGTTAAAATCTTGAAACTGTAATTAGTAACTTGGATACGGGGATGGCATGTGTAGGCTTCAAATCTATTGTTATTCTGTTGTGTTCTTGGGCGAGACAAATCAGCCAGGTTTCTTCTACAAAGTCTGGTTTTTGGTTTTGCTTCTTGTATTTTTACAAACACAGCTGTCGCTCTGCGAAACCCCAAACCGCACCGAAAAGAGGTAAACAAGGGGTGAACACTCAGGGCCTAAAATGAACCATCTCTTTGTCTCTTCTGTCTCTTCTTTGTTTTCTCTCTATCTCTTACTCTATTCTTCTCTCTGTATTCTCTTCCTCTATCTCTTTCTCTCTGTCTCTTCTCTGTCTGTCTTCTGTTCTATCTTTCTATCTCTCCTCTATGTCTTTCTTCTGCTACCTTCTCTTCAACCTGTCTCTTCGTCAGTTCTCTCGGTCTCTTCTCTAATCGTCTTCTCTCCGTCTCTTCATCTCTATCTCTCTTCTCTTCTTAATTCTCTCCTCATAGTGCTCTGTCTCTTTCTTCTATCTCATGTCTTCTCTAGTCTCTTCTCTCTATCTCTTCCTATCTTCTCTCTTCTCTTCTCTCTACATCTATCTCTGCTACTCTGTCTCTTCTCAGTGTCTCTTCTCTAGTTCTCCTCCTCTGTCGCTTCTCATTCTTCTTCTATTCTCTTCTCCGTCTCTGCCTCCTACTCTTCCTCTCTGTCTCTTCTCATCTCTTCTCGGTATCTCCTTCTCTTTTTCTCTCTCTCTCTCTTCGTATCTGCCTCTCTGTCCTGCTCTATCTCTCCTCTCGTCTCTCTCTATTCTCTTCTCGCTGTCTTGTCTCTTCTCTATCTCTTCTCTCTCTCTTCTCTATCTCTTCTCTCTGTCACTTCTCTCAGTGCAGCGATGCGTTCAGGCGCACAGCGTTCATTCGCCGCCACAAACACCTCACTCACACCAAACCAAACACTGTGACGCACGGGTCGGACCCAGAATGCACCAGGGCTGTGCATCGGAGCACAGCAGACACGTGTACCAAACAGGTAACAGGAAGTCGGCCGGCACAGGGTGTTTTCAGTGCCAATATTGTGGCTTTGATGTGGCGTTATTTCACAAGAGCAGAATGTTTTGTACTAATTCGGGTTGAGCTTGTTGTAGAGTTCCCGCGTGTTTCGGTGCATGCTAACTGTCAAAGAATGGATAATGTTATGGAAATGTGATGATAAAGGTTGCTCCGTCAAAGTGAATCTCGCATTGTGTTTGTTAGGAGCTTGCAGCATGTTGCCAGCGCAAAATACAACGCAAAAAAAAAACAGTACATCTTCCAACGTTGTTCTCGCGTCGGGCGGAAGGAAGTCGCTCAAATGCACAAAGCCAAAACACAAGCAGTGTCACATTAAACACCCACGGGCGTAACAATCCCACAAACGTAATGAAAAGGTTGTCCGTTTTAAATGTCATAAACCCACAAACATAATCAGAAATTCCCACCGACTTAAACCATTTTGCCTGAAACAAGGAATGTATTATCTTTGTGTTAAGTACAGATCTAAGCTTACAAAACTTACATAATAACAAATAAAATACATTTATCCATGTTTATGTGTTGTTCAAAATGCAAAACGACCAGTTTATTGCCACTATTTTACCAGAAACATATGAATCCATCTGTTATAAAAGAAATGTGGTTTGACCCAATGTCTTATGGGATTTGGTGTGTTTCTGATGATGTCGGCATTATAAAAGTGCATTTGGGTAGTTTTCTTTCAGTTATTACGTTCGTGGAAGGCCAAAGATATTACATTTGTGGGAATTCATTACATTTGTGGGTTCATTGCACTTAAAACCAACAGCTTGTTTCATAACATTTGCTGTTTATTACATTTGAAAGTTATTATCGTTCATTGAAATGGTTTAATTCTTTAAAACTTGTCCATTATGCGTTTTTATGATGTATATCAGAGTAGTGCTCAGTTTAAATGTAGTTATAGCACAGTTTGACTATTTCACTGAGTTTATTAATTGCAAGAGACTCAAAAGTGGTCGTTTTAGCTCATTGTCGCAAAAGTTAGCCGTTTTACATCTTAAGTCAGACTTTATAATTGAAAGTCTGACTTTCAATAAAGTCAGACTTTCAATAAGTATGTAATTTATACAGTTTAAATCATAAACAGAACTTCGAGAACCCTAACAGTTTATATTCCAAGAGTAAATGGGATGGAACCACTCTCAAAAATCAGGTTTGTCCCAAGTGCTATCGCATACTTTTGTTACTTTAATTGGTTCCTGACATTTTTCGGTTTGTTTTACCGCAACTGCAAATAACTGTATTAAACGTCTCGTTATGAATGTACCTTCCAAACTGTTATATCAGACATGAGCAATGCAAACAGAAAGTTCATCATTATGAGGGCAGACAGGCACTTCGATTCTGGGTTTGACTGGACTGTCTTTACAGTAACGTTCAGTTCTCACATTTACAGTACTTTTTGCGTGGGAAGTGGACTTTTCCATTTCTCTTGTAAAAAATGCAAACCTAAACTAGACACACTCAGACCGAACACATTATTTATTAAACAGGCACATCAAAGTATGCAATAATATAAGCAGAGGGACTGTTTTTTTCTAACAATCAGCAAATTCCACTGTGTGGCCCCAGCACGCACTCAACATCAAAGTACCTGCCAACTTCTACAGGAAACAGCATTTTGGCACATGTTTTATTCAGACTGTGATTGCAATTCTGTTACTTCCAAATAATGTTAGTCGAATTGGAGTTAAAGCACACATTTTACTAACGTTTTATCTTTTCTAAACCAGGCAGATTGATGTTACAACGATATTAAGTTAAGAATGAATACAGACTGAACCAACATAAAGGACAGGGGGGGGGATTGTGGGTGGATGTCTTGGCCTTTTGTGTTGTGTGTTCCCTTTTGTGTCATGTTCTCGTCTTGCTTTGTTTATGTTCACGCTGTAAAGACTTTGCACACATTAAAACACGAACACGTAAAATAGTTTTTGAAGAGCGAGGGACATTAGGCGTTTTAAGTGTTTTACCCAGTCAAATATAATAAGCAATGACTAAATGAACGTGTCGCCTCATCGTTTTCTACTCTCCGCCTGTCAATCTCACGCTCCATCCTTCCCTCACTCTGCGAACAAGACCCCGAGGTGCTTGAACTCCTCCACTTGGGGCAAGGACTCCCACCCAGGGTGAGCCCCATTTTTTCCAGGAGAACCAAGAGAACCATGGCCTCGGATTTGGAGTGCTGATTCTCATCCCGGCTGCTTCACACTCGGCTGCAAACCCGTTATTTATTTATTTATTTATTTATTTATTTAACAGGGACAGATACGACAAACGCAGATTAACATGTAGCAATCGGATGCAGGTTGATATTTGATTCAGACGCAGGTGGAATAGTTGAAAAAAGGGGTGTTGGTATCCGTGCACGAGATGGAGAGCATGGCACGGAAGGAGAAACTGTTTTCTTGACATACATGGATGTAAATCGATATTCCTGACTCTCCTGACACGGGGATGCAACAAAACACAAGGCCTCAAAAACGTGTCGCCGTTTCTCCAAACAGTGGATAATGGGTTGAAGTTTAGTCTTGTTTGCACGTTTCTTTCAACTTGCAAGAGTTTGAAAACGTGCAGTTAAAACGTTCATTAACCACAACTGTTCAAAGGTGATGCTATTCTCTCTCTCTCTCTCTTCTCTCGCTCACATTCGCCTGCCTCTGAAAAACACGGCATGTGCATGTTCTCTGAGGTTTCCAGTCACTCTTGTACGTATCAGATTTACCAACAGACACACAAACACAATATTCGGATCTTATCGTAACCCGGTGCGCCTCGCTCCGCTGCTTCCCCTTTCTCTTTTGCTTCTTCTTTCAAGGAAAAAAAAAAGGAATCACAACATCACTGACTTTCTTTTCAGAGAAAGTACTTGTTGTTTCTGATGTGGAAAAAATTGGCAGCTATTCTCGGCATGTCCAAGGTCGTAGGACACAAAGGAAAATAGAAAGAAAAGCATGTGTTTCTTTCAACCCATAACTTGTAATCTGTAATCATGTATCATCAACGTTTAATTGTATCTTCATCCTTACTGTGAGAGAAATATTCAACAGTTTCTTAACTTTATTTTCAATATTCTTGATGACTCTCTTGTTCTTCTGGTTCCTCTGCATGTCTATAACTAAAATAATTCATCTTTAGGGGTGAATAAAAGTCATTCTGATTCCGACACGTCTTTTTATTGCCGAAAAATACTTTGAAAAATAAACTTGCTGTGAGTGGACTCGCCTTGCCATAGAGCTGACCTGTAACTTGGCCTGTTGGCGTCACCTGCTTGTCACCGTGGAGAATGGATTAGTTAGCAATGACAGTAGTGGGTGATTTTTTATTCAAGACAATACCAAGTGGCATTTATTTATTTATGTGTGTATGTATGTATGTATATATTTATCAGCTTGAATTGATCCAAAATGTATATGTAAATCTTTCCATTTTGCAATAGATACATTTGAATCAATATTATATCTGTTTGCAACGTTTTTTTGTATGTTATTTTATAGCAAATGTGTTTTAAAATATCAGTGTTTAGCACAAGCTGAAAAAGAGGGCAGATAACATAAGATTGCTCTTCTTTCTGCTCCTTTTCATTCATTCTTTGAGTCACTGTATGTCACTGATAATGTATGTTATATGTTGTGAATGAATGAAATAAAAATAATATAAAATAAATAAAAAACAAATAAAGATAAATAAAGATAAATAGATGAATAAATACAAATAAATAAATACAAATTAAATCGTAAATAAATAAAAAACAAATGAAATAAATATTATTTCAGCATGAGAATCAATACTTTTTGACACATCATTGAGTATGTCTATATATGCTATTGATTGATCGCTAAAGAACATTATATATTAATTCCACATTGGTGGCAAATCTTCTTTTTTTTTTCTTAAATGCCAAATTATTCTCCATAATCTTAAAATCTTGAAAAATGCTTCTGATCAGATGTACTGATCAGCCCCCACACAGTAATCACCTACAGTATGCTAAAGCTATATTCTGTGTTAAAAGTTTCCAAAACACGTCCACATGTACAGCGTGTCCCAAAAGCACTCCCCCCACAGCGTTTCCCACATCACGCTGCCTTCATCTCGCTCTGTCTGTTCACTCTCAGGCTCGAACTCCTCTGTTTCCTTTCTGCTGCAGTTCCTCTTTCCGTCGCACACTTCTCTCTCTGAGCGCAACACAAACACGACACCACAGAGAGGCCCGGCCCACCGCGTTTCTCCGCACCGCTGTGATAACCGGAGAGCACATGATTTACAGGCTGCAACATTCACCGTTTTCACATCAGTACCACACAAAAGAAAATGATACAGCCTCTGTTTACTGTCATTCCGTCGCGAAATAATGGGAAATGACTAAAGCTGGGCCTCTTAACATTTCTCACCTGGAAAATAACATGTATTTGGTTTCCAAAGTAGATTTTATCAGAACTAATACAGACTTGAATCAGAACTATGTCTTACATGATTTAAATACATAAAGTGATAAAGGACTAAATGACTAGAGCGAGGACAATCATTTAGTAGCAGTAGAAGTAGAAGTAGTAGTAGTAGAAGTAGTAGAAGAAGTATTAGAAGTAGTAGTAGAAGTAGTAGTAGAAGAAGTAGTAGAAGTAGTAGTAGTAGTAGTAGTAGTAGTAGAAGTAATTTATAGTAAGCCCTAATGACAATAATTTCAGCAACAAATTTGAGTTACTTTTACTTGGAATTCAGAATCAGAATCAGAAAGAGTTTATTGCCATTGTCAATGAACAAACTTCACAAACATAGGAACTTGTCTCGGCCTTAAGGTGCAACATAAAACACTGAGCAAAAACATCTGAGCAATAATTAAAACAACATATATTCAGATCAAAAAGGGCATGCATTAAGAAACAATTAAAAATTACTATAAATAAAAAAAAAAATTAAAAAGGCATTACTATGTACACAAGAGTTAGTGGAATTGTGGTGGAAGAAGTATTACATTTGTAGTACTTAAGTAAAAGTACAGATACAGGGGGAGGAAAAAGAAGCTCTCAAGTAAAAGTAAAAAGATCACACAAAAAAAAGAGTAAGTAGAAGTATGGAAGCACCTTTTGTAAAATGTGCTTTCAGAGTCTAAAGTCAAAGTATTTCAGTTCGATTTAGAGAACTATTTAACAGTCAAATGAAGCGACTGAATCCATTTCAAAATTACATTTTCATTTGTATATTTTTGTTTGCTCGAGTCAAACCCTCAGGAGAGATGACGCCTCCTCAGGAAGTCTCAAACATACATATATTTTTAGTTAAAGGTTTTGTGTTTTTTTGTATGTATTTTTTGTATTTGTATTGTTTTTTTATTTTTTTATTTGCTTTTGTTTGTGTTTTATTCTCTCTTCTGCTGTTGCCATGTTGTTGCTTAGTTTTTCTTGTTCTATGTTCGAAAGAAAAATAAAATACAGCAGTAAAAAAAACAAAAACAAAAACAACAAGAAATGAAGGAACTCCACGGCAAACGTTACTCTGCAGATGTTTGTACTTCCTGCTCAGTATTCATTCATGACAACTGCGCAGCTTGACTCATTAATGCCAAACACCTTTTCATTTTCATGTCAGACCTCAAAACAACACAACTTTTCTCCACAAAGCTAACATCTAACAGAAGTTTCCAGAAGCGATCCCCCGTTCCACCAAACACGCTCCGCAGAACTGACAGTCTCGTGTTTATTCAACTGTTTTACAATAATATTTCTGTACATTATAAACCGAAGTGACAAAGGGTTAGTTGTTGGTGATTTCCCGTGTTTTGAAGCTAACATCAACAGCAGAAGACGGTTTGACCTTGGACCGAAGCGCTTCCTGTGCCACATCCTCACAATATAACTTCAATGAGCAAATGTACGCAATTACTGTATACAAATCATAGTCTGAAAGGGTACACGGAACAATATGGAACACTGACAATCTGACAAATGGTGGGAAGAACAGCGGTAAAGATGTGTTAAAGGATGCTGAGGTTAGCGACCGGGAAACAGGAGGAAGACCACGGAAGAACTAGTGGAAGATCATTTAGTTTAAATGTGAACGTCGTCTGCTTTTCACCTTTGAGATGTTACGGCTTTGCTTGGAATGGTCTGGCACAGCATGTTTTGTAATTGTTCTGTAATTGCATATGGCCTTTAACTTATCCATCTTGCTTTTGATCAATAACCAGTGCATTTAACGTTCAGAAAGACCTTTAAAAAACGTGCTTTCTTGTCGTGAAGAAAGCAATCTCGTCCAAAAACGCGGAACTTTGCACATTTTTCAGAGATGAAGCAGAAGGAGAAATTAGCAAGTTTGCGGATGTTTATGTTTTATTCGTACACACACTTTTAGTCAGAATTCCAGGTTTAAAGTTCTCTAAATGAGACCCCTGATCTGTAACTGTGTGTGGTGGCGTCACCTGCTTATCCTCGGCGAGATGGAGAAGTTAAATGCCATACTTTAGAACATTCTAGGTGAAGCAATAGCATCTCCATGGAGGAAAGCAGGTAACGAACCCTCCAGCAGAAAAGTGCACCTTAAAGCTTTCTCATTACGTTCCCTGGAATGTTTCAAAGTAAGTAATTAAACTAGTCCAGCTCACATTTATTCAATTACGCATCCTTCTAGTGCTCCAAAACGCCTTGAAAAACATGATCTTACCGTGAGCAGCGTCTTCTCTCCACAGATCTGACCTGTACCGTGGCCCGATCACATCATCACACGAGCTTGCCATCATGACGGTGATGAATGCCATACTGTGGAACATTCTGTGCACAGTCCAAAAGAAAAGTCAGACCTTTAAAGTCCAAAAAGCTGTTATTTCGTATGTATTTCTTTGCCGTTCTCACAATACAGCAATGATTCGATGCATGCAATATCGGAAATGTATAACTCAGCATCTGCATGTTACTATGACAATCAAAAAGTCAACAACGAGGATAAGGAAAGTATTTTATAGTTTATAGTGCACTGATTGGTAAAAATCCCATTGCTGAACGTTCACTTTTGACCAATCTTTGCTTCAAGTTGTATTTACCGACCAAACAGACATTTACCTGTTTATTTACGATTGGACACATCAGGAAAGACACCCTGATGCCCTTTGACCTCATTCCACATCTTCATTCCTCGAAAAAACATCGCATCTTTCCCCCTCGCTCCACACTGGACGGACAGAGGGGGCAGCAGAGTTACGGGACAGAGGGGGGCCAGCGACTCAAACCTGGCACTGCTGGGTTTTTTGTGTGTGTGTGTTTTTTTTACAGTTCTCTGAGTGAATGGAGGAGGTGGGGAGCAGAAAAGAGCGGGAGCGAGAGGGGAAAGGAAAAAAAAGAGACGTGACAAAAGACTGAAGCAGGGGGTCCAGGAATCGGAGGGGCTGCTGTCGTGTCCCTCCTCCAGCCAGCGCTCTTTGATGTGGGGCACCGTTTAGGCCCAGATCTGGACGGGATGGAGACAACGGAGAGGGGAGAGAGAGAGAGAGAGAGAGAGAGAGAGAGAGAGAGAGAGAGAGAGAGAGAGAGAGAGAGAGAGAGAGGGCGGGCGGGGGAGGAGGAGAGGGGTGGATGAGCGTGAAAAAGCGGAGTTGATGGGCTTCGGAAGTGCGGACAAAAAGAGGCACAGCTGGAGAGAGGGGGGCCGTAAACAGCACTCACAGGTGCTCTCACAACAGCACAGAGAGAACACACAGAATGGAAAAGGAAAGAAGAGAAAAAACCTGTTGTTTTAGCATTAGACAAGTGAACGGATTGTTGACGATACTAATACTGAGGCCGATACGGTCTTATGAAGCCGAAAAGTCTGAATTCAGGCTGTAAATCTGGCCATAATCCCTCATTTTTGCAACTCAGTAACATGAAATTGAGTATGTCGTTTTGTTTTGTTTTTGTTTTTTTAGCATATTACACCTTTATTTTGTTGAATGATCATTTAAACTGTGAGAAAAGTGTGTCAGTCTCTGTTTTTGTCTATTTTTTTGTCGTCAGTACTGTATATTAGTAAATTCTCCAAATACTTTTTCTCACTTAATTATTGCAAGTCAGTAATTATTTGGGTCAGTACTTTTCAGATCTACTTGAGTAATGTTATTTTACTCTTACTCGAGCGCACATTTTTACTCATTGTCTAGAACATTAAGGAAAGTAAACACATCTTCTACTTCAATGTATTTGGGCCTCAAAACCCTCACCATGGACACGGTGGATGGATACCTTTGGAACATACTCCTGGCAGCTGGGGAAAAAGACTGGACTGACATCATAACACAATCATACAGACAACAGTGAAAAAAAATAAAAATCACTTCTGGAAAATTGGATTGCAGCTTTTAATCGACAAAACGTGAACTAGTCGACTTAAAAAAAAATGATTGTAATTGTTTTCTGTTGTTGTTTTCTGTTGTTTTTTGGACAATACAGATGCTAAAACACATAGGAAAATACCTTTAATAGCGAAAACACTGGCATTATTAAATCAAATTGTAAATATTCTCTATCTAGACGCCTCAGTCACCAAATTCCAACCTAAATTTGTTGATAATGTATGAGAACGTCTAGTCAACTAGTTAAAAAAGTGTAATCGCTAACTAGTCAAGTACTAAAATAATTGTAAACAAACTTAAAACCAGGACCAGGAAAAACCAACAATTATTTGCAATTGACGTTTGTGTTTTATCAGTAAAAGCCCATGGACCACAGTGACAGCTGCGCCGCATGTTGAGAACCCCAGTTTTAGAAACAGAAAGTGCAGTTTGTGCGGCGCAGTGTTTACAAATGACTCAGCGCAGTCGAACAGAAGCTCCGTCACCATGGAGTCCACTCACTCAGACAAACAGTTTGAGCTTTTCTTACTATTTCCTGTCAGAGTGAGGTCGACGAAAACAACCAATAGGACGGGCCGTGGCTTTAATAAAGGAAAGTGAAAGGAGAAAAAATAGAAGGATATACTCACTTACTTGTACTTGTACTGCAGTGTCTTAACGTTTCCCCTCAGAGAGCTACTTTTACAAAACAAAAATAGCAGAAATTCACCAGCGACAGGGAGTGCAGTCGAAATACCCATAAAACATAAAGCGTTAACCCGCAAAGCTAGGTATTTAAAGTCTACATTTACACGAGGACACGGTGCCACACTAATAATCTGATCATTATCTGATTTCAGTCGTTCAGATTATTGAAATGACATGTTCAACAATTACATCTGATGGGCGTAATGGGATTTCTTTCTGATTGTTCACGCTTCACACAGGACAATGATGTGAAAAGACAGTGTTAAACCATGGTAATGTTCTCTTAAAATGAAACGTACTTTGTCTTTCAAATACGAACGAGGTTTTTTTTTGATGATCATACTTCTCCTGTGCGTATGAACACAAACCAAAATTCTGAGAGATTCTGATTGTTTTTTTTCTAACCATGTAAATGCAGTGTTTGAATATGCATTAAAAGCACATAAAAGTCTATTTTTCAGGATATGTCCCTTATAAAAGACAGATGTAACTGAGTAATAAGGGATCATCTCATCAGTCTGTTCAAATATTGCACATAAAACTGTCAGCTGGTGTGTTGGCACAAACCCCAAAATGTATTTATTAACATTTATTCATATTTTTGTGCCTTATACAGATGATTTGTAAATGAATCGAGCCAATACTCTGCAGTTACGAGGAGTTACTTTCACTCAAACACATGTTAAGCTCGTGCTGGAAACAGAATTTGAACTTCAGTATACAATATCCTGGTTTTAAATCGAAGCGTTCTGACGTCATGTGTGTCTGTAATAGTGGAGTATAAAACTACTTTAGGGGGATTACAGGGGCTAAATGTGCTTTCACAGACTTTCACGATGACTTGCTCGTCATCTCTCTGCCTCTGCTTTAGGACTGGACCAGACGAGATGAGGAAGAGTTAGAGCTTTGTTGATTCAAAATAAGTAAGAAAACACTCCATCAAATGTAAAACAAACGTCAAAAAGAACCTAGTGGACCTAGTGATATTTGAGCAATAAAACACTTCTAAATTAATACATTGAAAAAATAAATAAATAAATAAATAAATAATAATAATAATAATAATAATAATAATAATAATAATAATAATAATAATAATAATAATAATAATAATAATAATTTAAAAAAGAATAATTAAATACATTAAATAAATTAAACACTTGTAAATGAATAATACGGTGAGACACTCACAGGCAAAGCAGTAACATTTTCATTGAAACAAGGAGAGTAATTATGTATTAGGTTTATATATTGCATACCTATATTACATTTTTCAGGCACTCAAAAGGGTTATAGACTATCATAAGTGAAGTGGGCCTAACAACAGAAAGATTGGAGCTGAGTTTGACCCTATTTGGCTTATTATTATTATTTTTTTCTCAACAGTTCTGGAGTCTTATTACATTTTTACATAGAATTCTGACTTTGTGCTTCGCTGGTGGTGCAGTGGTTAGGGGCATTGCTAATGTCTGGTTCTTACTAGCGTGGCATCGGCGGTTTGATTCCAGCCTCTCAACCATTGGCCAAGTCTCTACACTCTCTCTCCCCCTTTCATATTACAACTGTCCTCTGAAAGAAAAATCTGTAAAGAAGTGAAGACAAAGCATAAACTTCCACAAACTTTTTTAGAGTTTTAGATCAGATTTCCTTTTTTCAAGTTGTCTTTTATCGATCACAAACTCAGCGTGGAAAGTCACATATTTAACCTTTGTGTACAAGATGCTTCATAAATGAGGCCCCTGACCTGTCACTTGGCTTGTCTCCATGGAGATAGATAAGTCAAATGCCATGCAGTGGAACATTCCAGGCAAAGCAATAGCATTTCCATGGGGACAAGCATTATCACGTTGATGTAACTGGTCCGTGCCTCAGGACAGTTTGTATGGGCATGAGCTGAAAAGTCTGGTTGTTTTTGAAGGAGCAGACAGAGCACAGATGTCGTGGGCTGTAACCGGGCAGTAACCGGGCAGTGAGCGCTGACATTTAGAGTTTTACTTCACTGTTGAGTCTCTGACAAAGCCCTGGGCAGCGTGAGGTAGCTGCTGAGGAGTATGAAAGCTGGTCACTTGTTCAGACTAAGTGGTCAGATGGTATTTTGGCCTATCGTGTTAGAGGTTGGCACGTCCAGAGAGCCAGGTGCCCAGTGCTGGGCCAGCAGCTGGGGCCAGCCCTCTCAAGCCGTGCCACCTTTCACTCACTTTAAATAGGTGCTGTTCTGAATGCAGCGCGGCGCCATGGCAGCCTTTGGGCGCGCAGCAGGCCTGGACCAACACAAGTCTTAAAGTGGAGGAAATAATAAGGCTACACTGCAAAAAAACAACTCATTTATATAAAAAACTTGCACACAAAAAAGGTAATTCTTCTGATGACGATGATTCTGATAATCTTTTAGGAACTCCTGATTATGAATCCTGCGCAAACTCTGGATAAATGGTCAAAAAAATAATAATTACATTCAAACATCACTTTTCTCCATTTACATCAAAGAACTCACCCAATCACAAACACATTCATACACCAGACACTTGGGGGAGAGTGAGGATCAAACCGACAACCATCTGGTCTGCGGGTAATGCTCTTGAGTTGAAAGATCCCAGCACCATCTACTTTCTGATAGCTAGCCAAGCCTGCGCACTATTGATAAGAACAGTGGATATTTGGGGCTAGCAATAGTCTGGGTCTGAACCAGATTTCAATTAGAGAAACCCATTATTAATGTCAAAACAAACATGGCAAATTAAAGTAAAAACCAAAAAAAAACATTAAAAAATCAAAACAAAAAAACAGAAGACTTAGAAGCAGAGCAGGTATAGATGATACTACAATAAAATAAAAAGTGAAAACAGGTTGTCCCAATGGCATTGAAGTCAAAGTACTTCACACATTAGGGAGGATGCTTTCTAAACGCTTTTGCTACGGCTCTAAAAGAATCACTTCAACAAAATTACAAATGGACTTCTGTCATGAAGCTGCATCAAGAAATGTACAAACTCGTGGCCAATACTTGACACGACAAACTGCAGAACTACTTTTTCTTATTACCCAACACCCATCTACGACATTTTGGTCGAAAGGATTGAAAGGTTTTGGACAACTTTTGTAATATACAGCTGTGTGAATCATCAGCGGTCAAATATTTGATCTCAGGATTCATATTCGGGTCATTTTCACAAAAGTACTTTCACAGCGATAAACCTCTCGAAAACAAATCAATAGTTAATCCTTTTTTTACAGTGACAGAAAGACAGACTGGGGACCATAAAGCAGTGGACTCCGAGTGAAGCCACCAAAACAAGTGCACCCAGAGCCAAGCTGCCGTCCCGGGACATTTCCATTAGAAGAGGGGCAGGAGGAGAGGGCGCACTCTTTAAATGGAGCATTGTAAACACTGTAGGACACTATCTCCATGGAGGCCTCAGCTCCGCTCTCAGGCATCTCGGGCCCTCAAAGCCAAGTGCACCCCTGACCACGGCCCCTCGGCCCCTCGCCCCGTCTGCAGGCTGGACGTCCCGGAACAGCAGATGTGCTCAGGGCAGCGGCCTTGTCAAGCACATCCCCGGGGCTTTAAGAGGGGGAGAGGGGGAGAGAGGGAGAGGGGTGAGGGGGGGAGGAGGGAGGGAGGAAGATTGAGAGCGACATAGAGAAAGCAAGAGAGAGCAAGAAAAATAGCAGGACAACAGAAGAGAGAAGTACGAGTTCACTAATCTTAACTCTAAAAGACCAATGTCCAAGTCCAAGTGTGACACTTTATGATTCAAAACTTCTGCCATGGACACAGTAAATGGATATCTTTGGATCATACAAAAAATGGATGACACAAACTGAACCAACAATCAAGGACTGGACCTAAAATGGACATGAGTAACATGAGGTAATGTTTGGATGTCTTCTGCCTCCAGGGCTGTTTGTTCACTCTCTGTGAAAGAAATATATAACATTATTGTACCTTTTATTATGATTATGGATCATGGATTGTCCCGGATTCACTCTCACAAAAAACACTCTTGTTCATACATTCATACATGGCCACTGTAGGCAAAGTGAAGTGTCTTGCTCCAGGACACAACGACAGTGTGCACTAATGCCACTCCCATCCATGCTCTGACCTGGCCAAACTCCTTAACCTCCCAGATCAAACAAGATCAGGTTTTCTCAAGGAGGTAGAGCTGCACTCGTCACTTGGTACCTATGGTAACCATGTATCCAAAGCTGTCCAGTTACTGTGGATGGACAAAGATTTATTTTTTTTACATTATAATTCACCAAATAGTTTGACAAATGTATAATGCACTTTAATGTTAGTTCTTGTTTATTTGCTATGTTAATCTGAAAATAAATTGAATTATTCTCACTCTTGCCACGTGAAAGCACTGTTAACTGCATTAAGCCCACAGGACGTCCTGTAACCTGTATGGAGGGGCAGTGGGGGGGGGGCTTTGAAGTCATTCCTGGTCTGTGCGTGTGATCAGGGGCCATAAAAGCAGCTCTAAGGGCCTTCGAGTGCAGCCTGTTCTGTCTGAAACACAGTGAGGATGAAGAGGGAGCGGGGGGGGGGACAGGTGGGTCAAATGGCGGCTGAAAACATAATGTCAGTGCTGAGAAACGCTTTTTGAAGTTAAAACCCAAACACTGGGTACACTGGGTATTCAGTACTTTTCTTTGCTTGTTGACTAAACAATTTTGATCATTGCCAATATTATAAAAACATATTGAAGGTAAACGTTTCCACCTGCTTGTCTCCAACTATCTGCATTTGCTTGAAATTCATTAGCTTGAAAAATGTTATTCTTTCCACAGATCTGACCTGTAGCTCAGTCTGGACACCGACCGAGAAATAGTATAAGTTCAGTGCCATACTGTGAGACATTTTAAGGAAAGCTGTAACATCTCCATGGAGACGAGCAGGTGCCACCTTCAGCCAAAACACTTCACCAGAAAAGTGGACCTTCAATTTAGCATTTTCTTTGTAGAAGAGTCGGTTTGCTTCTCTCCACAAAGAATTGAAATGCTGTTTTCTGGCCACAAAATGGTATTTTGAGCTTCACAGAGAGTATAATTTGTGTAATAATTTTTTTGTATACAATGAAAAACTATTGTGTGGTCAACATTTCCGTGAGCTATTGTCCACCAAAACCTGAAAATAAACACTTGAGCGTTCATCAAAAAGACTTTGTGCAACCTCATGTCAAGTCAAAGCACCATTTTTGCACTGTATTTCCTGATCCCGCCTCTTCTATATTGCATTTTTTGATATATATTTAATCTACTTTTGTTCTATTCTGCTTATACACATACGTATTTTTGCATTTTTTTTCAATTCTTGACTATTTTATGTTTTTAGTGACTTATTGTGACTCACTATATTGTGTTTTTTTGTGTATTTAACGTTGTAAAGCACTTTGGATTGCATGTTTTGTACAAATTGTGGTCTATAATAAAAATTTGATTGATTGATTAATTGATTGATTTTCCACCTTTGAATTATTTTGGTTCTATTTCATTTTTATTTATTTTTTATCTGGTAGTTCTATATTGCAATGTGTGAGCCACTGTGTCCAAGTCATTTCATTTGTGGATCAATAAAGTTTGTTTGAATGTAAAAAAAAAAAAAAAAACGCTTTTGTTCGTAATAATTTCCTGATAAATAAACAATTAACGTAAAAAAAAAAAAGCACATTTGTCGGATGATCCAAATTTTCCTATTGAATCACGTTATGTCTTACTTTTACCTCCAGTACTGACTTTAGATTGCACTTGTTTACACACGTTTTGAGCGTTTACGAGTCAGATCTGCGTCTCTAAACACATTCATACTCCCTGTTTTTCCTGTGTCGTGTCAGTCAGTCCGCAGAGCTCCTGTCCCGCGCTCTGATTGATCTGCCCGGGACAGAGCACACGGGACGGGGCGCCAGTAAATGTGCTTTGGCCTCTATAACGGAGCCCCCCCCCCCACCAACCCACCCACCCATTCAGAGGCTCCAGCTAACGCGCCCGCCACTTCACCAGTTGAGCCAGAGCGGGAAGGAGTTGAAAGATGGACAAGAAGAAGTGAAGGGGGAAAAAAAGGCCTTCAGATTGTGTACAAAAGACGGAGTTAGCGGGAACAGCGAGGGGAGAAGACGAGGGGGAGAGAGGAGGAGGAGGAGGAGGAGGAGTACAGGAGGGTCCTGTGGGGTCCAAACTGGCATGCACTGCAAAAAACAAAAAACATCGTCACACACCTTGCGTCTGATTGTGTGAGCGGTGGTGGTGGTCCGCGGTGTAGATTGGCGGTTGTGGATAAAGAAGTACTTTACCACCACTGGATATGGAATTCTTTGTCAGATGAAGAAGCTACTTGGATGAGTGTCGAAATGTCTTCACTCCTAAAACCTTTGTCCAGTTTACATATGTCAATTTTCTTTTGCTCTAACGTGTACAAATGAGAGGAATTAATACAGCTTTCAATGATAAACTTTGTCGTCAACGTTAATAGTATTTTAATAGTGTTGTTTTTCAGTGTATCATTTAATCCTGCTGATGATAATTTACTGATAATTATTTGTTGAGTTTGTTGACTCGAACAAAAATGCGCACTAAATTATCTGGTGCAGTACATATACGCGGCACAGTACATAACCATAGTGATAGCAACATACTGTACATAACCACTGTGTAGCTTTTTGTAATATTGTGTTAGATTGACATTTGTTTTTAATAGTTACTTAATTTTTGTGTTAGTGTTTATATTTTCCTGCTGTTCTTGAACTGTGCATTGCAACCCTGGGTTTTATATCATTCAATGTTGTGTTTTATTTATTTATTTTTATTTTCATGTCTTGTTATTGGTCATTCAAGTATTTTCAACTGATGCTGCTCTGGTTTGTAGTTTTTGCAGTGTAGGGGGCGCTGGAGGACTCACGGTCGATTTGTCCTTGTTTGCTGGACTGAAGAGGAAGAGGAAGAGCAACAGACTGACGAGGAAGAGAGGTGAAAAGGGGCCTTCTCTCTCTCTCTCTCCCTCTCTCTCTTCTTTCCCCTTTTTTTTCTCTCTTCCTCGCTCCCTTTCGTTCCACCTCTCTCTCTGTCATACGCCCCCTCTCTCTTTCCCGCCTCTCTCTCTTTCCCGCCTCTCTGTCTTTTATACCTCTCTCTCTCTCTCTGCCTCTATCTCTCTCACCATTTCCCTCTCTCCCTCTCTTTCTTTCTTTCTCTCTCTCACTGCTATCCCTCTTTTGTTCTCTTCCTCCCTGTCTCCCCTGTACTTTCTCTCTCCCTCTTTCCCTCTTTCCCTCTCTCTCTCTTTTCTCTCCTCCTCCCTGCCTCTTTCTCGCTCTCTCTTTGTCCCTCTCCTTCTCTCCCTTGATCTATCTCTCTTTCTCGCCCTCTTTCCCTCTCCCACTCTGTTCTCTCTCTTCCCCTCGCTCTCTCTCTGTCCCTTTCCTCCTCTCGCTCTCCCCCTCAATTCCTCCCTCCCCCTTCACTCGTTCTCCCTCCCCCTTCACTCTCTATTTCTTCCTCTCTCTCTCACTCTCCTCTCTCTCTCTCTCTAACTGTCTCTCTCCCATCTCTCTGTCCCTTTCCCTCTCTCTTTCCCTCTCCCACTCTCTTCTCTCTCTTACTATCTCTCTTCTCTCTCTCCCACTCCTTCTCTCTCTCCCACTCTGTTCCTCTCTTCTTCCCCTCGCCTCTCTCTCTCTTGTCCCTTTCCTCCTCTCGCTCTCCCCCCTCCATTCCTCCCTCCCCCCCCTCCCTCTCTATTTCTCTCTCTTACTCACTCTCTCTTTCTCTCTCTCTCTCTCTCACTCTCTCTCCCCATCTCTCTGTCCCTTTCCCTCTCTCTTTCCCTCTCCCACTTTCTTCTCTCTCTTCCTATCTCTCTTCTCTCTCTCCCACTCCTTCTCTCTCTCCCACTCCCTCTCTCTCTCCCCCTCCCTCTCTCTCCCTCTCTCCCCCTCCCTCTCTCTCCCTCGCTCCCCCTCCCTCCCTCTCTCCCTCTACTGTAAAGGAGCAGGACATTGTGCGGCTGGTCAATGGCATCAGCTCCACACAAGCAGCCCAGTGTTCGCCCCACAGCCTCTTCTATAGTGACAGGGGACCTGAAAGAGGGGCCTCTCCAGGGGGACTTTGGAGGGTCAGTTCTCAATAGGCACCGGGTCCTTTTTAAAGCGGTACATTGTGAGCGGAGTCTGTAGCTGCAGCGCTGGTGATGGGGCAGAGGGAAATTCCTGCAGATCAAACAGGACGTCTTCATCTGAATGTAACGCGGGACGGGGACCACTTTGGGATGAGGAGGAGGAGGTTTTTGGAAAGTGTGAAAGGAGAGGGAGCGCAGGGTGCAACAAGAGAGGTGAGTGTTGGTAATAACAAGGAAATATGCCAACTATGTTAAAATAATAGTTAATAGGAAGTCAATATGAGCGAAAGTGCCAAGTTTTTCCCATGCTCACTTCTTATCTGCACTGTGGGGGCTAACTTTGTACCATTGTCCAGTGGTTGGTCATCTACATTTTGGGGAGGGATGTGAAGTAGTTGAAGTCGGCCCGTGTGCAGTAGCTCAGGTGAGATTAGAGCCACTCACAGCCTGTTAGAACAACTGTCACTCAGCACAGCGGACCTCCAGACAGGGGTCAGACTCCAGCTGTTCCTCTGCGTCCACTCGGCTCTCACTCATCTGTGCATTAGACAGAGTCCGTTATGAGGCCCTCTGTGTTTCCATTAAATCGTTATTATTTCACCCAGAGTTGTAGATCTATCTGACAGGGTGCGGGTTTCAGGGTTGGATAGCTGCTGGTTAAAAAGACCAACTTTACCCAACAGACTGACAGACAGATTTGATGAATTTTTAACACATTTGGGCCACATTAAAGAAAAGGTGGCATTCAAAGTTATATTGACAAAAATGTAGTGTGACCTTTTCCATTCTGGGTCACCACAGAAGACAAGTCGGTGCTGATAATAAACCTGTGAAGGAAGAGAAAAAGTGATGAATTGATTCTCTGATAACTGGAACCAACATTATAGTTTTATATTTTTATGTATTTATGAATTAAACTTAACCTGATTAACAAGGCTCATTCTTTATTTAGTTTTTTAGTTTTTAGGGGGTTTTTTAATAGATAAAAAAAACTCAAAGGAACCAGCTTACAAAGTTTCAGCTCAGTTTGCCGAGCGTTCCAAGCTATGGGAGCAGCTTAGTAAAACAATTTGAAAACTTAGTTTTTTGCCGAAGTTTTCCGTGAGCTTCATTACCTAGAAACATGCAACAGATAAATGTGTATAATAAATAATTGAACATTTTAACTAAGCTATAAGAAATTATATTTCTCCTATCCCTACCCTTATAATCTCCAACTCTGTACAGTAGCACAGGGATGTATTGATCTTTTTCACCAGATGCCCTCCCAGTTGTCATCCTATATATGTAACCAGCTCTGACCATTGAGGTAAAATGTATTATTTCTCATCCTTAATCCCATTTTCAACAGGTCGATGTAAATGTAAAAACAAAAAGCACACTGCAAACACAAGCCACCTCCTTAACCCTGCTGCTTCTGCTGATCTCTGATATCGAACATCTTGTACTTGTACTTGAGGACCACTTAAATCACATCTGTTTTCATAATGAGTGTATTTTGGAAACCTGTAGTTCCATTAAAGCTGCTCACTGGACCGCGATGCAGAGGGCTGTTCCCAGAGCTGGACCCGGGCCATAAAACTGACCCAGATGTTTGGTGCACTCGTGCGTTTTATCGGGCTGGGAGCGAGGCACCTGGCACACGTGAAGAACAGGATCAAATAAAACATCACGCTTCTCCTGC
This sequence comes from Chaenogobius annularis, assembly GCA_015082035.1. Lineage (NCBI taxonomy): Eukaryota > Metazoa > Chordata > Actinopteri > Gobiiformes > Gobiidae > Chaenogobius > Chaenogobius annularis. The sequence continues at coordinate 125,837 of BJKM01000520.1, forward strand.
ATTTATTGGTTTATTGGGCTAAATGATTGAGTCTGAGAGGCCTTGTTCACACCTGGTTTTAACGTGCGTCCCAACGGATCGGAAGGGGAAATGACAAAAGGCGACACCTGTAGGTCATATCAACCCAAAACGCGAATTAAGCTTTATTTGCAACTTTATATTTGGGGTTACGTTTGTGCTCGTCCCTACGGCAAATGGATAAGAGAGGTCTGGTTTAATGGGCCAATCCTCCAGCTACGCAATGTTGACCAAGGTCCTGGCTCAGATCTCAGGGTCTCAGAGGGGTCTCTCACTCCTGATAGGATATTAAGGATGGGTCAAATGCAGAGGTCAAATGATGAAAGCTGCCCCTTTTTCTTCATTCCAAAAGGGTTGTGCCAAGTTAAGTTTAAGCATAAATCTGACATGTTTGGGCTGTAAAGACATTGACAGTCACCAGCAGGACAAGCAGAAGCTGATCCTGCAATTTTGTTTAAAAAAAAAACACAAAAACACACACACACACACACAAAACACACAAAAAATGTATCAGTCATAAATTGCATTCTGGTAAAGTTTCAAAACTCAAGTAGAACATACTCGAATTGGTCTTAAATGACATTTGTGACATGTCAAATGGTATAAAACTAACCTTTAAGCAAGTAAAATTTGTTGTGTAAATAATTCAAGATTTATTTCAGGATAAAATGTTCCATATAAAAATGACAATATACATTCAATTTAATTCAGTTTATTTTTGTAACGTCCAAAATCTCAACAGCAGTGGCCTCGAGGGGCATGTAATATGGATATTTACTGTTTGTATCTTAGTGGAAATTTTGGGTTTTCAGAGAAGTGCATCAAAGTTTTCTGGCACATGACAAACCAAATCTTAAAACCAATTGAATCGCTACACTTAAGAGATTAGAAAATATTAGATAAAAACCTTATTCATATAACCATTGCCTGAAAATAAAAATCAAATTAACTTATAAAAGTGTACATGGTCTTTCTCCGCCAGCCCGGGAGGAGTTGATTAAATTCAGATCTGGAACAAGTGAGTAACCAGAGCTTACTGGAGGTGACTCCGCTGTCGAAGTGCATCCCAGCCGCTCTCAGAGACAGTCTGACATTAAGCACATTCAAAACAAACCTCAAACGTTGGCTGAAGAGGAACCAGGTCTGTAATTATTGATCCTGCAGTGTTGTTTCACACTAATGCTGTCATTTGTATTGGACGTGTGTGCTGTGTATGTGTTATTCATGTTCATGTCCTGACCTGCCAGGAACCCAGTGGTCTAATTCTGGCATATTTACATTGTATGTTCATTAATATGCACTGTTCCTTTAAATAAGTCTCGGAAAAAAAAATCTAAAACATCATTTCCAGTTTGGAGTTGCCTGATTTTCTGTCTTAAAAATGTGAAAAACAGAACTAGTTCCTTTTAAACAGTTTGCATCGGTCTGAACTTATCAAAAGAGTTTATGAGCTCTTTTCACAACTTTTAGAGACCAGAGCAGTAATGCTAACAACAACAACTAAGCATGCTAACAGCGCACTTACTGGTTCGCGGCCAATAAAAACACTTACATATAGCACACAGCGGTCTCATTTTGACTTTAAGAGCTGGTTTTACAATATATCTGTTCTAGAGCAAAACAAACGTTACTTTATTGCATGAAAAGCCCCTTTACGTAAATCAGCTGTAATTTTCCTTTTGCAAAATTGCAGCCCTCGACTGTACAATGTGCGCTTAAATGAGCAGGACAAATGAATGTAAGATTCAGGGTTATTGCTGTACTTTAGGTCCAGTGTAATCATCACAGAGCCATTCTGACGCTGTAAATCCCCCGTCAAAGAGCCCATTATCCACAGATCTCCCCAGCAGGATGCCCCTCTTCCTGCAGGATCCGCTCCTCTGCAGCTGTCCGTAACATGCAGCGTGCCCCATCTCCATACGGGACGCGCGGGGAGATGAGAGCGCGGGACACCTCTGACCGTTAACTTCCCCCTATTGTTTTACAGGAAGCTAACGGCAACATTAGATAAAAGAAGAAGGGAGAGAAAATATTGGTGCGGTGCTGGGCCGCCGCGGGGAGAAAGTAGTGCAAAGGTGAAACACAGAGGACGCGAGCTAGCAGGCTAAAAGGCTAATGGTGCGCGAGTCAGATTGTTTTGAGGAGGCTCAGCTGGTGCACGGGGGGGGGTGCACGGCTGAGGTAACAGGCCCCCGCGATGACGCAAAAGAGACGCACTATCTGCAACGCGCACGCGACCACAAGTGCAGACTTCACGCGGGTTTGTGCGCGGAATCCTGTCAGTGTGGCCACAAAAACAAAGAGTGAGTCAAACTAATTAAACAGGCGATGAGGTGTCATGAAACTGCAGGCTAATGCTAGACGTAAAGTAAACAAGCTATGACAACAAAGGTGACGATAACAGGTCCAAAAATCTGTCTCAATGTTGAACTAAGGTGCACCTTGTCACTTTTCTGGTGGGAGCTGTCACGTTAATGGCATCTTTATTTAACGATTAGGATACGGACAACTGACCGTAAAACCCCAGTGTCGCGACGGTCAGTCAAAGAGCTCAAACGGCTCTTGACCGGAGTGGTTTTTCCGACCTGTGCGAGCGTTCGTGTGCTTGGTTCAACTCTACCACGAACACAGCATTAGTCGCACGGTCAGTGGTAGAAAGTTCTGGAGTCGCACATGCCCTGGGGCTGATTGATGGAGATAGAGATGCGTCACCGACAGCCCAAGGGCCAATAGGCCGACGACGTCTCATTGACATTTAGACTTGGACAAACGTTATCGAACACTCAAAAATTACAACAAAACATTTTTTCTCAATAACAAATATATAAATAAATGTTCAATTATAACGGTAGAAAAAAAAGGAGGGGAAAAAATTAAAAAAAATAGAGATATTGTTTCTAATTTAATTTAAATTAAACTATTTTGGAAAAACTAATAATTTAAATTGTGTAGTGTTATTTATTTGTGTTCAGTGGAGTCATTCTACACATGATTAATGGGTCTCAGTCATTATGTCATTGCCAAAAGAAAAGAAATTAAAGGAAGATAATTCATACAACTTCCACATCATGAAATACAGGTGCAAAAACCAACCCAACCAGTCGCACTCTTGTCCCCTGTCACTCTAGTGCATTATGAAGATGTTCACTGCTGAGTTGTGATGTCCTTTAGCCTAAGTCCTCCGCTGCTTCTGATTTAGACTTGTTTTACGACATTTGTTCTGTTAATAAGTAAAGAAGCCTCGCCGTACAGAGCCAACACAAAAGAAGACTGTAATGTTCGTGTTATAGGTGTGAAACTATAGAATCAGAAAACACGCATTCAATACATGAAATGATGACTTTAAATGAACGTATTAAGTCTTCTTTGTAGCTATACGCGTGGAGACAACAAGCAGGAAAGACAAGAATACTTCTAACAAAAAAAACACCTGTCATTAATGCCATAATGTGGAACATCCAGGCAAAGCAATGACATCTCCATGGAGACCAGCAGGGGGTGGACTGTGGAGGAGATTTGGGCTAACAATTCTTTCTTAAACAATCAGCACAAAAAGTCAAAAAGACTCGTAGTTCTGATATTTCTATTTGTTTTACCTTGAACTATGGGCTCTCCTTTTAAGACTAAAGGTTATTGTTTGTTTGTTTGTTTGTTTGTTTGTTTGTTTGTTCTACTGCCCCTGAGTGTATATATCGTCTTCGTATATTATATTATAGTTACGCTCATGCTACATTATTCTCATGTTATATAGTAAAGTTGTTGGGTTTCATCAAACTGATTTCAAATGTTTATGGACACAAACAAACAAATATGTATGTGCAATAAAATAACGAAATCTTCTCTTGATGAGCTGGTGTGTCCGTCATTGCCCTCTGAAGTCCTGATCGGGGTCATTCATAAGCCACATTAAAACACCTGCCTTCAGCCTCTCGCGGTCCTCTCAGTGCTGTCCATCTGTCGGGTCGCTCCTGTTGACATGAGCTGGGTCACATGGTCCTCGCCTCTTCGGTCGCTACGGGAACCGTCACCACGGCTACAGTTTTAAAGGATGACGTCGCACCCAGCCTCGCTCTGGCCCTGTTTGTTCTGTCCTCGGTCAGGTCTGCACTTTATACACGAGGCACAGTCCAAACCAGGTCCAAACCACAGAAGCATATTTCTGTGTTACAGCTGCTCTATGTATGTTTTCTGGTGCAGGGTTTGCCCAATGCGCTATAAGAAAAGCTAGAGAGAACATCGCTATGGTAACCTATTGTATAACCTAAATTGAGTTCAAATTTAAACTAAAGAACTCAGACAAACTAATAAGGAGCAACATCTTTAATCATAATTTTGTAATGAACATGTTGATACTTTGACTCGTCTGTATTTGCCACGTTCTAACAAACAAATGTAGGAAAACCTTGACATTTTTTTTCTTTTAGGTATTAAATCCCTCTAGTTGTGAAGTAAACAGAAGATTTTTTTAATAATAATATAATAATAATAATAATAATAATAATAATAATAATAATAATAATAATACAAATAATAATAATAATAATAATAATAATAATAATAATAATAATAATAATAATTCAGATATAACCGTTTGAGGCCATACTGTGGAAGACGTGGACCTCTACACAAAAATTACAAAGTGTAGTTTATATACTGGCAATAGTATTACTTAAAATATCAATAGAAATTATAATTGAAATGTCTTTTTTTTTGGGGGGGGGGTTCATCCCTTGTTTTGTCACGGTTCAGAGTCTTTCTATCGCCGGTTTACCTCGGCATGTGTCGGACTACAATTAAGTCAAGATTTGCTCTTGGATGTTTTTGGAGCCACTACGTCCTTGAATAAAACAAAACAAAATTAAATAAAAAAACGAAATACCTGCGCTCGCGGTGTGGATTCAGGTCACTGCCAAAGATATACTGAAGCGTGTGACTCATGTGTTGTTTTTGTTTGTTTGTGCGTCGTTAAGGGCCGAGGCATTAAAAAGTAAACCAACCCTCTTTACAATGATTGGATATTATTTCAGCCACTGTGTTTAATCACATAATGGTCATCACTTAAGGTTTGCATGAGTTACTGTGATATAAAGGTTTGGTTTAACAAATTAGAGTTGTTAAACTAATTGAGGCTTATTACACACTACACTAACGAGTTAAAGTGACATCATACAGTAGGCGTGTGCAATGTTATCGCCCTAAATGTTATCGTCACAAATGCATCTCAGGCGTGTAAGTTCATTTGCATTACTTTTAATAACAGTCGGGATTTAGAGGCAGCAGTATAAAACGTATTTGTTAGAATTATTATTTTTTTTTTTTACTATTTTGTTTTTCATTAGAACATAGGACAACAGAAACGGAACAGCATAACATAACAAAAGAGGGAATAAAATAACGAGCTGGACCTGGGAGAGAATAAGCTAAGAGTTGAAAATAAGGGAGTAGTAGTAGTAGTAGTAGTAGTAGTAGTAGTAGTGGAAGTGAGGTTATTTTTTCCATTGTGCGTACGTCTGATATGATATTTGTCCAGTCCAGTATCGTCGGGCGGTTTGAGCCATCCACTTTTGTGTGAGAGCCGTCTTCCCAGCTGCCAAGAGTATGCTCCAAAGACATCCTTCCATTGTGTCCATTGTGGGGGGTTTGAGGCCCAAGTTTAAATATACAAAAATAGTTCACAAACTTTGCAGACAAACTTTGTTGATCCACAACGGTGAAGCAGTTGGAAAGGATCATTTCAATCAAATGAGTCAAGTGAATAAAGTTCTTCGTTTATTAATCATTTTCTTCTAAAATGTAACTTTTTGAAGGCCAATTCAGAAGTTGACTGCTTTTTATTGTCATTGCACAAACTCAATGTCAAAAGCTGCTCCACAGTCTCAGTGAAATCCCATTCAAAACAGAATAAATGAGTTCATTCTTTGTTTCTTTGTTTGTTTTTCTGCTTTTTCTAACAATGAAAATAAAAGCGCCTGTTTCACAGCGTTCAATACTCGCATGAATAATTCCCAGACATTGTTCACTCTGTCCTCCGTTTGTGGTAATAAAGTTCTTGTACCTGTGACGACCGAGTCACTTTTGAGTCACTTTTTGTCGTGTCGATCACGTCGCGTCACTTGTGTTGCTCAAGAAAAACATTAGAACATTTTATCTGCGGCTCTGATCAGCTGACCGGGGCTTAACCAATCCACAGAGACGGATGACCCACATGTGAACTTCCAGGTCTCGCCACAGAAGCAATTTTATTTGTTTGTTTATTCATTTATCTATCGATGTGTTTGATTTTATTTATGTATTTATGTATGTATGTATGTATGTCTGTATTTATTTATTTAATTATTTATTGTTAAAGTTTGATACAAATAATTTTCTTTAACATAAGTGAATTTTCTTTTTAGATATGTCGAGAACAAAACCATGACATTCCTCCACTGTGGGACAGTCTTATCTTATCTAAAACTGGTGGTGAAATGCCGACTTGTGTTCGCATCATCTGAAAACATAAACAAATAAAATAAATATAAAAATAAAATATAAACCCAGAAGAACACCTCTGCACTTCTTTTACGACCCGCGTTTCAAAGGTTGGAGTTATTGCGGATCATAAAGTTTGAGATGAAGGCTTTTCGGGCCAGTGACAGTCAAAGTTTAATTAATCTCCAAATGAGTCACGGCTCGAACGAAAGGCGCGGCACAACAATGGAGCGTCTGTGCAGCAGTTTCACAGTAACGCTCCTGTCACCTGCTTCACTAATGATTGACAGCTACCATCTGAGCAAGCCCCGCCCACCCATCACCAGACAAAGGCCGACTGCGCCGCGAGGGAAAGTCCACTGTCAATCAATATTGTCTTAATGTAAAATAAACAGGACACAAACAGTAGTATTATTATTTTTTCTATTTGGTATCACATTTTAATAACGTCATTTTAATTAGCCTTTATAGAGCATGAAATAAAACTTAATATGAATGATAAAAAGTCTTTGTTCTTGCTTTATTAAGACAAACTAAATTAGTAGTTATAATAAAGTGTACCATCCATTTGTGTTGCCTTGACAGTGAATGCCAGTGTCTTTGCAGCACAGGAAGTGTGTGTTTTCTCACAGTAAATCGTAGCTCGAGAGTGTGAACTTTAGAAATGATCATTAGTGTTGATGATAAATAACAACCAAAATTGTATTGGAGCAAATATCCAAAGCAGGGGTCCCCAACCACCCACTCAATGACTTTTGTAAGAGGTGGATTTCTTCCGTGTTTCCAGATCTGTTCAAGGTTTAGGAAGTTAACCTGGTTCTGGGCCCCGGCCTGGTTCTGGGCCCCGGCCTGGTTCTGGGCCCCGGCCTGGTTCTGGGCCCCGGCCTGGTTCTGGGCCCCGGCCTGGTTCTGGGCCCCGGCCTGGTTCTGGGCTCCGGCCTGGTTAACATCCTAAACCTTGAACACAGAGGAAATCCACCTCTTAAAAAAGTCATTGAGTAACTTAGCACAAAGTATTTCAGAGAATAAGTGGTTAGAATAGTGAAGTTCTCCCGCTGGGGTGAAACATGTCCGAGTGCTGTATGTGGCTCATGTTTCAGAGGTGTTTGAACAGCCCTCTGCTTCTCACAGCCACGACTTACGTAATGTTTGAGCTCGGGCCAAACGCTGACACAGACAGACAAGAGTCATATTATCTTATCTGCGGGTTTAGGAGGGAACAAGGCTTTTATATTGACAGTAAAATGGTTAAGTAGAAGAAATAATTTGGCTCCGTCCTTGGAATTTAGACTTTGTTTCACCTTTTTTCATCACATTTTTATAAGAAACAAATGCAAACGCAAGGAAAGTCATGAATTATGACTTTGACAGTCAATTGTGACTGTAGATGGCCTGGTTAATGTAATTTTACATTTATACTCATCAATCTATGACATAAAAACATATTAAAATCATTTTTAGATTGATTGTAAAAACAAAAAGATTCCAAGTTTCAAATGCTATAAAAATGGTCTTATAAAAAAGGTTTCGTAAGCTATTGAACAGTGTCAACAAAGGATTTGACTAGATAATGAATCAATAATGGTGTAATAACAGTGACAATCAAAAGAATCATGTTTCTCTTCTTTTATATTTATAAAACTGAAATGTGATTTGACGACATATTTCGTGTTCTCTTTGATTTATACGCCGCAAAACGTTAGTAAAATATTCAGCAAGAGCTCTCCAGTTGGACAAAACAATCTTAAAATAAACAGTTAGAAAAGTTAAATAAATACATTTTAAATAACTGATTTTACTATCTGGGCTGTGCAGAAGTTTGGTCTGCAATGAAAAACAATAAAACTCCAGTGTAGAATTGCCAATTCAGCACACAAACCACCATGGTATTTATATATTTTTCAGTAATACAATATGAGTGTGTGTTTTTAACTAAACTTACTTTTTCCACAGCTCTAATTAAACTCACCATGACAGTATAACAAACAAATATTCAACCGTTTTCAAAAGTCCAAATTATGCTGTGAGGATGATTTTTTATTTGTTTACTTTGAAATAATATATTAAAAAAAATTCAAATGAAGTAGTTGCAAAAAAGATTTTTAGTATTTTATTTTTTATTTTTAATTATTATTTTTTTTGTTTATTTATTAAAAAAATATATTAAACAAATATTATTGGACGATTAAAATAGAACTTATTTTCCTGGAGATGAAAGTAGTAAATCTGTCTCACATTTTCCCTCTGTTTGAGTGAAATAATCAATCAGACAAACTACTGTAACACTGCCAATCAATTCAAAATAATTACATTGTATATCTGTATAAAAGGAAAATACTGGAAGAAATGTGATGCGAACCAATAAACTTTAATTTGCAGTAAAAATAAACACATACATATAACGGTGCAAGAAGCTTCAAGTGCAGTCAACATTTAAACAACTATGACACAGAAATAGATCTCAAATTGTGAATTCAAATGCCATTTCAAAACGCTAAACTGTGTGCTAAACTGTGCCACTTATTCAAACTGACACTCCTGCAGATCGAGACGCCGGTCCGAACACGTCAGAGGGAAAGGTTGTGGGTTTGAACGCTGTAAATCCGCAGTCGTTTTAGCAGCGCAAACTCACAGGATTAAGCCTCTTTGTGTCTTAAGCATCTCTCATCGCACTGGCCATTATGGGGAAGACTCCGAAAGTACAAGAAGACAAAAGTCGATGTCACATTATTTCACCTGCAACTTTAACTCCAAAATACGCTTTATTTCCACGTTATTGGTCTGCGTGCATTTGGTTTCTCCAAATAAAAGTATGTAGGTTATAATGCAGCGCTGAAAGGGTTTTGTGAATGAAAACTTGTGGCGTGTTCAGAACGGCATGTCTCCAAAGTGATAGCCCTGAGATTAGGAAACAAAGAATGGGGATTTGCCGTACTCTTACTGATTGACAGGTACACCCTGAAGAAGCCCCACCCACGCACACCTGACTGCACTGTGTGTGTGTGTGTGTGTGTGTGAACAGATATTATAGTACATCTAGGTCATGCTTTAAAATAAGGTTCCTAAACTAGTCATAAGGTGTTTACGAGCACTAGTTATTTGTTTACGAGCATTTATAAAGCATTTACTAGCATTTGAAGATAGATGTGATATGTCATAAGTGTTAATAAGCCATTTATAACATTTCTGAGTTAATAAAAGAGTGAGAGTATGATTAAGATGCTTATTAAACTAGTTTAAATAACCAAGTGATAAATGCTAGTAAATGTCTTTGAAGTGCTTATAAACAAATAACTAGTGCTTATTAACATATTATAAAGAGTTTATTAAGAAACTTTTTAAAGCATTGTATTTTGTATAAAATGTTTTAAGGGGAATAAGGACGCAGTAATTATTTTCATTTTTTTCTATTTCCTGAACAGAATTTTCCCCTAAATGTGAATCAAAAGTGCATTTTGTAACTTTTTAAATTTCGATTTTCAGCTCAAAAAAACCTGCAATGGATTAAATTAAAGATACACTTGATTCCATTTGGTGAAAACTGTCAGGTAAAGCCGTAACATCTGTACGCTGAGAAGCAGGAGGTTTATTATTATTATTTCAAAAAGGCGATGCTAAAATGCTTTTTGTGAATGGACTTGTGTGTGTGTGTGTGTGTGTGAGTGTGAACAAAAGTGTGTGTCTGGACGTGTTAGCTGAGATTATGTGACAAAGCTGCGGATGTGCTGCATTCTGGGATATGCTCCTGTGGTGTGACACGTCGGGGAAGAAACGTTCGAAAGGGAAAAGAGCCATTGAACATTGTATTTGATTTTATGCAAATGCTGTAGTTATTGTTGTTGTTTATTTGAATGAGACTCTTTTAACTAATAACAAACACGTGTCATAACTATGGTAAATCTGGCATGTTATCACCCATGGAAAAAACAAAAGCACAGTAAATATAACATTGTTTTGCCGCTTTAATGCTATAATAATAATAATAATAATAATAATAATAATAATAATAATAATAATAATAATAATATTGATAATAATAATAATAATAATAATAATAATATTGATAATAATAATAATAATAATAATAATAATAATAATAATAATAATAATAATATACTAGCCAAAGAAATTATGTTTGTATATCTGGAAAATACTCATTACCATGTATCAAATATACCATATAAGGAATATTTACATTTTACAACTCTATTACTTACTGCAGTTTAAGGCCCACAGTTGATTGAACAAAGAAAGCCATCAGATCCACGAGATAATTAAAGTGTATAAATGACTAATACGAAGCACTATTGTTGTGCTCTGAAGGTTGTTTACCACATTGACTAAGACATACGTAATCTCTGGCTCTTGGAACACATTAACTGTTGCCGTGTCCAGTAAATTACTCTCCGCTGTGTGACCTCACGGTGAGTTTGTTCAGACGTTGAAAAAAAAAACATCCTTGGGTTTCACATTTTTTGGGTTTGGGGCGAGTGGTGTCGATGAAGAGGACGTGTTAAGTCGCACTCTAGTCCAACTGTGAATTTGCTTGCCCTTCTTTTCAGTGATTTACGGTACTACAGCGTAAACCACCGGCTTAAATAAAGTGACTTCATTCATTTTCTCACCAGTTTTCCATGGCAAATGTCCAAACAATGCAGAAAGTTTGACTTTTCTTTGATGCTTTAAAACTTTTTGTCTTTTAATGTACATTTTATATTGATTACTATTGTATTTATTTGTTTGTACTGTGATCGAAATGCATGTTTTGATGTTCTGTAAAGCACTTTGAATTACTTTGTGTGCGAATTGTGCTGCTAAACTCACCTTGACTTACACTATAATAAGTAATACTACAGATAATACTTCAGTAACCATTAGTATGCAATCTTTATATGTATATTTGATTGTTTCTCTTGGTACAAAGTAAATCTGCAGTGCTATTTGTTGTATTTAACAAACATTACGCTGCACAAGAAGTTCTCTCTTGAGAACAAAAATGGCTGCGCAAACCGAGTGCTGACATGACTGTGTACGGAAGCCCGATAAGGTCAACTGTCAACACGCCGCCGCTGACCTGCCGCACGAGGAGGCCGGAGGTTTGGCGCGTCGTAGTTGTGTGCGGAGTTAGTAAATGATTGTGCGCCCGCCCCGCGTGACGCGCCCCGGTTCACCTGCTCCAGCCTCGGCCTCACAAGCGCGCATTGTCTTCGGTCGATCGCAACACTGACCAGAGACAAAGACGGGCGTGTGCGTGTGGAGCATGTGCAGCAGGCGCCAGCAGTACGAAAACCGATGTATTTATTTGAATATGCTTCATTAAGCTTGGACGAGCCCTAAAAGGGAAAAAGTTCATGCAAAAGTATACCACAATGTAGCCAAAAATAACTGTAAACGTCCTGTCTGGAGATGGCATGTCACGTTCATGATTCTGTGGAAATAGAACGTTAAAACCAAACAAATATTCGCCAAGTTTTATGCCAGACTGTGGAATATTGTATTAAAGCCAAAGGAACAATATTTTCAAGAATACAAGAAGGTGGACACTTGCCCAGGCCAAGTACAAGTCAGGTTTGTGGAGATGCGAGCACTCTCTTAATAGGTGAAATGTTTTTAAAGGTTTTCAGTGCAAAACACTACAAAACATAAAACAATTAGGAGGAGAAAACACATTACACATTGGGGCTTTAAGCAAAATCTACTATTAGGACTATAATATTTCTACCAACATTACAAGTTAAGTTATTACTGTCCATTACTTTCAAAAGTAAAGGAAAGTCTAGATACAGCTTGTATTTTGGTCTTAATAATAAACTAAATCAATGCATTCACCAGTATTGGTTTTCTATCCATTAAAGCTTCACTGCACATATTAAACGTATTGGTTAAACTTGATAAAAACGACACTTATTACAGCCATAATGAACATGAACAAAGGCTTGATTCTGAATTAACAAATTGTTTATTAAAGCATGATTGAGGCTCAGTAACTAAAAATTCTTACCCTAACTCTTAGTTAGTTACTAAGCCTGAATCATTCTTAACGAATTATTTGTTCATTATTAATTAAAGTGCATATGACAGGTTAGACTACACATTTCACTCATAGTGAACATGATCATTTTTAAGATTTTACTAAAAATGTGGCCCCAGTTTGAAAATGGTGTTGACATTTATAGTGTTACTTCCTGGTTGGACATGAGCAGCAGATGTGACATAGGTAATTCCATCACTTTGTGCTGAGTTCATGCTATAACTAACTGTATATATTGGAAATACTGGTAAACAAAGCACTATTTACTCACGGTTTTGGCTTGTGTTCTCTTCACTCCTTTTTCTTTCCTTTTCTTCTTTTTTCTCTTCACTTCTGCTGGATGCATTTCACCCGCGCTCATGTGATTTCCCGTTCGTCTCGTCTCATTTTCACAACTTCACTGAAAAGGCCCGCGGTGGGACGGAAAAGGATCAGCGCCAGCGATGCACGCAGGTCGTGTAATGTAGCAGTGGCTCTGGACCGCCACTGTCTGCCCCCCTGCTGGGTCTAGAGTCTACAGGTCTAGAGTCTGGACTAAGGTTGTGTCACATGGATGAAATATGAGCGTCCGCAGCCGTGTTCCCATCGACAGTGCAGGAGACAACAGGAATGAACCACGCCATTATTAGGGGCACAGTCGTTCCAAAGTGGCATGTTGGGTCATGGTTCACCATCCAACAGCTGTGAAAATAACAAATGCATTTTCACACGCAAACTACAACCTCAGAAACAAACAATAGAACATGTAAACAGCCTACATGTATACAATATTTGGGTTTTTCCTTTCTATTGTTTACACGTATATATGCAGAATTTACCTGGTTATAAAGTAAGGCCAAGAAATATGAAAAAAAACAAAAAAATTATATATATATATATATATATATATATACACACACATATATACACACATATACATACATATATATATATATATGTACATATATATATTTTTTTCTTCTTTGTTTTGATTGCTCTCGATTTTTTTATTCATTTTTATTTTTAGAAACACAATAACATGGTTTTCAGTATTTAGTATTGTATTTATTTTCACTTGGTAAACAAAAAGAATGAATCTGAATTTAAGACAATAGAATGTGATGCACGTTACAACAAAAAAAAAAACCTCCAGTGGCTTAACATGTCCGTATAAAGTGCATATACTAGGCTCTGGTAAAACGGTAAAAAATAGTCGATGTGATACAGCCATGAAATCCATCAACACAAACACATCAAGCTGAAAAGAACATGCCTTATACGGAAAAGTATAAGCAGACATTTGCAAGTGGTTTCAAACTGAGGTTGTGAACGCTCTGTAAAAGGGCGGATTTCATATTATTTTTATCCATTTTAAGTGTAGAGACTGTAGAGACTTTCCTAATTTTACACCAAAAAATAGACACAAACCACATGACGATGCATTATTAAATATGTTTGAATCTTCTCGACTACAATCAGGTTCATTTCCCCGCCCTATTATAATCATCATTAACTCGCTTGTCGCTGTATTGAGTTGCAGTCGTCTTTATTGTACTGCGTTTGAGGCGCCGTTGGTCTGAACATTTTCCAATACAAACACACGCCGACTGCGCTGTACTTTCTCCGTTCTTCAATTATCACCGAAAACGATGACGTACGTACAGGATTCAGCGGCGTTGCATTGACGCATTGGCACATTTTAAAACGAATCCCTCTATCTCGGGCAGTCTAGTTTTTTTTAACATCTAATACAAAAAAAAACGTACCGTGAAATAACAATAACAGTTGCTAAACACATAAAGAGTAATAGTTTCTGACTATTTGGCCTTTCATTTTTCCATTAAAAAAACAACGATTTGATTTTACGTCTTGTCTTGTGAGTTCATTAAGTTCACGTCGTCTCTGCACACTCATAAGTAGATTCTTGTGAGGTCTGGGGGGGTTAACTGAAGAGGCAGACTCCGGCTTTGTTTCATGCTCCAGAAAACGAGTGCCACGACTGACACGCTGCCAAATGTGTCATTCCCGGCATAACAGAGTGAGAGGAGAGAAGAGAGAGAAGAGCCGGCGGCGTTTTTCCGACACCAAGTAACAAAAGCCGGCTTCAGACTCTGAGAAGACGTGCCGAAGGTGCAGGGGAGGAGTGCTGCTGTCGTGTAGTAATTATAGGTTTTCAAATGGGACCAGTGCCAATAAAACACAGCTACAATTAAACAGGAGTTCAGGTTTCGGAGGTTTGCATGTGTTCGCTGCATAATGGTGGAGCGACGTCACTGTGTGGTCAGAAGTTTACAAAAGCGGAGTGAGCCAGAAAACTGTCACGTCGCGCTGTGAATAGTGATGAAAGGCTTAGTATGTGTTCGATTTTAAAGGTCGTAATCCCTCAGTAGGTCCCACAGCGAGCGAGAAGTGAATTACGGCGTCGTTTTCGCCACTCATCCAAGTTGTTTCTTCAGTTTGTTGGGTTCTGGTAAGCCGCTGCCTTAGATATCTGTCTGAACACATGAAAAAAGTGAGGTTTATGGGTGAGATTTTTGAGTCTTTTCTTACACGGCAAAAAATAACTTAATTTTAGTGTTAAAAAGTGGTGTAGTTATTAATACAGCCGACTTTACATCCAGGATAAAAAACAAATTATACGTTTGTGGACTTTTCTGGTCAAAAATTATCTCTATTTTTTTTCTCATATTGATCCATCTCAATTTTCAATTCGATTTTATACGGCCTTTCATTTTATTTTAGTTTTGGCTCTTTTTTCCTTCTTTTACAGAGTTTCCATACATACCCTGTCCCACTATACACACAGATAATATGGACTTTGAAAAAAAAGTAAAATTGGCTTTTAATAATGATTTCATGAACATAAACTACACAGACTTTAAATCGGTGCATTTTAACTCAAATAATAATCATATTTCTCCCTCCAAATCTGACTTCTGCTCCAAACCACACGATTTCACCTGTTTTTTACTGACAGATGATCGACTGAGGACTCTCGATTCAAAAACCCCTCCCAAATAATTGACTATTCGATCTTTCGATTCATTGCCCAGCCCTGATCCGGTGTGTCTCAAAACGGAATCTCTCTTTCCAATCAATTCATCCAGTATTTATCGAAAAATATCTCATGCGGTCATCATAATTCTCCCTTTTCTCCTCCTTAACCGTGTACTTTTGACCTGGTGGTTGCACAAAACGATACAGGTAAAGATGTTTTATGTCTTAATTATACAGTTCCATAATTGCTGGGGTGAAGTTCATGTGCCAACACACACACAAAGAGTTTTAATAGGGAATAGTTGGCACTGTTTATGGGAATCACCCTTAATAATAATAATAATAACAGCTTTGTCGGTCCTCAGACGACGCCCCGCAGCCAGAATCGTCACGACACAAACCCAGTGGAAGAGTTTACGATGCTCGGTTCAATGATGTATTTATATAGACTGTGCTCTCGTGACATCGCAACGTTTCAACAGAAAATTCGACTTCACGGTCGGCACGAGTGAGCAAAAGTTCAATTCTTATTTTTTTCCACAATGGCCTCAGAAGGTGGCGCCGTTGTTCATCTCCAAAGACGTGATTGTTGCCAGTTAAACAGACTTGATGTTAACGAGATTGTGGCGCCGATCCCAAACAAATGATGATAAATGACTTTTTATTGTGGCTATTTTCGTTGCAAAAACAGTGAATTTTCCGTAGAGTTCTGAGATAATGACACCAACGTGAACGCAAACTGTTTTCTACTGTGTTTCATGATGCGGTTGAGCTGATCATTTGAAATATCAAATCAAAAAGAAGCTGCAATAAACATGTTTTTAACCCAAACTAGACTCTCCGTGGGCATGTTAACTTGATTGCTTTGGTCGCTGAACACAAATCGACCCTTGGACACGTTTACATTTTGCGTGTTTCCCGTGAATCGTCTTTTATTGATCATTGTTTGTAACTTTCTGGTCTGCAAAGCCACGCGAAACGACTGCGGTTGCGATTTCGGGCTTTGCGAAAATAATTTGAATTGAAAGCGACCGATACGTTGTGGCTCCAGGTAAATCTCTAAAAAATGCTCTGTTAAATCCTGCTGTCATGTCATGTCTTTCTCGATCTTTCAGACTTACTCAACAAATACATCAGATATCGCCTTTGAGCTGTCATTTTCCAGCCATACTTTATTTTATTATTTATCATTTTAAGTGTCATTTTTCAAAAAAGGAATCGCACTCTAACTCTTTGGAACCAGCACTTTATTTGATTTTTTTTTAGCTTGCTTACTTTCACGGTGTCACATATTTAAAGTATCTATGACATGTTGGTGGACTCATCGAACTAAAATGCAGTTAAGAGAAATATATTTAGAATTTTGCTAAAGTTTATTTTTTAAAAAATCATCCCAGAAAAGCTTATTTTTTTAGATTTATAATTTCACTTCCTGTTTATAATGTATGACATTACCCAGCAAACACTGGCCAAAAACTCATCTAATGTCACAATTATTATTTTTTTTTCACAAATAACAATATATGAAAGCGACTTTATTTTGTTGGATTATGTTTAGAGAAAAAAGTTATTTCTTTTTATGGAAATTCTGCATAAACTTTGACTGGAATGAGTGTACCTACCTAGTGTGATGTCACTTCCTGTCATTTTCTACAGATTTTTCAACGTTTTCTCCACAAATACAAACTCGATTGGTGTAAAACTATCATTTAAATGTACAACAGGTATAAATACACCAAATAAAGAAAACATTTAAAATCGTAAAAGCTTTAAACCCACGTTTCACCTTGTCATTTGTTCGTTTATTGTCTTTGTCTTGTCCACATCTGTCGAGTCCTGTCATTTACCCTGCAGTTTATCCCTGAATTATTTTGACATTTTGTTTGATTCAATATTTGTTTAGCAGTTTTGCATTTTGAATTGCTGTTTTGATTTCTCCCACGTGACATTATATCCAGATAGACCAACATATTCGCTCCGAGAAAACAACACAACTTCAGTCCTTCAGAACAAACGCCTCCTTCCTCCCGCCTGTCACTCATCACGCCGCCGCGGTTGCCTTCAAGAGCTGCACCGCGCGGTACAGTAAGCGCATCCCCCCCCTAAGACTTACGGGGCTGTTGAAAACGGCCGAGGCCTGTTTGTTTCCCAGGAAGGTGCAACGAGTGAGGCGATGCGGGTCAGGTGAGACGTCCTCTGTGCGAAGGTTTTAACACTTCAGTGGAAAAGCAAACACGCAGGACATTACAGACTGTCATTCATCTGGAAAAAAACAAACTGTACTCTAGTAAAACTGCTTCTAAAGTAAGAGTAATTGTAACGTCACATCTGATTTAGTCTAATTGGAAGGACAAAACATCATATTACAGACAGAATATGGTACTTTCAAAGGATAGACCGCAAAAAAATAAGACAAACTCGATCATTTCTGAAGAGGAAATTCAAGAAACATGTTCAAATTGTTTAAGGTGAGACACTGGAGGTTAACAGAGGAAAAAAAAACTTCAATTTACAGTTATACAATTGAAATGTCTTTTGTAGTTCACTTACATAAAGGTAAAATAATAAACTGTATCATAAGTTATGCATCATGTATTGTTTTCATTTATGAATAAGGCGTTTTATGTGCAAAAGTTATTATTATGTAAATGTATTGCTTCGTTTGTTCAGATATTAAATGCAAAGAAATGTTAGAAAGGTGATTTTTGGATATCTTTGTTAGTATGCGAGTTCTTACTGTACTATTTTTGAGAAACACCAAATCTTTCAATCAACTCGAAAGTAAAGAAGACTGTAAAATACATGTTGAGCGAAACAAAAGCTCTTCTCTCTCTCTCGCTCACCATTTCCTCAGCGTATTTAGAAAAACGCTCACGAAACATCAGCCCGGCGTCTATAAAAAGCGCCGTCCTTGAGGCTGCGCAGGCGTCCACAGACAGACTCAACTGTAGTTTATATTACACGCTGTATGTTTAGACATGACGACTGGTTTGACCGTGCCCCGTGTGAGCGGAGGGCCGCGTGTCCGCAGAAATGAGCACTCAGCCCTTCACCAGACCCAAGACGACCAGGGTAATTCCCATGTTACAGTTTTAGGACGTCCCGCCGACACAGCTGTGTAACGACAGTCCCGTACTATATGAGGACCAAAGTGCTTTAAGGCAGTGGGAAAAGGAAGCTTTAACGTGGGCCACTCAACTGCATGATGCAATGTGTGTTGTTTTACTGGCTTCAAAAGGGGAAACAATAAACTGGTTCATTCTTAAGGCATGTTTAAAGATATCAATTTGAAACACATAAATGTAAGAAAATATTGTATTCGTTTTCCATCATGTAAGGTTTTCACATAGAAATAAGGAATTTTATGTGTAAAACTGCCAAAATTGCACATATTTAGTGCATTTAAATCTGACAAACTGACAGAGTTATAATAATCTAAAAAAAATTATATCAGATTGGACAATTTAGTTGTTTCTACACGAAAGCCTAAACACTGAGAGAGCAAACTGAACAAAAAACCAAAAAGAGTTTAGCCTGCTGTGTCTTAAGCAGAGACCACCGTGATCGATCACATTATTATAATCAGATGCAGACGCCACACAGCAGTCTCATTGTGATCCAATGAGCAGCTTTTGCAATATATTTGTACTCCGCAACGGCCCCTTTAATGTTAATACTGTGTCAACCATGTTCATTAGTCCCATTGCTGAATATCAATATTTGAATATTTGGCTTAGTTACTTAATGCGGGATTACATCGACTTCATTACTTAACTTGGAGATAACCTTTGAAGATGAACTGTCATTTGTCTCACGATTGGGGAATTTTAGTAAGTCAACATACATTTTGATTAAAAGCTAGAATTAAACGTTGCCAAAAAAAAAAAGAAAAAATAATTAGATTAATCAAATAAATAAATTACTGAGTAGCCTACAAACATTGTGGCAAAATGTAAGTGCCAACAACAAGAGCAAAAAGATAAAGACACTTGCATTATCTCTGTGTGATATAATGTTTCGCTTGAGCGCAAATGAAACATATTCATTTAGGCCTGACGCAGTTTAAATGGTACACAATGTTGACAAAAATACGTAAGTGCATAAACTCATGATGAGTCAAGAATTGTCATCTGAGACTCAGTAAAAAGGAACTGAGAGCTCTGCAGACTCAAGCGTAACGGTTAACTTTCAATATGACAGAGGATTTTCTTTCAGGTTCAACTGTGGAACAATAGATTATATTCATATGACTTACAGGAAGTGTAAATAATATTTCAGCTATTATAGGAGGCATCATGATGACGTAAACGCAATATGCAAATTCAGAAAGGCCCGGCAGGCCCACGACTCGAACCCACGGCCCTCCTGTGAGGGGAGAGCGTGACATTATCTGGTTCCTGTTTGTCTGTGTTGACTGGTTTTCTGTGGTTTTCTGTAGTATCCGTGTCCGATGTGGGAAGAATACTTTGAAAATGTATTTAGTTACAGAATACTGAATACCTGCATTCAAATGCATTTGTAACATACCATTACCTGGCCCAATCAGAGTACTTTATTCTGAATATTTGGAACACACACTTAGATTGCAGTATGTCACAGTGTAAAAATCAGAATCAGAAAAAGGTTTATTGCTTTTGTCAGTGAACAAAATTCACAAACTAGGAACTTGTTTCGGCATATACTACTACGATGATGAATAATAATAATAATAATAATAATAATAATAATAATAATAATAATAATAATAATAATAATAATAATAATAATGATAATAAAAATAAAATAAAATAATAATAATAATAATAATAATAATGATAATGATAATGATAATAATAAAAAAATAAAAAAAGAATAATAATGATAATAATAATAATAATAATAATAATAATAATAATAATAATAATAATAATAATAATAATAATAGCAAAGTATATCAACTAAGGCATGCATAAATTAAGAAGAATGACATAATAAAACAGCTTAAAACAGATATTCTGAATAGCATAATACTGAACAATGGTTACTCAAATATTGTATTCTGAGTATTTTCCATGCATACAGTATTTAGTTACTTCCGAACACTAACATGTAATAGAAATAGAGTCAATGATGGAACTGTAATTGTAATTCCTAACATAGTTCAACTCAAATGCGACTGGCAGACCATATGTTAAAGTGATTACTGAAGCATTTGTGGAGGGGGAGCGTTGCCCTTTAAGATATGGTAAGCACTATACGTGTCTAGAATCTGCATCGACCTCCTCAGACGGCCTTCATCACTTCATCCATCAAACCTCAAACTGCAGGAGAGGTCTAATTCAGGCCGGTCTCCGTGCTGTGGGTCCATCCTCATTCAGACTGTGTCCTTGCCGAAGATCCACTCCGGCCGAGGCTGGTCTAATTCAGGCCGGTGTCCACGCTGCGTCCCTCCGGAGGATCCATTCCAGAGCTATACTTTTACAAGGCTTTCTCCTTATAGCCAGACGACAGAACAACTTGACGCGCTATGTGCTCTTCTCAACATGTGTCAGTGCTTGTACAACCTCTGACCTCTCGACCTCACAGTACCGCCCCTTCGTCTTGCTTTACGTGTGGCATTGGTGTTACTTGAAATGTTAGATGCTGAAGAAAATAGGATCAGTTTCCATGACAAAGTTGAAAGCAAATGGAGAAACAGCCTCTTCAAATGGGCACTGGAAGGCTGAACAGACTGGAGTGGTACATGCGTGTCCTCCCATCTTACTCTCAACAGGCTCATCTCTCCATAGATCCGATCATCCATTGGCAACGTGGAGTTTGACATCTTGGCTCTGCAATTAACGACAACTCCAGGTTTCTGATCGATACGTAATACTTTCTATTTACGACAATATTACAATAAAAACAGACGGCGCAAAACAAATCTGACTCTTCTACATGAAAATGAAATCTGGTACTACAACATTGTGTGCGCTTTTGAATCCTATTGTGAATGATCAAAAACTTACAGGACTTTTCGAGCTGCATAAAAAACACAATCAAAATGATGTTATTTGCGTTACTGGGTGTTACAATCCCTCACGCCATTCAAAACAGCACCACAACATTTCCATTTTACTGTTCATTAGCCAACGGAAGCTAATCTGCAGCACTTTTATTTGCATTGCCAACGTTGAAAGTGCAAAAGCAAAAGATGTTATCAGCAGATCCATTAACGGAACTCATCATCGCTTCTTTTTTAATGTACGTTTGTTTGTTTGTTTGTTTGTTTGTTTGTTGATTTATGAAGACAAAAGTATGTTAGCATCTGAGATCAGGACGAATAAAGAGCTGGACTGGACAGAAAAGGTGATGCAAGTGCTAAAATACTCAGGCTTACTTCATATCCGTGTCCATGTGAAAGCTGTTTATGTGTTTGGTTCACGTTCATGTTTGCATGCTTGTGTCTTGGATTCCTGCAGGTTGTAGATCATCCCCTGGTTCAATCTTCAATCCAGATGGGCCTCCTCGACTCGGCCTGCATTCCTCTCTCTCACACACACACACACACACACACACACCACAGCAGCACATGTACAAGTCGTGTTTAGAACAGTCTTTCTAATAGAAAAAAAGACAAATGTATGATCTCAAAACTCACGAAATAGAAACATAAGTCAGTCAAACAAAGCCAAAGCAAAACAACAGCAAATTCCTCATACATCACCCAGCAAAGAGTGTTAGCCGCACAGCTGCAGGTCTGGACGCCCAATTCATGTTTCCAAATATTAGTCTTTTTTTAAGACGTTGGACAGGACAACCCCAGGAGTCGGGGGGAGTCAGACCATTAGTGAGCCAGCACCATTTGTCAATACATTATTTACATCTTTATCTTTTAAGACTACTTTTATAGACAAAGGTTTCCCATAATACCAATTGAGTTTAAAACCTCACTTTATTGGCTTCACTGCTGGTTTTTTGTTGTCTACGGAGACAAGCTCCTGAAAAGTTACATAGTACACCTTTAACTTGAGTTCTTGTGAAGAAGAAAAACACTCAAACTGTTGAAGTACTAATCCAGTTCTAGTTCTGCTGTGTACAAATTACGTAAAAATATAATGCATGTATGCTAAAGCCAGGCTTTTCACTGAAAAGATCATTATCGATGCATATTGATTAGTATTCATGGCTTTCAGCTTCCTGAATATTATTAAGTGATATTTCCTTGAACCTCAAACTATTTCCAATTCATAGTTTCAAAGTGTTTTAAATGTGTTGACATTTGGCAGCCCCTTACCCTGAACTTTGCATATTTCTAGCTCGTTTTTAAGACAAAGTGTTTGAGATTATTAGCGCTCTTTGCTCTTGTCATCAGTTCAGATATTCCTACGAGCAAACTGTCATCACACGCTGTCCTCCTCAAGTCCTCCTCAGCCTCAGAGCCTCACAGCTGGAGACACAAAAGGAAAAATAAAGTGGAAATGGCTCCAGTAGACCTAGACAGTGACAGATAGCCTCCAGGACGTAGACACTGACAGGACCTCGAGCATCTGTCCTCATCTGGGACGTCCCAAACTGACACCGCCTGATTTACTCCTGCGCTTTTACTCCGCTCCTCACGTCCAGGTTTCCATTCACTTTCATTCATCACATTTTGCAGTTTACATCCTCGGGGAAAGTGGAGCATCTGTATAAAATGTTACACTGCGAAAAAGGAGAAATAAAATAAATAGCCAGTCATAATTATGTGAAAGGTGCACTCGGTATTTTTTCTGGTGTGGCTCACTACCTTCTTGTCTCCATGGAGATGCCTGGAGTGGTGATTCAAAGGACACTGTGGATACTGTTTTTGAAATTGAGACGTTTCGACTGTTCCACAGTATGGCATTAAACTATCTCCATGGAGACAAGCAAGAGATGCTACCAGGCCAAGTTATAGGCCATGGATCCTGCTCACAATAAGAATGATTGTTTTTGGGGCCCACCAGAGGTGAAGGTGTTGCATGTGGTTGTTGCCACTTTGGCGTTGTGGGTTTGTTTCCCAAACTCAACTATTTGCTATTGAATAAATACATGTTATAAGTTCAATAGTGTGGGAAGTTCTGGGCATGGTGCACCTTTAACATATCTGATCAGTAAATGTACACATTAGTGTAATGAACAGGATTATTGTGGATTATTGTTACCTTCCAACTTTCAATGACCTTCCTCTAACTCTGTGGCTCTAAACCTTTTTCAGTCGCAACCCCCAAACTAACAACTTTTGGCATTTGCGACCCCCAAACATAAAAAAGTAGACTACCCCAAAAGTGATAATGGAGCATCATTCTATTTTTAAGATATAGACCTAGGTAAATTATTTTGGCCTATCACGGCCAACAAATTATAATCTACATTTACCACTGCATTTGAAGGGTACGGAGCCTTGTTCAAGACCATTGCTTCAATTTCCAATTTTCCCTCGTATCATCTGGGGACCCCCTGAAGTCATTTCATGACCTCCAGGTTGAGACTCAAACTGCTCTAAATATGCATTACGCAACATTTCTGGTGGGAAGTTTGGCACTTGTTTGTCTCCATGGAGATGGTTTTGCTCTGCCAGGATTATTCGACAATATGGCAATACATCCTCATGGAGTCAAGCAGGTTCAACCAGAACAAGTTACAGGCCAGATTTGTGGAGTGGCGATCCAGCTCAGAGAAGCATGTTTTTCATATTGTTGGTTTATTTATTTTTTGTTATAAGTTCATTTATTTATTGAGACATGGACAGTGCACAATATTCATTCACCTTAACAGGAGCGATGCGTTGTACCAGATTATAACTCTAGTGCTAATTTCCACCTGTTGTCCCTGGATTTTGTGTTTTGTCATAAAAAACACCTGTAATTGAAAGGTCTTCAGAGCTGCCACATCAACACAAAACATATTTTATATGAACAAAGGTTTTACTGCCACTCTGAGCTTTTTCCTGGAATTAATGTTGTACCTGTAATCATCTGAACTGGTCGAAACCATTTTGTTTTTTTATATTTTTTTATTGGACTGTTATCTATGCAGGAAGCCTTTGAAGATACTCCTGATTCATTATGCCACAATGGATTCAGTCATGGGGAGTTTACGCCGTTGTCTTTGATATTAAACTATGACTCTGCTGAAGGACCTCTGGCCACCTATCCCTGCTTTTTCAAGTGCCTCTCACTCCCGTTCTGCCCTTGTGATAGGAACCTCACTGTACGATAAGAAGGATGCTAATTATAGAAATGTAGGTCATTGGAGCCAAGGACAAGAACCATAACAAAACGGTCAGCACATCTGTCTAAGGACACGGGATGCTGGGACATTACCAAGTCCCTATGAACACTGTTTATTCTGTTTTTATTCTGTTTTTACCACTGTAGCCCCTCGAGGCAACTGCTGTTGTGATTTTGGGCGTTACAAAAATAAATTGGAATTGAATTGCCACTCTGCTGAGGCCACTGCTCTACTCTGGTGATAGGGGCCAAGCTTAGCCTCTGTTTAGTGGGACTCTCCAGTAGAAGGTGTCACTGCAGATAGTAGACTGCAGCCCAAACGCTTTATTCTTAGACTTGTTGTTAGACTTAGAACTCAGCTTAGACATTAGTCTTATTCAACTCAGGGGACACCATGATCACAAAATGTGAAGTCGTTCATAATCTTAATGTTTGCACCTTGAAAGTCTAAGGCAGTGGTTCCTATTGTTCTCAAAATAAAATCTAGTTTCTCAGTGCATTTAGATGCAGTACCTATGCATTGTCCACACGGCATGTAAACTGATGGATGAACAGGATCACCCGTCCCTGTAGAGTATCTAGGAGCAGCCTACTCTGCGTAAGGCCTATAAGATCATGAATGACCCTTTGCATGCTCTGTGCTCAGGGTACGAGTTCGTACCTTCAGGGAGAAAGTTCCGGGTACCACGCTGTCGAATGAAAGCATTTAAGAACTCTTTTCTGCCTGTGTTTATTACGTTACTGAATATGGACAGATCGGTTTTGATTCTGTAACTATACCTATTGCAAATTGTATGTATTTCTTCAATGTAGGTTTTAGACACATTTCCGACAAATGGGACAATAAAGTGAATCTTGAATCTTGACAATGACTTTCGGAGGGCAGTGGAAACATCTCGATTTCAAAAACCGTGTCCAAACGACTACCTTTGAAACTTTCTCTACCATACTGTGGAGCATCCTGAGTAAAGCATCACCGAGACAAGCAGGTGACAGACCCCTCAACAAAGAAGTTGCATAGTGCCCTTTTTGGCAAGGTATGCTACAGTAACACTCTTGCTTGTATGGGACATTTGGGGTTTACAACCTTTGAGTCAAACATAAACTTGACTGAAATGCAGAGGGCACAAGCCGGGGATAACAAAAGTTCAAACAGGGCTGTAACAAACTGACAGGTGCATGCGTATGTCTATGAACGAGTCTGCCAGTACGCCCTTATACTGTTCATTTATTTATAGATTTTATGGCCTAATTCCCCTTTTCCATTAGTACCCACTCGGCTCTATTCTACTTAGCCCTGGGAGCATTTCCATTACAACTGGGGCTCCGTGGCGCTGTGAAAAACTGGATGTGGAAACAGGAATCTGCTCAACAAACAGAAACCAAAACACATGACAACTTCTACATACTCCAGTATTGTAACCATAAAATATCTCCGCCACAGTCAAGAAAGCAGAGCGAAGAGGAACACGAACACAGAGGAAGGATACAAACACTGGGAATAGCGAAAAGGACAAATAATTACTCTCTCGTGAAGCTTAAATTACTGTAACTATAGCATTCTCATCCTTGTCCTGATTGTATTTTCATTGAATTTTAATGGCAAACAGTCCAAAAAACATGCTATTAGTCAAGTATTCTTTACAAAAATAAAACACTAAGCAAATGTGGATCCTCACGAGTCTGTTTATAATCCACACTCGGTGAAACTGCTGCAGATTATAGCCGCAGTAAACTCACTTCCTGTGCAGTTTATTGTCAGCTTTCTGTGCATTAAAAACATTCACTGCACCACTGCATCACATTTCAAAAATGATAATAACAGTTTGGACTTGTTTTAAACACTTTGTCATCTTGAAGCACGTGGCTTTACTCTGGAAAGGAATCAGCAAATGCTAGGTGCGCTAGCTTTGTTAGCCCAACTTTTGTTCATTATTGTAGTGAAGTGTGCAGTCTTTTGCCTGCATGATCGTTGAGTCTTTGCTCTTCGGGGATCATTGTGCAACATATTTACAGGGGACAAAACTATGTTCTGTCTCCTGCTCCAGACTGAATTCACTAAACTTTACACTTTAACCCAATCAGCGTCTGACGGTTTGTGGATGTCACATTTAGTCCCTGCTTGGCTCGACTTGGCCCAAAGGAGAGGTTGCACCAAACGGAAATGTGCTAAAGCAGGGCTGAGTCGCACTGAGTCGAGTAGAGCCAAGTAGGGACTAATGGAAAAGGGCCATAAATGTGCTATATTTTCCGTAACATTTTAACCTTGCTGCTGCAAAGAATTGACCCACAATGAGTTTCCTCATATTCCTTGTCCAAAGATTTGCGTGAGGAAGGACACTGAACTTAAAATTAAATTAAAAACATCGTGTGTGGGGTTTTTTTTTTTATAGGATATTTTTTTGTGTGTAGTTTTGTTTTCCTAGCTCCTTTAATAATAAATTAAATCTGATTAATACAGTTATAATTGACTGTTACAAGAAAACAAAAAACACACACATATGTTGGGTTTCAGGACATTACAGGGCATTACCTTTCCTGATGAATTTTAAATCATGCCATTGATCTATTGGTAATTGTGGGGTGTGATTTTTGTCCCCATAAGAGAAGCAGGTCCCCAAGAATCTTGCCTCCAAAATGTGTGAAATACAAAATACCGACCCTTAAACATGAGGTCACCTAATCTTCATAGGTCTATAAATTCTGCAATAATATAATCATTAATTAATTAAGCAATTATGCAATATTGTAAATCTATCACACCTTCTATTTTCCACATAAATCCTGTGGCACGTGTCTGTTTTTGACACCATAGATCAGTTAACCCCCTTTTCCATGTGCTAAGTGTCTGAGAGCTTTGAGATGTTCCGGCCTGGTATTCGGACCATTCACAGACCTGGCAGACACCTATTTCCATCCTCCGCCCCAGCGAGGAAACCCGAGCCACTAAGTCACCTCTCATTCAGCTCACTTAAATATAGTGGACTATTTCAGTAAACCGAGCCAGTTTCAGCAGCTCATGGGCAAACGTGAGACTGCACATTCTTTGTTAAGTAGATCATTGGCTACAGTGGTGACAAAGGCCAAAGTTTCGATTAGATTAGCCTTTATTGCCCCCGTAGGGAAATTTGTCCTGTGCATTTGACCCACCCTTCAATGCTGCTGGGGCATCTCCTCAGGAGCAGTGCCCAGGGACCCATTTCCAGAGCTTTGTGCTCGGCTTGGTCAGGACTGCCTTCGCTGGAGGATTTTACCTATAGTACATGTTTTGGGTTGATGGGGGAAACCGTAGCACCCGCAAGAAACCCACTCAGACGCAGGGAGAAACTTGCAAACCCCACACAGAAAGGAGTCAAACCCGCAACCTTCTTGCTGTGTGGCGAGAGTGCATGCCACTCTGCCACCGTATTCTTGTTTTGTTATTGGTGGCATGACGTTTACGATCATATACATTAATTTAAGAGTTAGTTGGTTAGATTTTTTAATGGGTTGGTTGATTAGCTTGGTTGGTTAGTTAATTGGTTAGTTAGTTGATTCGTTGGTTGGTTGGTTAGTTGGTTGGTTGTTTTGTAAAATGGTTGGTTGGTTGGCCGGTTGGTTGTTTGCTTGCTTGCTTAATTGGTTGGTTGTTGGATGGCAGATTGGTTGGTTGGATGGTTGATTAGTTACAGTAATTGGTTGGATGGTTGGTTGAAAAAATAAATAGAATTTAAAAAAATACATAAATTCAAAACTATCACCAAATGTTAGAATGAAACCACATCCTGTTTGCAAGGAAGATCAAATAATTGAAAAATGACCTCTTTCAGCTTGAATATGCGATACAAATATCTTTTTGACTGCCTGAGTTTACTGAGTTTTGATGAATATACAAGAAGAATTCTGTGAACATTGTTTAATCTGCTTCTCTGTTATTGTCCAATGACTGTTTCATTGTTTGATTCTCTAACTTTCAGTTGGTTAAATGAACAACTCTGAGACGGGGGGCTCAGAGCAGACCCCGAGGCAACTGCTGTTGTGATTTTGGCCGCCACAAAAATAAAGTGAATTTCATTTAAAATGTAAGTACTTTTGCAAAGTAACGATGACTAAATAACATACCTCTCATCAATAGATTTATGATTTGTGTTTTTTTCTCTTTCCTGGAGATTTCACAAGCGGTTTGTGCATTACAAAATCACATGTCTGTGATTATGTTTGAAGGCTTTTTGATAAATGCTCCTCTCCTCCTGTCTTGCCTCCTGATAGTAACTCAGTTAACACGTTGTTCTGTAATTACCACATTCTTCCTTCAGCAAAAAGAATCTGACTTTTCCAGTTTCCAGTCTCAGACCTTTTTATTGTCACCTTTTAAGCACATAAGTAAGACTACACCTGCAGTCATGGCTGAAGAGGTGAAGGGTTGAAGTTGTAAACAATCTACATTTGGGACATGCAGAGGGCGGGGGGAGGGTTTTGGCGTTTGTGGCCCCTGTCCCCATTTGACTGTCCCCCTTTAGGAGCATGGAACAACGTAAGGCTGTCAGCGCCTGGGAGCAGGGACAGTGCTGTCAGCAGAAGGTCTCCTCTGCCCTGCGCTCTGCCCCACACTCTCTCATTCACATTCCACAGGCGCTGCACTCGGGACGGGGCAGCAGGGGGTCAGCTGCTGCACCTATACCTGAATATCGGCCCTTCTGATCACCACCTTACTACAAAACCTCATTAAAACTATTATTGCTAATGAAAAACGTAACCACACTTTTGGCAAACATAGATTATGAGGCATTTAATTTACATTTAGCCTTTGATTTTTAGACATGCTAGAAACAGGGATGTCACGAGATACAATTTTAGAGTTACGATTATTGTGAGAAAAAAACATCACAATTTACCGATTATTCATGATTATTGAGACTAACTAAAAACAGTGAAATCTTTCATTTTCTTTCATTCCCACGGTCTAACACACACCTGGGCATTTGCGGCCCCAGGGGCTGGATCAGGCCCTCGCCCTGTTTTAATCCGGCCCTCCTCCCCCTGGGGATCATATGTGTTTTACTCTTAGTTTCTTTTATTTTTAACTGTCTTGGCGCTGTAACATGTGTCTGCACTTGTGTCCTTAATAAAGATAAGATGAAATTAATGAATAATAGATTCAGTAGCCAGTATTTTACAGAAAAGTGCTTATAATGATAAGAATGTTTTACACCAATGATCGCGGGCCGGCCCTCCGCCACTCGCCTGGATTCCACTATGGCCCTCGAGGAAAAATAACTGCCCACCCCTGGTCTAACATGTTCCTTTTCCTCCAGTTTGTGACCAGCTTCATGAAAGCTTTCCGAATGACAAAACAAAGACAATAACAGCCAGATTGACAAATTATTTACATTTAAGTCTATTTTTTGGGAGATCGATTGAACTAAAAAGATTTAATTTAGCTTCCAAAATTGTCACGATAATAATTTTTTGGTTCTTATGATATATTGAGACCTGATTATCGATTAACTTAATAATGTTGACATGCCTAGCTAGAAACGGCGTTGTTCACAAGTGATTTTCTCTCAACACATTGAAGCTCTGGTCATTTTCATCAAAACAAAGAAATAACGCGGTGGCGGAATCCTAGTTATCAGCTGTGTGCGTAATATTGCCTTGTTGCGTGCCTCTTCTCGTGTCTTTGTCTGCACTGTTACAGGAATATGACTACACACAGACTTCTCCAGATGTGTTATTGGGCTTTGGGAGATTTTAATCAGGACCCCCCCCCCCGCAATCACAGTTCCTGGGTTTACATGTCGTGTTGGCGGACGGCGCAGAGCTTGCATAGTCGGGCTTTATAACGCCTCATGAATATTTTGTCGCACTGGCCGTA
The DNA here is from genome assembly GCA_015082035.1 of Chaenogobius annularis. Classification (NCBI taxonomy): domain Eukaryota; kingdom Metazoa; phylum Chordata; class Actinopteri; order Gobiiformes; family Gobiidae; genus Chaenogobius; species Chaenogobius annularis. The sequence goes on from BJKM01000520.1 coordinate 156,399, forward strand.
GAGTGCAGCCCAGTTTTATTTTGCCTTTCGCATGAATAAGTCTAACTTTCCGTTTGAGTTTGTTCCATCTGCAGCGTCCTCTGGCCTTCTCATTATCACATCATCCGTTTGAGCCTCGTTCATATTAAATACCTCAGTCAGACCCCAGGTGGCGCTGAATACTGGATGAGGCACTGCTGCTGCTGCGTCATGGAGTAGACAGGGTTACATCAAGTGACCTCCATTTAAAGTCTCATGAGAGGATCACTCACTTTCGTACACAATTAAGACTGTGTGACACTGTAACAATTGTGACCAGAGCTAAATGCGTGCTTTTCCTGTTCGTGTAGCTGCGGTTTATTGGATTGTTGGTAAGTAGGGATGTCCCAATTATTAGGTTAATCGCCCATCGTGATTATTCAGGTCACAAGATAATTATAAGCGCCACAAAATAATAATCGTGACAATTTTACAACCAAAACTAGTGTTTTTTGTTCCATCTATCCGTCCAAAAAAACAGAACTAAACTGTGAATAACTTTTTTTATCTGGCTGTTTTTGTCACATTTACTTCAGTTTGTCTTTCAGATAGTTTCATTTCATAAAGGCGGTCACAACATGTCAGACCACGGGATTGAAAGAAAATGAACGATTTCACTGTTGTTACGTCACAGTCGTAACAATCATGAATAATCGTTAAATCGCGATTTATTTATTTTTCTCACAATAATCAAAACGCTAAAGTAAGACATCGTGACATCCCTATTGGTTAGTCACTGAAGGCCGTGATTGGTTCTTGGAGTGCTAGTGCATGGCTATCATTAATGGCGGCCTGTGTTTCCATGCTCCGGTTTATGTGACCAACTGACATCATAATAAATGTCTTCTTAATAAATACAATCTAAATCACACCTGAATTATATCTGTAAATCATGACGTCTAGCCCAAGCTTCTCAACCTTTTCTGCATTTATTTCACTTCTTCTATACCACATTTTGATGTCTCTTTAAGCAATGCAGTGGGTGTGGATGATGGTAGATGCATTAAGCACTGAAAACCTAACATTTTTGACTAAACCATGACTAAACACAACTAAACTGGACCCAAATCAGAAATAAACTGGAACTGAACAGGGACTAAACCTGGGACAAAAGCCGTATGACTCAGTTAAGGAGAGGGGGCACCATTTAAACATAGTACTAGATTTGCGCTAATAATAGCATACAAACGGTGCAGTACATTGTGGTATATGGCAGGGGTGTCAAACTCAAATCCACAGGGGCCAAAATGTAAAACTTGAACAAAGTCGCGGGCCAGTATTGAACAAATGAAACTTTTAATATTGACCCAAACAAGATTTGCTTTAACATTGAATATGGAACAAGCAACACTTATTACTATACAATATATAATGGGACTTGTAGTAGTAACGATGAATGAATGCGCTGTATAAATACCGGCGCGCCAAGCCCTAGTAGTCATTTGGTATAGCCTCTCGGGCCAAATATAATTACACTGCGGGCCAAATTTGGCCCACGGGCCAGAGTTTGACACCTATGGTATATGGTGATTAATATCTAATTCATGTCTCAGTTTAATACAGCTGTAATTTCTTGTACAACGTTTGTTCCAAGTAAGTGATGTCTAAAGATCTGGTTGACTCATTTGATCTGATATGTCAAAGTGTACTTTCAATTTGACAACAAGCTCCCACTGCAACTATTTCTGGTTAATTTATTTTGAGTTTGTTTTTTTTCCCCACAAGCTAATCTACAGTAGGAGTTCACCATGCAAAGATTCCGGGTTAGATTTTAACCAACATGGCTGACTAGCAAACTACAGCGGATAATGAACACCCAGCCTGGACTTTAGACCAAACGTTTTCAATGACCCGATCAAAAAATAGCTTCATGACAAGCTTTACACGCACAAAGTCTATAACAACAGTATTTAATAAGACATAAAATATTACAAAACAATATTTCTCTTTTAATATCAAGGCTTTTGTTGCATGATTGCAGCATTATTTTGCTCAGCACCAGCTCTATATTTGTTTGCGTAGCGTTATCTGGCTCGGGTCTTATCAGCTGGCTGGCACACTGCGTCATCTGACAAGTTCAAGGTGTGAGTGTCTGGGTAAAAAAATGACCGACATACACACTTATCAGTTACTTATGTTGCTTTTCAGTATAATTGTGCTGATGTCAAACATTTTTTTTTAGAGAAAGTGCACACGATCTAGCAACATTTGCATATACCAGACTCCCTGTGCATGGGACTTGTTGAAGTTTGCCTTTTCATGACATTATTGAACCCTTTGTAATAATGTAATATTCTATTTCAAGTCCACACATAACTATGGACTCAAATGTAAATATGTTAAAGGCGTTTTGTGGTTTAACTCAAATGAATGGGAGATAATAAGTTTAATGAGCAAAAGGGCTATCTTACTTCCTTACTATCTAAATGTCTATTTGCACATTTCAAAGGTCAGTTTGCATTGCTTCATTGGTATTAAACAGTGTATTTTGAAATCAGCTCATCAAAAAAATATTCCACGTTAACATGTCATCTGTCATTTCTTTCTCATTCAGAGTCATGCAGTGATTGGCCAATGTATGTATTGCCACTCTCTCATCCTGGGCTGCCATCACGCCACACAGGGAAAACATACGACACCTCCTCGGACACACATGTGCATTCGACACCTTGGCACGTCTGCTGATGAATTTATTTTTTTAAAAAAATAACGTTTTTGGACATATTTACACCCTTTGTAAACTCCGCCTTTTCGCCACAAAGAAGTTGAATCATTGTTGAATCGTCTCTATTTCACTGTCGCCCTTCAAGACAACTGCTCTTGTGATTTTGGCCATTACAAAATCCAGTTTATTTAATTGAAGAAGTCATCACAACTGGGAAGAAAAAGTTTCAATAAACAACAGTGCACCAGGTATTCAGAGTTCTTTTTAAAAGGTGCTATTTCATTGGCAGAAGCAGGCACAGCGGATAGAGAGCTGAACCATGGACTGAATAACCTCTCATAACCTGCTCGCTCTGGGCCAAAGAAGTGCCACACAATGCATGATGGGATACCGCAGATATGACCAAGCCTTCTTTGATTCCACCCTTAAGGCTTTTTGTCCAAGTGGGCCTCTGTAGCCATGGTTACAGTCAAAATACTACATGAAGTCCGCCTTTTTAAGACTATGTTGTATATGTTTGTAACAGTGGACATTTTAATGTGTCATAATAATAATAATCAATCTATTTCATCTAGCGCTACCTATTCAGTCAGTATTCATCCCTTCTACATGAGCTCGTGGTAATAGTAGCCGTTACTTCAATAGCCAGTTTAGTGATTGTTGACAGGATAACCACATAAACCATTACTATCTCACAATTTTACTCAGGATATTCACATTCTGACCTATAAACTGGTTTTAACCAAACCAGCATCCCTAAGGCAATGATGAGAATCTTTTGGGAAGTACAAGATGACATTTGCGTCTCACAGCCAGTAGGACTTTGTCTAGTAACCAAGTGGATTTTGACAATACAGCGAAAGACCCACCCTAAAACTCACTGTCCAGGTTTAGTCCTTTAGTCCCACTTGAACCTATAATATCTCAGTCCAAATTATAGGAAGTTTGAACTATTTTCTACTAAATTCCATGGGTGAGGCCCCCCTGAACCCCCCTTTCATCAACATTTGCATACTGTACCATTCCCCTTGTTAAAACTGATAAATGACTCACTGTTTGTTCCCACATCCGTTTTCTATGATAAGTCACTGATTCATTTATTCAAAAATTAATGAATGAAAAAAAGTCACTGAATAAAGTTTTTTGACTATTACGTATTAAGTATTAAGTATTATGTATTAAGTATTAATTACTTCTTGCATTAATTACAAGAAGCTTAGCAGCCAGTAGCATGTTAGCATTGTCCTCATATGAGTCAGAGCTGCGAGGGGTTTACGCCGCGGCAGCTCCTCAGTGGGTTTCACATGCAAATGAGAAGCAAGCAAACGTCACATGGCAACCGCGTCAAGGTTCAAATGATACAAGAAATACAAGAAAACACACTAGCAGCAGGAAAGGAAATTGAAGTTGGAGGTAAAACTGTTTTAGGTTATTGGCTTATTTATTGATTTGGTTCTATAGGCTAAAATAAATTCAGTCAGTTTTATAGCTCAGTTGTGGCTTTTCATGAATCACTTTTTGACATATTTATTATTGTATTCAAACAGAATTAATCATTAGATCAGGACTAAACCATGATTCATAGATGGGCTGGATAAAAACTGGTCTGAGTGAGTGCCATATTTAAACAAGGACAAATGCAACGTTTGGTAACAGTCCAAAGCACAACTATACAACAGTTTACACAAATGTAAACTACACAAACTGAAATACGTACAAAAAGGGCTACGTTATATTCATCGTTGCAGTGGAGGTCTATGATTGAGGAGGGGTTCCACTTCCGATTGCATCCATGAGAACCACAAGCTACTTTACTTTAATGTATTTGTATATGTAATGCTGCTGACTTCTTGGTTAGATCCCCCTTGAAAAAAAGATAACCCTCGATCTCAATAGGTGTTGGCCTGGTTAATTTTGGGTTTTAAAAAAATTAAAATTAAAATTAAAATTAAAATTAAAATTAAAATTAAAATTAAAATAAAATTAAAATTAAAATTAAAATTAAATAAAAATAATAAAAATAATAAAATTAAAATAATAATAATAATAATAAAATAAAAAATAATAATAATAATAAAGAAATTAATAATAAAAATAAAATTAAAATCAAAAATAACAAAAATAATAAATAATAATAATGTAATAATAATAATAATAATAATAATAATAATAATAATTAAAAATAAATGAATAAAATGAGCAGATAGGAAAATATTATGTTTAAAGGTGTTTAGATAACCGCGCTAAACATAAACCGCCTTCAGTCACAATAGAGATGACCGTGAAAACCATCTGCTGCCGCGTTGGAATAATAGCCGGTTGTGTTCAGGAGATACAGAATATAGAGCACTCGTCACGTATAAAGCCCTCTCCGTAACACTCTGATTTATCACAGATTCAGAAACATGAGCGGGCAAACGGCCAGCTGCCTCTGAAGTGCAGCCATCGCACTCAGCTGATTCCACTACACGCTTTACGTTCAACTTACAGTACTGGCTTTGGTTCAGTGTGTTCATAGATCACATGGGGAACGGCGCACTGAAAGATGCTTCGAATTGAATCACTCCGTAAACAAATCTTTCTCGAGTTCAGTCAGGGGGATCCCAAGACCAGCTGAGAGACATCTAGAGTGCTTAAAGGGGGACATCTATGCATCCATCCTCTTTTATAACTCGAGCACTTCCATTGTTTTAATCTTACAGTGCCTGCTTGTATCTCAATGTTAGATTTTGTATATCTAAAAACGCAATACAGGATTAGCATTAGCAAGGATTAGCATGCATGTTTTCTCCTACCAAGTCACTCTTCAGTAAATCTAGATCTACTCATACATGTGTGAGTAATCCTGTATTGCCCTGCTCAGAAGAGTTCAGTTTTCACCTACCCCACATCTCCACCTACATTCTGTACTTGTGGTTACTCAGACTGACTCAGACATTTAGGGTTAAACAATGCTAAGTAGCCATTCATCAAAAGTAAAAGCACATGGTGAAAAATCCATAGTTTGCTACGGTAAGATGTCACAATGAAGAGGCGGGGCTTCTCAATTAAAATCAGTTTTGGACAGGAAGTCAATTGTCCCATTTCTATAACTAAGCAGTTTTCCATACATATAATAAATACCAGAAAAAAGCATATGTCTTCTTTAAGTCTGGACCTCTTCCAGATGGAGCACTTCCCCAGATGCCCAACCTTGACCTGGCTCACGTGGTGTGAAGGAGCAGCAGGTCTACTCAAAGCTCCTTCCATATGACTGAGCTCCTGAGCTGATGATGAGGTCAACCTAAATTCCTGTGAACATTAAAATCTGCTTCTCTATTTCTTTGTCGCCCTTCGAGGGGACTGCTGTTGTCATTTTGGGCGTTACAAAAATAAAGTACATTGAATTTGATCCCATCTCCTTCAGCTCGGCCATCACCGTACGTCGCCATGTCGTTTTTGAAGGCGTCAGCGTTTAATCTCCCATGCAGATCTAGTGTGGTTCAGCTCTGGTTCAGTCAGTGTCTTGTCTGTGACCTGTTCAGAGGTCATCATGCAGACAAGAGGGAGACCATTAAGTGGAGCAGCGTGATGTCCGTCTGTAGAGCCTCCCCGCAGCCTAACGCCTGCTACATGATGTCAGCCACCTCTGCTGCCAAAACAAGGCCTAACAATACACAAGAGATGGTTTTCTGTCCAAAGGTTTGTAAAATGGAAACATCTCAGGGCTCTGGAGGAGTCTCATGATTTACCCCAGGATCAGCTCCTGGCCGTGGACATGTATGTGTGTTTGCATGGTCCAACCACAGGAGACTATTTCAGTTTACGTCTAGACATTGTGATGTTTATTAACCCTTAGCCGAAAGGGAGACTTTGAAACTGTATCAATATATGTTCAAATATGTATTTTGTATTTTAATCCTTGTTTATACAATCCCATAGTGTACTGTTCAAATGTTCTTAAAAAGCAAACATCTCTTCAGGATGACCTACAGGCCCCACTCCCTCCCCAACATGAAAACGTGTGTGTGTGCGTGTTTTGTTTGTTTTATGTTTAAAACATAAATAGTAAAAAAAAAGAAAGAAAAAGTATTTTTAACCCACACTTTTCCTGTCTCTGAAACCCATGGATATAAGTATGTTCCCTTTTTCCATTTTAACTATTTAATGTGAATCCAAAGCAAATCATTGAGATTAAGATACATAAATATATATGTTCATTTAACACAAAAAATATAATGTTTGTGAAGTTGCACTAGAGCCAATTGATATTTAGTGGCCACATTTTATTATCAAATCATGAATGCACAATTTATACACATCTATTTTAATTAGATACATCAGTTCAGATCAGAATTCACTGTGATAAATGTTCTACTAACAACTGCGGATCTGGGTTGACCTGGTTTATGGTTAATAACAGCGTCGTTACTGGCCCGTTTCACGTGACGCACAAACTGGGACAAAGATGACTTGGGTGAAATAATATCACAACACTATCATCACACACACAAAAAGATTATTCCATCTATCGATTTTTACATTTCCAGACAACGCAAAAATGTGTCATATGATTCGGAATGACTGGTTTTTCTGTGGCGACGGACAAATTACACAACAAATGGGAGCAGACAAACAGGAAGTGTGTGTTCTTGTCCCTGAGGTCACTCCGCCCTCAGGTCTTACCCTACGTGGACTCCAGTGTAAAATGACTGTGAAGGGTGGAGGCCTCAGGGGACACAACTGGGTCCTGAAAACTACGTCATGTACTTTACCGACCGATGTTTGGGATCTCGCGAGTTCCATCAAGTCGAATGTTTCACTTTCTGATACAAGTGAATATTATGAATGTGTACAATGTTTATTTCATGATATTTATGTCGCTTATATTGTCTTTTCACCAGCAGCATGTACAAGAGGACGCTATAGTCAGTTAGCCTTTAGCTCAGAAGTCAGTTTTGCTTATTATCATCTAACATCAGAAGGTTTATGCCGTTTTCATTGCAATTAACAATTCAAATGTCCTTAAATGTCACAGATAAAAAGGAAGCTTCTTGTTGTATGCAACATTTAAAAGTATAAATATTTTTTTGATAATAAATGATTCAAATTGATATGTCAGTTTCCATGAACCCTACGGATAGCAAGGTCAATTCACCAAAATATTTCATCCAACCAACATATCAAGCCCATAAGGTAATGTCAGCTAGTGTCAAACGGTGCCTTCCCCAAAAGCCTTGATAAATGGAAAGTGCAGCTGATTTTAAGTGAGAAAAGTAAAAGAAAATGTAACTTTTCTGATTGTCTGTCTGTTTCCATATCGATATCACTTGGTCTGGAATATTATATGTATGTTGACCCTATTTAATTATATTATGTCACCTTTTTCCATAAAATTATTTCACATTTATCCAAAGCAAATAGATGTGTTAATTTAACATTCAAATATTTAAATGGAAAAGGGTGACTTAATATATTTGTGTAGGGCTAACATATTTATTTATCAGTTAACGCATTAGAAAAGTTAGATATTGTGCCTTTAATACACTTCTGCAGACAGTAAAGGCAAGGTGGGTTGAGTGTGTTGCCCAGGGACACAAATGCAGTAGTCTCAGGTGAAGATTTAACAATATAACTGTCCTATAAACGCATTAAAAAAGTGTAATCATCTCCAAATGAATGCTCCTGTCTCAGCCAAAACATCACAGGTATTATATTTGTGTTATTGAATCTCAATTTAAAAATTCCCTGACTTTTCTTTGGCCGAACACACAATAAAAACAAAGCTCCCAAACACTGGTTTCCTGGAGTTTTTAAGCCTATAATTGAGAAACTGCGGTCCAGGCTTATTCAATAAATGCTAATCCGAACGCTGAACTTTCCCTTGTCTCATGATCTGAACAGGGCTGGTCAGGAGGTCGTCATGGTGACAGCAAGGTCCGAGCTTTGGCTTATTTTTCACCCTGTGCACTCTGCGACGACGATTGTGTTCTTTATTGCGTTCACAGATGTAGCAAACTGTGAGGAAAGTGTTTTTGAGTTGCCCTTTACCTGACGCTAAAGCTAAGGTGCACTTTATTGTCCCTTAAAGCGGCATTATCCGATTTTCAAACCGCTAAAAAGAGGAAGTCGGTTCATAAACTAGCTTCTAAATCGCTCACAAACTCTTTGGCCCATCAGTATTGACATGCACGAATTCAAGGGCTTATGACGCTTTGTTTCGGAGTTTGGAGGAAAAGAATGGCCAGATTTTGGCTGGCACACCTGATAAAATGTGTCTTTACTCACTTTTATTGCCTCATTTTTGTCCGTAGAATTTTTTCTCACTCAAATGTATTTTCACTTTCCAATGTTGCTGTGTCAAGTTGTTTTTCAGTTGTTGTTTTGATAGTAAAAAACAGCTAGCATGTTGATATCAGACAATATTAGTGTGTTCCTGTTGCAAATAATGTATCAGAGTTGGAGTCTTTTACATTTTATATGAGACTGTAGCAGATTTTTGAAGCTCTTACAAGATCAAATGCAGACAGCGTGCAGCGATCTCATTTTGTCCCAAAGCGCTGTTTTACAAAAGACAACATTAACTCTCTCATTTTGTATAGGCATAATGAGGCTAATTCCAAGGAAATCCCCAAAATGGCATCACCACAGCCGTAAAAGTCCAGTTTACTTAAGTCTGGCTCCAAACTGATTCCGACTTACAGTTTTTCTGGGGATGGGATCAGTTGAGTTTATTGTTGTCTCACCACTTTTTCTGCTACACATCATTACAACACTTAAAGTCAAATGAGAGCGAGTATTTAGAGAAGAAGAAAACATCATGTGAACGTTGAGTTACGACTTGTGGTCAACTTTGAATGGTTATGGTCTGTTTTAGTCCACAAGAACTTACTGTATTTTTATGGTTGGCGAAGGCGAAGGCTTTCTCAGAATACGGAACACTTTTCTCCATAAAGTTTTATTTTCAGTCCAATTTCTTGCTTAAAACGTTTTTCGGACATCTTTTCACTTAGTCAGAACTTGTTTAGACCTAGTTTTGACCTGGTTTGGTTCTATTTTAGATCTGGTTCAGTCCTGGTTTAGTCCTTTTCTTGGTCCTGATTTAGTCTTGCTGTTTTAGGTTGGATTATGGCATTTTTACAGGTCTCAATTAAAAAAAAGTGTTTCGTTTCTCTGCTTGAAAAAAACACCAACAATAAAAACAATGAAAAATAAATGAAAATATTTTTTTTTTTAAATAATAAAATAAAAACAAATAAAAAATAAAATAAAATGAAAACAATATAATAAAAACAAATAAACAATAAAAATAAAAATACATAAAATAGGTTGGATAATGGCATTTTTACAGGTCTCAGTAAACAAATACATCTTAGTTCCTAGGCTCCTCGTCTGTGGAACACAACGCCCCAAAAGTAAGATAAAAACATTACTGCTCATCTCTGCATTTGACTTGTAGTATTTATTGTATTTTCATCTTTTATTGTCTTGCATGATGAACTGGTGTCATTTATTATCTTGTATATTTGTCTTTTGTTGCTTGTGCGTGAATTGTGCTTTATAAATATGTATATTTGCCTTGTCTTACATTCAACCAAATGTATTCCTGGTTTAGTTTAGTTCTGATTTAGGCCTGTTTTGCCCTTATTTGACCATGGTTTAGTTCCATTTTAGCCTCCATTTGAGTCCTGGTTTAGTCCTGCTTCAGTTTAATCCGTGTAAGATCAAATAAGATAATCCTTTATTGTGTCCCATGGGAGAAATGTGTCCTGGGACAGACGTCACATGCTCTAACATACAAACAACACCAACAATACAAATGCATTTAAATCAACGCCTCGGTCTTGTTGTGGCTGAAGTGAAGTTAGACCTGGTTTAGTCCTGATTTTAGTCCTGATTTAAACTTTGTATTGTATAGTCCTGGCTTGACCTCGTGTTAGACCTGGTTTAGATCTTGGTTAGTCATGGCTTCGTCTTTGTTTTAGACCTGCTTGTAAACCACTGTCATAAAGAAACCATGTTCTGCTTCCTCTGGACATCTCGACACCAGCTGACCCTCACTCTGCCCCGGGACGGTCCTGGTTCAGCCTGGGCCCTGCGATGGTCTAAAACAAACATATGTCTGAGCTGTGACCCTCACACTGTGTTGTCATGTGTGTGACGGACCCTGTGTCATCAGACGGGGCCGGTCCCAGGACACCAGCATGACACTGTCTAAAACAGACTGAACAGTTTTCCCTCGTCATTCATTTACAGTGTCTTGTAAGCGATTCAAGCCTGTTTGAGTAATTCAGTTTGTTCTACTGCTCTGTATTTACTGGAAATTATTCAAATATTCATATTTTGAGATATAAATGTCACATAGTCATAGTCACAATGACAATATGCTGCTTTCTACAGTGAAATACCACTATAAAGAAATATATAATCAATTAAAAAAAGTCTTATTTACAAAACACAAAAATACACATAAATACATAAAAATACAAATTTAAATAATCTAGGTCTATAAACACACAAATGGGATGTATATTGTAAATTGATCTTAAAATCAAATCTAAATTCACTTTAAAATGAACAAAAACTATGAGTTGTTACATTAAATTGGTGTCATTTTAACATAAATACTGATTCTTTTTTGAAGTGCATCCCATAATCGACAACAACAACAACCACATGTGGCTCTTGATCAACAAAGGCGTTTTGAGACCAGCTGTTTAAAGATTCCCCTGGTTCAGGCTGAAAATGGTGTCGTCAGCAGAGACTGTCACGAATCCATTACGAGGAGATTCATGTTCGGGACAAACAACGCTCTGTGACGTGAACAGTGACATAATGACCCTTCTGCAGCCAGTGGAGCGCCGTGGAACTGCGGCCAACTCTAAGGGCCATGTGCCGCGGGCCCCCGAGGCATGCTGGGAGAACGCCTCCGTGGTCGGCCGGCCCCCGTATGCCCTCTCTGTCTCTTCTCACTCTCTTGATTAATGAATTGAAATGTCGCCCACTCTCTCGCATCCCCTTTCCCTCTTTCGTTCTCCCCCCTCGCTCTGTGCGTTTCCATTCGGCCCCTGCAGCTTCTTTCTGAGCCTTTGTTTGCGTCGCTATATCCTGTAAATACCTTTGGTTTTGTAAGTAGCACGAGGTGTGGATGATGTAACGTTTCGACAGACACAGTAAAGTTCTGTTCAAAATCAAAGCTCTGCGTTTTCCATTCTCTCTCATCTCTCTCTCTCTCTCATCTCTCTCTCTCTCTCTCTCGCTTGTTTCTCTCTTTTTCTCACTTCATCCCCCCTCGCTCCCTTCTCTTCTCTCTCCTCTCTTCCTTCTCCCTCACTTTTCTCTCTCTCTCTCTCTCCCTCTCTCTCATTTCTTCCTTCTCCTCTCTCTTCTCTATTTCTTTCTTTTTGGTTCTCTTTTTCTGTTCATCTCCCTTCTCTCTCTCCTTTCTTCTCTTCTTTCTCTCCTTTCTCTCTTTCTCCTCCTCCCTCTATAGCTGCCTCTCCTTCTCCTCCTCAATTTCTCTCTTTTTCTCTCTTCTCTCCCTTATCTTCTCTCTCTCTCTTCCTTTCTCCCTCCCTCCCTTTCCCTCTTTGCTCCAATCTCTCTCCTCTCTCTCTCCCCCTCCCTCTCCCTTCTCCCTCTCTCTCCTCCTTTGTCCCTCTCTCTCTCGTACTCTCGCTCTCCCCTCTCCTTTATCTCTCTCTCTCTCTTCCCTCTCTGTTCCCTCCCTCTTCCCTCCTCTCTCTTCTCTCTCTCTCTTTCTCTCTCTCTCTGCTCCCTCCCTTCCCTCTCTTCTCCCCTCTCCTCCACCCCTCTCTCTCTCCCTCTCTCTTCCCTCTCCCCTTTCTTTCTCCCCTCTCCTCTCCCCCTCTCTACCCTCTCTGCTCCCTCTCTCTTCTCTCTCCCTCTCTCTTCTCTTCTCTCTTCTCTCTCTCTCTCTCTGCTCCCTCCCCCTCTCCTCCCCTCTCCTCCATCCCTCTCTCTCTCCCTCTCTCTTCCCTCTCCCCTCTCTTTCTCCCCTCTCCTCCCCCCTCTCTACCCTCTCTGCTCCCTCTCTCTTCTCTCTCCCTCTCTCTTCTCTCTCTCTCTCTTCTCTCTCTCTGCTCCTCCCTCTCCTCTCTTCTTCCCCTCTCCTCCATCCCTCTCTCTCCCTCTCTCTTCCCTCTCCCCTCTCTTTCTCCCCTCCCTCCCTCCCTCTCTTCCCTCCTCTGCTCCCTCCCTCTTCCCTTCTCTTTCCCCTCTCTCTCTCCCCTCTCTCTCCCCCTCTCCCCCTTTCTCTCCCTCTCTCAGCTTTACACATATAGCCCCCTGAACTCGCTCACCCTGCCCTGTCACTCTCTGGAGTCTGTGGACAGTGTGTAAATCCTAACGTTGTCATTAAGTCGTGTGCTGAACAAGCAGAGACGACCCAAACGGGGCAAACTGTGGTCAGACTGTCACAAACGCACAGACGTCCCCCCGAAATCGAACCACACCACATCTGTCATTATTCTGATAATGCATATTTATCTTTTTACCAGCAGCAGCTCGTTTTACCCTGTTTGACGCAACAGAAACACAAATAGTTACAATTATAGTTATAGTACACATGGTTCTCAAAACTTACCAACCAAAATTCAAGGTAAATTAGCAGATTTTAACCAGTTTTCCCTCATATAATTGAAGTATAAAACATACTGCTCATCTCTATTATTGGGGGCCACCGTATGGGCTCTATTAATGGGAACAAAATAATAATAATTAACCGAGTTTGTAAGCGCTTTTCACAACTTTCAGATATATATCAATAATTAGTCAGTGTAAGCATTCTTGTCCATTTTTTATGCCACGTGTAATGCATTTCAAACCAATTTTCATGCGGTATGCTCAAGCACCAGCCATTAGGCCTCCGCTGACATCCATACAAAGTCCATAAAGTCCATACTAAGCAAATTAAATATAGATGAAAGTGGCAGAGACCCGAGCAGTGAGTGGCTGTGGTAATGCGATCGAGTCACTAATGAACTTCAGAAGCCTCAGTGTTAAAGACGCCTTCTTAAGTTTGTCGGCTCGTCACAGACATATGTGGCTAGAACGGATTGTGAATCATTTCAAACCAGTGAACGGTGCCAGTGTCAGCGTTAACCCTTCAAGGCCAAAACAAGCAGGCGACAAGGAGATGCAACGGAAGCGTGCGGCTCATTTGAATATTGTGTTTTAATGTACAAAAAATATGTCATAGGCTTTTAGAAATAAAAGGTATTTATTGTATTTATTGTATTTATTTATTTTTATTTTTATTATTTTTCATTTTATTTCATTTTATTTTATTTCAAATTTATTTATTTTCAAATGTATTTATTTTCAAATTTATTCATTTTCAAGCAATTCAATAAACACAAGCCTTAAGCACATTTAAGAATTGAGTTTTCTTTTAAGTTTTTAAGACAAAGAGAATGAATCTTTATTTATCTTTTAATGTCTGTGCTTTTTTGATTTTGATTTTGATAAAATAAAAAAAAAGCTTGAAAAAATTGAGAATATAACTCAAATGTTGTCGTTTTTGCCTTCCTTGTTACTTAAAAACACAATAATAAATACATTTCGGTTCCATATCGTAGAATCATTGAATATATCAAAGAATATTACTAGTATAAGTAACAGTTAATTGCAACGGAATTATAGGCAAATGTTCTGGTCTTAAACTAAACTAATTGAAGATGTCACTGTTTTCCATAGAATTTTCCACAGTATGGCATTATTTATCTCCACAGACAAGCAGCTGACCTCATGACATGTTCAGAACTTGCTCACAGTAAGAATGAATGTTTTGTTTTTTGTTTTTTTTAGCGTGAGCAGTAAAAACTTCTGTAATTGTATATGTTTAATGCCACACTGTGGAACTTTCCGGGTGAAGCCAAACCACCTCGAGGGGCACGAGCAGGTTGCCGACGCTCCACCTGAAAAGTTGCTCAGTGGACGGCTGAAAATGATGACTCAGTCCAAGGTTCATGTTTGAATAGATCTCACGCGTTCAGGTTTTATGGTGGTCTCGATCTGATAAGATGATAAACCTTATAATACAATACTTTAGTTTAAGTTGTCGACACTTTTACAACTAATTCTAATCAAATCAATGCAAAAGTACAAATAGCACACAGCATCTTTTATTAGTCGACGTTTAACTGTTTTTCTTGGTTTTGAACAAATCATTCACTGCAGTTGAAGCTGTTGTTGTATTCTCCTGTCTGGGTGTCCCGGAGGGGGGGGGAGACCCTGTGAACGTCCCTGGAAACCGGAGATATAACATGTTTGGGTTAATGTTGAACTCCGTGTGGATGTAAACACAGGGTCACGCGAGGCCACAGACACAGAAACAAGACTGGAAAAGAGCAGGACCGTTCGAGATATGTCCATTTTTAACATAAAAACATGCAAATAATGTGAATTTCATTTGATAAAACTTTGTATTGGGCTGACAATGGTGCAGTGGATTAAGTTTATCACCCTTTCACGAGAGGGTAGCTGGTTTGAACCATGCCTGCCGCTGTTGTTGGGTCCTTGGGCAACACACTTCATATTATGCATATTTTAAAATGTATTGTGTGAGCAAGTTTGAAGTTTTTGGGTCTTAGTCTGGAACAATGCTTTAGCAGAGTTTATGCGTTCTTTCTTTGTTTTCTCTTGTGCTTTTATTAGGGCTTCAGCTACAGGGTGGGCCAATGTTTCCATACATTTTATGTTGGACAACCGTTTTTATTTAAATAATGTGTTTTATATGATTACCATATAAATGGGTTTTCCACTGGTATCAGCGCAGTTGGAGTAATGCTTGCAATGGCATTAATGAGAAGATTTATGTCTCGTACCTTTACCTGATTCACCATGGCCTTAGAGTGCCCCCAAAGACAGAAATCAAGAGGGGAGAGATCTGGGGGCCACGCCAACCAAGCCTATGTATGGAAACTTATGGCCCACCCTGTAACGTAGTCAACTAGTCAAATGATTTAAAAAACATTTATAATTCATCGTCTATTATTTCTGATGTATAATGAGAAATAAAATTGAACTTTTTAACCAAACAGTTTGAAATATGGTGACTGAACACTTTTAGAGAATATAACAGTGAAAGTGTATTTTTGAGTCAGTAAATTAAAATAAAAATGTGTGTGTTTAGAGTCTGTATAGTCAAAATGACAGTTATGATCACCAAAACACAACGGCGGTTATTTTAAGAGTCGACTAGTTGTGATGATTCTGAATGATCGTTGCATGTTTCTGTTGTCTGGACGTATGACCTGAGCCTTCCCGTCCGTGCAGTGTCTTTTCCCATGTGAGACGGGGACACACCGGCCTGTCCAAACCCGCGCGGCGGCGGCTCGTTTCCAGTCGGTCGAGTTGTGGGAGCGCGGCCGAGCTGGAGATTAGCAGCTGTCAGCCTGGAAACACAGGCCGCGCCGCTGTGGAGCTAAAGAGTGGTATGAAGGAATCCAGCGCAAGCCCGCGACCTCTGACCCCCGCGACCTCAAACGTACACACAGCAGGCTCTTTCCCACCTGCCGGGATGGGAGGTAACAGGACACCCCCTCAGAACGCCCCCCCCTCTACCCATGTAGGACCAGGCGCGTCAATGTCAGTGTGGGTTCAAGCTCTGCAGGAGGACGACGTCTGGTTAAAGTAGATACTCATTTGAAGTAAAAGTACTGAGCAAAAGTAAAGGATTACGCTACATGTTTCTATTGTTTTCCATTGTTCTCCCCAGAATGTTCCCCTGTATGGCATTAAAAAACTCTCTTTGGATTTTTTTTGGATATGTTTGTTTGATTTATGTTTGTTCTTGTTTTTTAATATAAAATAAATTAAATAATAAAATAAATAATAATAAAATAAAATAAAAATAAATAAATAAATAAATAAATAAATAAATAAATAAATAAATAAATAAATAAATAAAAAATTAAAATTAAAAAATTAAATAAAAAAATAAAATATTAAAGAAACCATTATTTTATATTTTTAAATTACATTCTAAGGCCTAAAGATTTATTGCATAGTTATAAAAATCGAGTATCACACCTTGTCTATTGTAATCGAGTTGGACGTTTTGGTACTGTGACAATTATTCTTATTATTTACTTTTTTGACAAAGAAGGTAAACAACATATATTCATTATTTAGAATGAATAAAGCAGCACCTAACCTCACTATGCATTCTTCCATAGATCAGCCCTGTAACTTGGCCTGGTTCCATTCCATTCAAGGCAAGGCACCAACATCACCATGGCGACACGCAGGCGCAGGAAAAATAAATAAAGGTTTAACTTCACCCTGGAACATGTGCCATCACGAAGAGCACGGCATTGTTCATTTCACTAGTACGAAAGTTTAG
The DNA here is from genome assembly GCA_015082035.1 of Chaenogobius annularis. NCBI lineage: Eukaryota > Metazoa > Chordata > Actinopteri > Gobiiformes > Gobiidae > Chaenogobius > Chaenogobius annularis. Next base: position 173,429 of record BJKM01000520.1, read on the forward strand.
TCTGTCATTCAAACGGGAACAAACTGCTCATTAATCGTCTCTTTAATCTGGAGTTTACTTTCTGAAACCTTTCTCTGCCGCGCCTCCTCGCAGGGGAGCCTCTTGACCCCAGGTGAACTCGGGCTGAGGTTTGCCGACCTTTTCTTGTCGTTACAATGCAGCTCGTGGGGAGGGACGTCGCCGATACGGGGCTGAAATATGAGCGATGGAGGAGGAAGATCTGGTCCGCGTGTTCCCCTTGCTGATGCGGCAGATAAAGGGTGAATGGAGGCGGTGTGGTTTCCTCCCGGACCCTGAATGCACCGTGACGTGTTTGAGAGCGACGGGAGAGTGCGAGAGAGCGAGAGAGAGAGAGAGGCCCATTATGTGAACCAACATGTGATCCTTCCCATGGTGCTCGGGTGCCTTGTTTTGTCGGAATAAATGAAGCTCTGAGGGTTTCTTTACGGCGTTCTCTGCCTCTGCCCGTCCTTCAGGGCCACTGGGAGAACCTGTGAAGAACCCAGGGGCCCATCTTAAGGTCTTGAGCTCAAACGTACCTGGAGGATCAGCCTGGTGGGTTGGCGGGGTAACCAAAAAGAAAATGTAATAAAAACCTCTTACATTGCTTCCGTCACACAGTATCTTGCCTCTGAAATGGCATGACTAAAAAACTAAAATGAGTGTTTCATTAAAAGACACTAGAAGACGAGTGTGGGTGACATGGTGGGCTTTAACGGGGGGAAAAGCTCATATTTTTTGCGTGTTGTTGATATTTATTTAAACCAGAATCAAATATTTCTGCCGCTTCAGTCCAAACGGCTGTCACAGAAAAACCTCACGATCTTCCACTGAGGGAGAGCCTTTAGAGCAGCTCCCAGAGGCGCAGTCTGGTAAACCACTAACCTCTCTCCACCTCCCACTCGCTCCCTCTATCCCCCCCATCACCCCCCTCCTCTCTCTCGCCCTCCATATATATCCCTCTCTCCCCCTCTTTCTCCCTCCATATCGCTCTTTCTCCCCTCTCTATCTCTCTCCCCCCGCACGCTCTCTCTCTCTCAACTGCTCTCTTACTCCCTCCTCCTCTGTCTAAGTCCCCCCTCTCGACCTCCCACTCTCTCTACCTCCCACACTCTCCCTCTATCTCCTCCCATCACCCTCTCCCTCCCTCTTTCTCCTCCATCTCTCTTTTCCTTCCCTCTCCAACTCGCTCTCTCTCCTCGCTCTCTCTCTCCCCTCTTGCTCTTCCTCTGTCCTTTTCTCATCATCTCTTCAACACCTCCTCAACTCCCCTCTCTCTCCCTCTCTACCTCATCTCTCGCTCTCTCTCTCCCTCCCTCTCGCTCTCCCTCTGTCCTTTTTCATCATCCTTCAACACCTTCTCAACTCTTTATCTCTTTCCCCTCCCTCTCTTATCCTCCTCCCCTCTCCCTCTTCCTTTCCATCCCTCTCCTCCCCCCTTTATCTTATCCTCCTCCTCTTCTCCCTCTCTCTCTCTTGTCCCCTTCTCCCTCTCATTTGTACTCATATCTCCTCCCTCCAGCTCCTTCTCCTTCTCCTCACTCCATATCTCCTCTCTTCCCTCCTCTTCCTCACCATCCCCTTTCTTTTTCTCCCCCACTCTATAGATATTTTCCACCTTTCTCCCTTTATTTCATTATTATTTATTTATTGCCTTCTCAACTCTTTTACTTCTTCCTCATTTTATTTCAACCTCCCTCTCTTCTTTTGCCCCTCGTTCCCTTTCTTTTACCTTCTTCTCTCTATGTCTCCCCCTTTCTCTCTCTCACAACCTCCCCTCTCTTCCACCGTTCTCGCTCTCTTCTCTCCTCCTCCACCTCTCACTTCTTTTCTCTCGTATCCTCCTTGTTGTATCTCAGTCTCATTTTCTCTCTCCCTCTGCCTCTTCTTTCCTCTCTCTATCTTTCCCTCAATATTTGACTCCCTCTCTCTATTCCTCTCTCTCTCGTTCTCCCCCCTCACTTTACCTGATCCTGATTCTCTCCAAACGTCTCCCTCTCTCTTCCTTTCTCTCCCTCTCACCCGCTTGTCCTCTTCACTATTTTCTACCCTCCTCCCCTCTCTCTCCACCTCTTTTCACCCTTTTTGAGCCCCTCTCTGTCCGTCTCTCTCTCCCTCTTTCCCTCTCTCCATCCCATAAACCCGTGTTTGTGTGTCCCCCACGCGCCGCTCTTGGCTGCTGCTTTTCACATCACCAAATACTGTACATTCCTCCGGACGGTAAACACGGGCTCTTGAAACACGTCCATGCTTTGGGCGGAGGACATAAATCTGGTGACTCACGGGGGTCCGGAGTGACGGCGCTGGAGCAGGCGGGTGTAAATGAGTGTGTTTGGGTCCGTGTCATTAGCACTAAACTGTATGTTACTCACCTGAACAGCTGCAGGGACATCTGCCTGTCTCTGCTCTGTCTGATGGGACGAGTCGGATCGCTGAGGAGGGGGAACGCTGGCTCCAAGAAACCTGTCTCCTCCAAACAGGGTCAAGGCAGGAGACCATCCGGACAAATATGAGGGTTGGTTTGTTTTATTTTGAATTACACTGTGGCAAAGCAAGAGGGGCAGAAATACAAATACTCACAAGAATGTAAATAATTGTTTGTTTGGGTAATTGTACTTTTTGGAGTAGATTTTAAAGAGGTACTTGTAATTACATTTTGAGTTATTGTCTTTTGAGTGGTAATTTTATATTATATATGTCTGTTTTGTTCAATTATAAAAAAGTATACATATCTAACTGACAAAAGAAGATATAACTGAACTGACTGAAACGACGTTGAGCAGTACTTTAGACTTTTACCTTTTCACCACTGCTGGGTTCAATTCCCATCCGTCTTCATAGGTTTCTTTAAAGAACTCATCCATAAAACGATATTATGAAACAGCTTTAGTCGACATCAATTGGTTTATCAAAATTAAATTATAGCTATTGTTTATGCCTGTCATTATAAAGCTGATTTTGCTTTGAATCCAATCATCAAACATTTATATATAATGTTAATTGTTGTATAATTTCTATATAATAATTATATCTAATGTTAACTGTTGTTTTTATTGTCTTCTTGGACATGGGTCAATTATTTGTTCAACTGTGGGTCGGTGGTAAGTCCACACTGTTGTACTACTGCTCTCTGTAGTTACAGGAAAGTCGCTGGTTGAACTTTTAAAAGCGGTAAAAATGTGATAAGTCTAAAGTGACAACAGACAACAGGGAGTCATGAAAATACATGTAATTGAACTGTGATGTTGATGACTATATTCTTAGTTAAATCAATGTCATCATTGCCTGTCACATGGCCTTGTCCCAAATGTACACAGCGCGTCATGTGTACAATGTCTGTTTGCTCACGGTCAATATCTCCTGTGTGTCCTCAGACTGGGCCTAAACACACAGAGGGGAAAGGGAATTGAACCTGCAACCTGTCACCTCACACAAGATCAACGCACTTCAGCGCTGGGGGAGAATGTAGGTCACAAACGCTTGACACAGGAGAAAAGAAACCGGGTTAACTTAGTCTAAATATTTTTTATCTTCAGTAAATGGAGGTCTTGAAGGAGGTCGAGGCTTGAGTGAGATGTTCAGCTGTGGCCTATTTGGGAAACTATCTGATTTCATTGTAGTTCCAGGTGTCTTACATGAAAAAAAAAATGGGTTGAATACAGAGTAATACAATACAAGCGAAGATAAAGGGCATATGTGTCAGTCAGAATAAAAGGACAGAGATATAGGGCAGCCATCATATCCAATTCACACAACACAGTTCAAGAATAATAATGATATTGCCTTATACTTTGCAAACTTAATATTGAGCCATTTATTTCAGGGACTGTAGATGGAAACTATGATCTGGCGCAGAACATCTCATCTTTTATCATCTTAAAGTCTTTGTAGTTCCCAGTTGTAATTTACATTTTATATTTTCCAGTCGACGTGGAACTGGTTGCCAACTGCGTTTATTATTAAAACAAATGTGTGATGTATGAACAAACACCTTATAAACCCTGAATAAATGTTAAAAGGTCAGATTTTTAACAAGAAAAACAATTTCCATTTTGTTGCTGCCAAAAAAAAAAAGTGTATGTTATAAACCGCCATCAAATTCGAATCAGAAATGGCTTGAAAAGTTGGCATCGAAAGGGCGTCATTTCCAAATACATTTCTATCTTGTCATCTCTCATTATTTACTGAATAGCAATGGTGGATATCGTCTGACAGTCAACCATCATTAAAGCAGCAGATGAGAGTCACAAAAGATGAGCCGCTCCTCCGACAGGGACGGTATCTTCACATATTGTGCGCTATTTGTTGATGTTATGGCTCAATAATATCATATAATGTGAGGATTCCTGGAAACCACACAAAGGCTCCATACAACGTGCAGCTCAAATAAAACGGGAATAATTAAACCAAACATGGGCTGTAAAAGTCCTCAGGTAACAGAGGGATGTCTATTTATGACATTTATGTGTCGGCAATAACCGCACTTACAAGAATGTTATGTTTGGAAGAAGTGTTCAACCATTAACCAGAGGGTTGGTGGTTTGATTCTTCTTGAAGTATACACTATGTTTTCTACTCAAACATGTTCAAATCCAAGCTCAAAACTGTTCTGTTTAAATGGTTAAAAGGATTTTATCTGCATCATTTCAATTGAAGTATATTTACTAAGGATTATTTATGTCGGGTTGGTATTGGTTTTGATTATATATTTATTTTATTGCCATTTTATGCATCTTTTCATCTTCTGTAACGCACTTTGGATTACTTTGCGTACGAGCAGTTTTCTACAAAGAAACGTTGCTAATTATAATAATCTTATTCCACTAAATAAACTAAACTAAAAGATCCTTTTGCTTGGCATATATTTAAAAAAAGAAAAAATTAAACATTACAAAACAGTTAAAAGTAACCAGCCATAACAACAAAATGTATTAAAAGGTAAAACTATTCAAAACAAGATACACGTACTGATCTGAAGTCCTTTTAAGCCTGATTTTTCCTGTGCGCACATTATTATTGGTGACACAAATATTCCATAGCTCCTTTAGTCTGGAATTCCAGTTCATTTCTACACAAAGAAGTGAAGCTTGCATTTGTCGCACACATTACTCTTCACCCTGGGCCCACCTTAATGCTAAATCAAGCCTCACACTGACTTGTATTTCATTTGGTGCAAAATCCAACACATGCAAATCCTTCATAACATTTACAGTAGTTACACATTGACTGGACGTTTTTTTGGCAGTGTTTCGACGGAGCCTCTCCATCTCTTCCTCCCCTCACACGCACACTACGCGCTATGATGGACTAACAAGCCCGCCGCTCCTGGAAGCCCCTTTTTTACGAGTGAGGAAAACACACATTTGAACCTCACACTGGAAAGTATGGCTATGAATATGAATTTGCTGCTGAAATGTTTGACAAGGCATTAATGCGGAGGCTGGAGTTGCTCAAACACGAGCAAATGAATGAATGACCTTCTGAGTGGGCTCTTCACGCAAAGGTGGGTCGAGTCGCTATAAAGCCGTACTTACGTAAGAGTAGAGTAACTTGAGAAAAATGAAAAGAGGACATTTGAAAATCCTCACGGTGGTGGCCTTAATTCATAATGAACAAATAGTTTATTCAGAATGATTCAGGCTTAGTAACTTTTCATAAAGCGGGTAGGGTATTATTAATTAAGTAGCTGCTAAGACTGAATCATTCTAATTAAACTATCTGGTCTCATTATGAATTAAGTTTGTGTATACTTTATTAATGCTATTAAAATTGTAGTGATTGTAAAGTGTTACCATATGATGTTCAAACTCTGGTGGTCTGTAACGTAGGACCTGGAATTATTTTCATTTTATTGTCAACATTGTCAAGTATTACTCAAGTAGAAGTCAAATTCAAAAACCTTAGACTTAGCCTCAAAGCAAGAAGGTTTTGAGTTTGATTACCAGACCATGTGAGACCTTATGCTTCTGTGAGGATTTAGCATGTTCTCCCCATGTTTTCCTTCAGGTCCATAGTTCAGACTAAGATCTGGAGATGGGTCCTTGCGGTCGCCCACTGCTCCTGACAGCTCCGGCTCCAGCAGCCTTGAAGCATGGGGACAAATGTTATTATGAAGCAGCATGATGTCATCCTAAACCTACACACAGAAAGTAAACCTAATTTCTACTCACCTCTGTATCGTTGCGCCGTAAAAACCAGCAGAGGAGGAGGTTGTTTGGGGTTTGGCCAGGGACAGTGGCTCAAACCCTGCAGTGCAAACATGGACCGATGGTTGGAAACAGATCATAGAAGGAGACATCTTAGGCCTCTCATTTCCACTCTGTAGGTTTAGAGCTTTGCAAAAGGATGTGACGCAAGTTTGATTTAACGTCTCATGAATGAAGAGGGAAAAGCTCATTTATTCAATCAAACGTGCCAATCGAGCAAATATATTTTGGGATGTGGTATTTCTGACAGAAGAATGCCTGCCAAGCTGTGCCTACAACACTTCCAACTACCTCCAACCACCTTGCCTGACCAGCCAAGACCACACGCTGCATTTGAATAGAATGTAGAAGGGAATGAATGGCTGGTCAGGCAACAAACCACCACCAACACCCCATATTTAAAGTGTCTTACCCAAAAACATCATGATAAGAGCAGGGAATCTGACCAAAACAGCCAACGAACAAGCAAAGTCATATATCTAAAGTTCGATTTTCTTTCATTTGATTGTAATTTATTGTACACCAGAAACACAATCACCAGTTGCTAGAACAGCTTCTCTACCAACTCGTCAACCAACCCATCTACAAACTTGTCTACCAACCCGTCAGCTGGTCTGCCAAGTGTCTAGCAAGAGTCTAGCAACCAGTCTACCAACCTCTCTACCAAACTCGGCTACTAACTTGTCTACTGAACCCTTTGCCAACCTGTCTACCAACCCATCTACCAACCCATCTACCAACCCATCTTCCAACCAGTCAACTAACTTGTCTACCAACCCGTCAGCTCATTTGCCAACTCGTCTACAAACCTTTTCTGCCAATTTGTCTACAAACGTTGGCGTCTGCAATCCAAACCCTGGCCAGTGTTTTTGTTCTCGTCTTCAAATATACTGCGTAAGGACAGATGAACTTTGGCACAATTTGGTCAGAGCTTCAAATTGTGCAACGTGTGCATGTTTCTGAATGTTTATTTGTCGACACAACGCACACTGATTACCATTAACTGCCCATCACAAAGCACAGGTGAGACGCTTGTGACCGCGCGGACCTCCACCAAACAGGGTCAGAGAGTTTCCGCTGCAGCCCGGCTCTTGGAAACAGGAGTTGCATAAGCGCAGGCTTTAGGTAAATATGCTGCATTGTGCTCTCTCAAACGCACACACGGTAATGAAAGGGCAGATTGTGATGTGATTTAGGTCAAGTCGTCAAAAGGCTGCGGGGCTAATGAGGAGCCATCTGTCATTGGCCGGGTTATTGTCACTGGTTTGTGTTTCCACATGCACAATTCAGCGTGATCCAACCTGTTTATCAGGTGTGACCCGGGGACAACTGAGCATGTGCTCAACTGGCTGATCTGGGCTGATAGGGTTAAGGAAGTAAGAATACAGAAGTCTCTTGTCTGTAAATTTGACTCGGCCGTCATGGCATTTGAAGCGCCTTAATGGCACTTTTAGCATTTTTCGATTTGCATTGTGGTTTAGGGCATATTTGCATTGGATTTGATTGCATTTGCACATGTGACATTTCCTTTTTCTCCCATCGTCATCTTCTGTGACTGTACATTATTTCTGTGGCGCAAACCCACAAAACCAACTTCACCTCATGGCACAGTAAAGATACAGTAACTCTGAACTACACTCCGAATGTGGAATAATCCATTAGACTTGTAAGTGCTTTTTTTAATCGCTTTACAAATCATTCATTCATTCAGTCCATCATGGTGGCAAGCCAATTTGGGTATGTATGCTGGACAGCTTCTGTATTTCTGAACTTAAGAGAGAACATAACATCATGTGGAAGTATTACTATTATAGTAAATTATTGGGACTTGTGAATAACCCGAAGGTTGTAGGTTTGATCTCAACTCTGATCAGTGCTTGTCATTGTGCCCAGCCAACACCAACTGCACTGGGAAGGGAATGAATGCAATGTGAAGCCATTTTTAGTGTCCAAAAAGCATAATCAAGAACGTCATATGTCACATTTGTAGATCAGTTAAGACACACTGCTTGCACGATTTATACAGTGCATAAGCTGAGGGAACTAGTGACTACAAATAACTTTTTTTCCCCAAATAATGAATGTAATGGGTCATTTTTTGTATTTATATATATTTATCTGAATGACATAAACAAGTGGCCTTTAATCCTAGCATCCTTCCCTTCTTGAGTAATTTAAAATAATAAATAATAGATGTATTATCCTAACCACCAGAAATCTATTTAGCTCTGAAACAGACGTTCTTCACTGATGAGCAACACCCTCTGACCCTGTTCTGTTTGGATTGGGATGATTCAGGACCCTCTGTTTAAAAGATGAGTCAACCTTTTTTTTTTTTTTTTCAAATCAAATCCAATGCAGGCTCCAGCGAGTGACCAGGAACCGTCGGTATCCAACACAAATAAACTCCACGAGGAGAGAGAGACGGCTCTGAATCATTAGTGCACCTCTAAGCGCACTATAAACACTATAAACCCTTACACTGTTTTAGTCATTTCATTCAGCATGGGTAAAGAAAAAGAAAAAGATCGAAACTGAGTAAAATAAAATAAAATGTATTAATGAGATATAAACTCCACTTTCATATTTATTTATTTATTTGTTTATTCATTTATTTATTCCAGATGCCTTCCTGCTGTCGCACAGTGAACCATAATTTATTCACTAACTAATTGTGAATGAGTACAGTATTTTGTTTTTGTGTATTTTTCCTACTGACAATAAATTACAATAAATTGGAATTCTGTTTTAGATTCTTTAACACATTTTTTGTATGTATTAGTATCTTATCCATATTATCATAAACTTTTACACATATTTTACCAAAGCTGGTGTACACAGGCTGCACATAAATAACTAGTTTAAGGATCTTAATTCAAACGTAAACAGATTTTTGTTGATAGAATAAGTCAGATGTTGTTGACGGTAAACAGGTGTAGATTCATAGATGTACATGTTAAGTGTTTGGGTTAGACTCGGCACATATACAGGGTCTGGAGGCTAAAGCATGAATGAATAAATGAAGGAGCGATGGGTGGGAGGGAGGGAGGGAGGGAGGGAACGAGGGTAAAAAAGCTGGTCTGTGCTGCTCCTCTGACCTTAAAGGAGCCATTGAGGAGAAGGGACCAGACCAAACTTCAGCTTCCAGTTAATGGGGCATCAACATGGGACGGGGGGGAGGGGTCTGCAGCCTGTATATTCAGATGTGTGGAGTAAACATCAGAATTGTAAAGTCTGTTATTCAATCAAATGTAATGATATTTCTTATAATGTAGTTGTGAAAATGGTAATACTTTAGTTCAGGCACAGTATATTGATCATTAACTAAGTGGTAATGTGTTTGCTTGTATGCGGTTATTCAACTATTAGTTAGTACTTATAAAGCACTAATTCATGCTTATTAAGACAATAGCTCATGCCCCATAACAGCCACTGCTAATAATGCTAAAGACGAGTAATCAAAACAGGGAAAATACTTTAGGACTATATATGAACATTCAAAAACTGCCTTAATAAACACTAGAAGGATCTAGTAAACCAGTTGGTGTACATTTTTGCAATCAGACAAGGCCTAGAGCACATTTGTACACAAAGTCATTCGCATAACACTGAAATGTTGATTCCTCATTTCTCAATAAGTTGTGGTCTTCAAAGCGTTCACACTTCCACATTCCCCACATCAAACGTGGCACTAAGCCAGTACTGAAACCAAAACTAAGCCTTAACAAGATCAGGACTAAAGAAGGACTAGAACAGGACCAAACCAAGGACCAAACCCACCAAATAACACATCCTAAATGAGCTAATTCTGCACTACATCAGAACTACTGTAACCGTCGTTAATTTGTTTGAGGGAGATGAAAGAGGCGTCTCGGGAGGAAGAAGCTGTGCACAAACAAAATGAAAATGACAAACATCAAGGTAGGCTTACTCATCCTCACACCGACTGAACATGTAAATGACCCCAGGGGACCACAGTGATTTTGGTCCTCACTGACGTCACTTAGAGCAGTTTTTCCTCCTCGCTCTGAACCGCGTCAAAACGACACTGGCCGACAACAAGAACGACAACGCAACTCTTGTGTTTGCAAATGAGCGCCGGCCCACTCACCCTCATGTGTTCACGCCGCGTCACCGACACTGACAACTTCATCCATATTTCAACACTGACCAGAAGATAAGACTCAAAAGAAAGCAGAAACAATCGAAATGCAATTGATTATTTTATTTGTACTTTTATAAATTCAAAAAATGACCATTGAGAGAAAAGTGGCACTCTTCAGAACCAATGGAGACTGTGAAGAAGAATCTTTCTAGGAGACTTGGCCTGTCCATTTGTGTCTGTGTGGTCACATGACAGGACCTAATGGACAAACTGCACCCCCCTATAACGCCATTTAGCCATCATTAACTCAACACACCACTGGGACGTCCAGGAGTGAACAAAATACAAGTAGTGAGGGCTCATTTAAAGTGGAAGCTTCAGTTTACAGCATTTTAAAGTTAGGATTTTTCAGCGCTTCCTTTTTAGTACTAGTTTGAGTGGATTTTTAGTATGTGCAAAAAACAACTGAAACAAGCGAAAACTGTCCTGTATTTCAGAGCGTCACATTACATCAAGACAAATGTCATGAATGAATGTGGAAGTCACGGTTTTGCCCTTAATACCAGACACAAGTTCACCTCTTCACATCCAATATTCCTGCTGTAAACAAGCACTGACCTGCATCTACTGCACAAGGTCAAACCAGGTCGAAAGCAGGTCCAAACAGTAGAAAGCAGGTCTGAAAGCAGTCTTCCCAAGAAGGTCTACAACAGTTCTAAAGAAAGGTCTGAAGATCAGGTCTAAAGCAGGTTCAAAGCGGTCTAAAGAAGGTCTAAAACAGGTCTTTAAGAAGGTCTGAAGAAGGGTCTAAAGCAGGTCGAAAGCAGGTCTAAAGAAGGTCTAAAACAGGTCTAAAGAAGGTCTGAAGAGGGTCTAAAGCAGGTCTAAAGAAGGTCTAAAGCAGGTCTAAAGCAGGTCTAAAGAAGGTCTAAAGAACAAAGCAGAGTCTAAAGCAGGTCTAAAGCAGGTCTAAAGCAGGTCTAAAGCAGGTCGTTAAAGAAGTCTAAAGCAGGTCTAAAAGCAGGTCTAAAGGAGGTCTAAAGCAGGTCTAAAGCAGGTCTAAAGCAGGTCTAAAGAAGGTCTAAAGCAGGTCGTAAAGCAGGTCTAAAGAAGGTCTAAAACAGGTCTAAAGAGGTCTAAAAAGGTCTAGAGGAAGCTCTAAAGAAGTCTAAAGCAGGTCTAAAGCAGGTCTAAATGCAGGTCTAAAGCAGTCTAAAGGAGGTCTAAAGCAGGTCTAAAGCAGGTCTAAAACAGCTCTAAAGAAGTCTAAGCAGGTCTAAACAGGTCTAAAGAAGGTCTGAAGAGGCGTAAAGCAGGTCTAAAGAAGGTCTAAAGAAGGTCTAAAGCAGGTCTAAAACAGGTCTAAAGCAGGTCTAAAGCAGGTCTAAAACAGCTCCTAAAGAAGGTTTAAAGCAGGCCTAAAGAGGTTTGAAGAACGTCTAAAGCAGGTCTAAAGAAGGTCTAAAAAAGTCTAAAGAAGGTTTAAGAACATCTAAGCATGGTCTAAAAAGGCGTCTAATAGAAGCGCTCCCTAATAGCAGGACTAAACCAGGTCCAAACCAGGTCTAAACTAGATTTGAGAGTTATTTGTTATAATACATTTAAAATCATACTTACAATAACATGTTAAGTATTACTCCAAATTATTTTAACTACTTCTTAAAGCGTTGAATTAGTTATTCAAAAGTCATTCAAATATATCAAATGCAAGAATAAAAACAAGCTTAACACTTTATAATAACAAGTTTAATAGTGTTAATAAAGCATGAACACACAGTTAATTCAGGCTGATTCGGGCTGAGAAACCAATAAAGAGGTTTGGATTTAAGGTATTATTAAGTATTTACTGAGCCCGAATCATTCTTAATAAACGATTTATTAAGTCTTTGTTCATGCTGTATTAACACTATTAAAAGTGTAGTTATCCTAAAGTGTTATTCTTGTTTTTATTGTTGTATTTGACATATTTTAATGAGTACGCCGTCGCCACCATTAAACTAAAGCCCAAAGTGTGCTGCTTGACTTGGACACATTTCGGGAGGTGCGTTGGAGTGAACCTGGGCTGTATCCGGGCGCTGTGACCCAGAGACCCCTGTAATGTGCCCTCCAGATGCAGGTCAAACCTCAAAGAAGACCCCAGACTCACATTTAAACCCGGGGGCCAGCACTCCGTTAATTTATCATGACGCGTGCTAATGAGCCTTCACTGTGAGCTGAACGTGCTCAGAGTTTACAGAGCTCACAGTTCACCGTAACGTCTCGTGGAAAGCGTCTCAAATGACTCAATACTGTGCAGAAAGCGCTCTAAAGCGCTCTACAATGACTCAATACTTGCAGAATAAACAACGATCTTCACATGGTCTGACTTTGATCGCAACTAAAGATTTCAACCATTTACTGAGTTTTACATCTCATCATCAGTGCTTCTTCTGGTGGTTCTTCTCCTGTTTAGTGCTGGTTTAGTGCTTGTTTGCGCAGTTCTTATTGAGTGTTCCTGGTCTGCAATGGTCGGTATCTATCAGGAGTGCTTTGAACCATGTTTAGACCTGGTTTAGACCTGGTTTAGACCTGGTTTAGACCTGGTTTAGACCTGGTTTAGTCCTGGTTTAGACCTGGTTAGTCCTGGTTTAGTCCTGGTTTAGTCCTGGTTTAGTCTGGTTAGTGCAGTTCTTGTGGGGTGTTCCTGACCTTCATCAGAGGTATTTTGGACCATGTTTAGTCCTGGCTTATTCTTGGGTCTAGTCCTGGTTAAGTTCTGCTCATGTGGACTGTTCCTGAGATACTTTAAACCTGGTTTAGTCCTTTATTTAGTCCTTGTTTAGTCTTGTTTAGTCCTTGTTTACTCCTGTTTAGTCCTTTTTTTTTGTCCTGGTTTAGTCCTGTTTAGTCTCTGTTTAGTCTTGTTTAGTCCTTGTTTAGTCCTTGTTTAGTCTTGTTTAGTCCTGTTTAGTCTTGTTTAGTCTTGTTTAGTCCTTGTTTAGTCTTGTTTAGTAGTCCTGTTTGTCTTGTTTAGTCCTTGTTTTGTCCTGTTTTTGTCCTTGTTTAGTTTGTGTTTAGTAGTCCTGTTTAGTCTTGTTTAGTCCTTGTTTAGGCCTTGGTTTGGTCCTGTTTTAAGTCCTAGTTTTAGTCCTTGTTTAGTTCCTTGTTTTGTTTGTTAGTTCTTGTTTAGTGTCCTTGTTTAGTTTAGTCTTGTTTGTCTTTTTAGTCCTGGTTTAGTCCTTGTTTAGTCCTTGTTTTAGTCCCTGGGTTTTGTCCTTGTTTAGTCTTGTTTAGTCCTTTTGTTTAGTCCTGTTTAGTCCCTGTTTAGTTAGTCTTGTTTTAGTCCTGTTTAGTACCTGTTTTAGTCCTGGTTTAGTCCTTGTTTTGTCCTGGTTTAGTCTCTGTGTTTAGTCTTGTTTAGTCCTTGTTTAGTCCTTGTTTAGTCCCTGTTTTAGTCTTTGTTTTAGTTTTTGTCCTTGTTTTAGTCCTTGTTTAGTCCTGTTTAGTCTCTGTTTAGTCCTTGTTTTAGTCCTTGTTTAGTCCTTGTTTAGTCCTCCTGTTTAGTCTTGTTTAGTTTCCTTGTTTTGTCCTGGTTTTGTCCTTGTTTAGTCCTTGTTTAGTCCTGTTTAGTCCTTGTTTAGTCCTGTTTAGTGTTTTGTCGGTTTTGTCCTTGTTTAGTCCTTGTTTAGCCTAGTTTTGTCCCTGTTTTGTCTCTGTTTAGTCCTTGTTTAGTCCTTGTTTTAGTCCTTGTTTAGTCCTTGTTTAGTCCCTTGAGTCTTGTTTGGTTCCCTGTTTAGTCCTTGTTTTAGTTTTTTGTTTTAGTCCCCCTAGTTTAGTCCTTGTTTTAGTCCTGTTTTAGTCCTTGTTTAGTCCCTGTTTAGTCCTGTTTAGTCCTGTTTAGTCTTGTTTAGTCCCTGTTTTTGTCCCTGTTTAGTCCTTGTTTAGTCCCTGGTTTTGTCCTTGTTTAGTCCTTGTTTAGTCCCTGTTTAGTCCTGTTTAGTCCTTGTTTAGTCCTGTTTAGTCCCTGTTTAGTCCCTGTTTAGTCCTTGTTTAGTCCTTGTTTTTGTCCTGGTTTTGTCCTTGTTTAGTCCTGTTTAGTCCCTGTTTAGTCCTGTTTAGTCTTGTTAGTCTTGTTTAGTCTGTTTTGTCCCCTGTTTAGTCCCTGTTTAGTCCTGTTTTAGTCCTTGTTTAGTCCTTGTTTAGTCCTTGTTTAGTCTTTTTAGTCCCTGTTAGTCCTGTTAGTTTAGTTCCCTGTTTTAGTCCTGTTTAGTCCTGTTTAGTCCTTGTTTAGTCCTGTTTAGTCCTTTGTTTTTAGTCCCTGTTTAGTCCCTGTTTAGTCCTGTTTTAGTCCCTGTTTAGTCGCTGTTTAGTCCTGTTTAGTCCCTGTTTAGTCCTGTTTAGTCCCTGTTTAGTCCCTGTTTAGTCTTGTTTTAGTCCTTGTTTAGTCCTTGTTTAGTCCTTGTTTAGTTCCTTGTTTAGTCCTTGTTTAGTCCCTGTTTAGTCCTGTTTTAGTCCCTGTTTTAGTCCTTTTTAGTTTAGTCCTGTTTAGTCCCTGTTTTAGTAGTCCTTAGTTTAGTCCTGTTTAGTCCTTTTAGTCCTTAGTCCTTTTAGTTTTTAGTCCTGTTTAGTCCCTGTTTAGTCCTGTTTAGTCCTGTTTCCTGTTTAGTCCTTGTTTAGTCCTGTTTAGTCCCTTTTAGTCGTTTAGTCCTGTTTAGTCCCTGTTTATTGTTTAGTTTTTAGTCCCTGTTAGTCTGTTTAGTTTAGTTAGTCTTTGTCCTTTTAGTCCTGTTTAGTCCCTGTTTAGTCCCTGTTTAGTCCGTGTTTAGTCCTTGTTTAGTCCTTGTTTAGTCCTTGTTTAGTCCCTGTTTAGTCCCTGTTTAGTCCTTGTTTAGTCCCTGTTTAGTCCCTGTTTAGTCCTTGTTTAGTCCTTGTTTAGTCCGTGTTTAGTCCTTGTTTTGTCCTAGTTTAGTCTTTGTTTAGTTCTTGTTTAGCCCTTGTTTAGTCCTTGTTTAGTCCTTGTTTAGTCCTTGTTTAGTTCTTGTTTAGTCCTTGTTTAGTCCTTGTTTAGTTCTTGTTTAGTCCTTGTTTAGTCCTTGTTTAGTCCCTGTTTAGTCCTTGTTTAGTTCTTGTTTAGTCCTTGTTTAGTCCTTGTTTAGTTCTTGTTTAGTCCTTGTTTAGTCCTTGTTTAGTCCCTGTTTAGTCCCTGTTTAGTCCTTGTTTAGTCCGTGTTTAGTCCATGTTTAGTCCCATTAACTATTGTGGCTGGAGAAGAGGAATGAGTCCCAATTACGTTTAATTATTATAAAATGGAAGTCAATGATCTCATCGCTGCGAGATATCTTTTTTTATAGATTGAACAAAACAAGATCAAAAGATCGTGATGAATCTACAACATTAAGAACTCGACAGAACCATATGTTAACCCATCGGCAGAAATATGGTTCCTATGTTCTTGCAGAGAAATTGTGCACTTGCGAGATCTGGACACAAGATGTTCGACTTTCCACGTAGTCGGCCCGTTCATCTGCAAAATACGGAGGTTTGATTGGGTCAAAGTTAATAAATCCTTAATTGAAGTTTGAGACACGGTTGGTTCATTCCTTCCTTTAGGCTTATGGAAATGCACTGCCAATTAGGAAATATGATGTCTAGATTAAGAAAAGTAAATTAAAACATTTGAGAATCAGGAAAAGGGAAATGATTCATTGATTATACAGAACCCGATGTTGGTTATGCAATGACGCTTGTTGTGCCCAGTTCAAGTATGTGTCATAAAAGGGGGTCTAATTAGAGCTTGGCAGGCGCTGCAGTGAGTCAGGGCGACGGGCGCAGGACCTTGAAAAATTCGCAATAAGACAAACATTATGGGGGGTTTGCAACTTGTCAATACTAAAATGATGATGATGATCTCAAACACCATTTTATTTAATGTTGTGTAAATAAAGACCACCACTGAGCAGTTCTTGTCTAGTGCAGCTTAAACTTGTGCGAGTCCTAGTTTTGTCTCTGTATTGTAGTAAAAGTTGTTGAATGTGGTGGGACATGGGGGGGAGTGATAATACAAACATAGATAATAACCGCAAAAACACCATATGGTTTACAGTTTTTATCAACTGTAACATGCTGAGAGATTTGCAAATGCTTTACAAAAGTATAATTGAAAAGCTTGACAAGCCTCTCAAAGAACACTGTTCCTCTAGTCCAGGGGTTCCCAAACGTTTCAGGCTGGGACCCCCAAAATAACCATGAAACCGATTCGAGGCCCCCGCAGCATGACTGGAATAATGCACTTTTACGTCATTTAAAATTAGGTTTCATTGCATTTATTTGAGTAGATTATGGCGTTATCTGAGCCAATTTCACTAAAACTGACTTTTTTCAACTTGATTGATAAAATAAAGTAAAAAAATAATAATGTGACAAAAACAGATAAAAAAAAATAAAAAAAGCACTTTACATTTAGGTGTACTGACATGACTTGCGTTTCATTCTAAAACTCTGCTACTTTTAACATGTAACATTTCTTTTTTTGTTTTTCTGACTATTGCGACCTGAATAATCACAATGATTGGTTCATCTAAAAATCCTGACATCCCTGAACCTGGGGATGAACTGAAGGAAGAGAAGCTGCCAATCTGCAACATCAGACCACAAACGAAGGCCCCAGTCCGCGTGGGTTTGTTGCCTTTACTTATACTAATACTTTGTCATACTTTTTTAGCGTGACGGTGCAGGACAGGCTCTGGCGTCGGGCCATTCTCAGTCACAGTAGCGGCAGCAGAAGCATTCGCTCTACATACTTCTGCTGTTTGTACAGGACAAACATGAGGGCGGTTAAACGTGATTACACAGTGAAGCCGAACTGACGATGAGTCACCAAACCCCAAACTGACCTCCTGGATTGACCTCCAGCTTTAAGTGGGACAGAAGTTTGAAAAGGGCTGTGTGCCAAAACAAATGCATTTTAACATCATATTTTTGGTCTCTGCATAGTTTGATTTACTCTCTCTTTATTAAAAAGCAAAACAAAAAACTGAATTTATCATATTTTTCCTCAATATCTTTGCATCTATTCCATTTTTGCACAACATCAAGCCATCTCACTGGACTTCTGCCTTGTGTGCATCAGGTAGGGCCATTCAACTTGTGGGCCGGAATAAATCAATTGGAGTGCCTGATTTGGCCCCCGGGCCTTATGTTGAATAGCCTTGAAGTAGGGCAAGACCCTGATGCAAGACCCTAGACCCCTTTAGCATAGAGCAATGCTAAAGGGTTGTCCATCCATATGACGGTAAAATACATTGATGAAGAAGTAAACACATCACAAATATTTCTTGAATGGAAGAACTAGTTTTGTGTCATTCTCTCACCGTCTCTCCCTCTCCCTCTCTCTCGCTCCCTCTCTCCCTCTCCCTCTCTCTCGCTTCATTCAGCTCCGTTCTCTCCTCTCTTCCCCCCTCTCTCTTCCTGCCCTCCCCTCTCTCCTCTCCCCCTCCCTGCCCTCTCTCCCACGCTCCTCTCGCCTCACGTCCATTTCTTCTCTCCTCTCTCTCCCTCTGCTTCCTCGTCTGCCAATACTCTCTCGTCGCTTCCCTCCCCGCTCTTTCCCCCCTCTCCTCCCGCGCGTCTCCCTCCCTCCTCCCTCCCTCCCCCTCCTCATCGCCTCTCTACGTCCCTCTCTTCCTCCTCCCTCCCCCCTCCCTCTCTCCCGACCCGTCCCTCCGCTCCCTCTCCTCTCCCCTCTCTCCTCCTCTCCTCTCTCCTCTCTCCCCCTATCCTTCGTCCGACTCGCCTCTCTTCGCCTCTCTCCTCCCCTTTCCCCGCCTCTCTCTCCCCCCACTCCCCTCCCCCTCTTCTCCGCCTCTCCGCCTCTCTTCTTCTCTCGCCCTCTCCCGTCTCTCCCTGCCGCCCTCTTCCCTCCCTCTCTCCCTCCCTTCCTCATCCCCCGCTCTTCCTCCTCCTCCTTACCTCCCTTCCCCTCTCTCCCTCTCCTCCCCTCTCCTCTCTCTCCCCTCTATCCCCCTTCTCCCTCCGTCATCTCCCTCCCCCGCCCCTCCCTCTTCCCTCCTCCTCTCCTCTCATCCCTCCTCTTCCCCTCCGCCTCGCGCCTCTCTCCCCCCTTCACCCCTCCTCCCCCTCCTCTCCTCTCCTCCCCTTCCCTCTCTTCTCCCTCTCCCCCCTCTCTCCTCTCTCCCCTCTCGTCCCTCCCCCCTCCTCCCTCGTCTCCCTCCTCCTCGCTTCCTCCTCGTCCTCCTCTCCCACTCCTCCCCCCCCTCCTCCTCTCTCCCCCTCTTTCCCTCTTCTCCCTCTCCTCCTTCTCTCCCCTCTCTCCCCCAGATTCCTCCCTCTCTCACCTCCCTCTGCTCCTCTCCTCTCCCCCTCTCACTCCCTGTCCTCCCTCCTTTCCTCCCCCTCCCCTCCCTCTGCCCCACTTTCCCTCCTCAGACCTCTCCCTCGGTCCCTCTCTTCCCTCCCGGCCCCCATCCTCCACCTCTCCCTCTTCTCCCTCCCTTCCCTCTCTCCCTCCTCTCTCCCCCTCTCTTCTCTCCCCCTCTCTCCCCCCTCTGCCTCTTCCTCTCTCCTCTCCCTCCCCTCTTCCCTCCTCTCTATCTCTCTCCCTCTCGTCTCTTCCCTCTCGTCCTCCTCTCTCCCTCCTCCCTCTCTCTCCCTCCCTTCTGTCTCCTCTCCCTTCCCTCTTCCCTCTCCTCTCCCCCACTCATTCCCTCCTCTCTGCCTCACCTCCCCTCTCCCCTCTCTACTCCCCCCTCCTCCCGTCCCTCCCCTCTTCTCCCCTCTCCCTCTCCCTGCCCTCTTCCCCCTCTACTCACCCTCTCTTCCTCCCGTCTCTCACCTCTCTCTCTCCCTCTCTCCTCCCCTCTTCTCACCCGCCCTCTCCCCCCCCTCACATCCCCCTCCCTCTCCCTCCGTTTTTTCCCCTCCGTCTCTCCCCCCTCTCTCCATCCCTCCCCTCTACCCCCCTCATCTCTCTCCCTCCCTCCTCTCTCCCGCTCTCTCCCCCTCCCGCTATTCTACCTCTCTTCCCTCCTCCGTCCTCTCTCCTCCCTCGCTGCTTTCTCCTATCTCTTTCCCCTCTTCCTCTCTCCCTCTCTCCCTCCCTCCCTCTCTCTCTCCTCCCTCCCTCTCTCCCCCTCTCTCCTCCCTCTCTCCCCCTCTCTTCCCCTCTCTCTCCCTGCTTCCCTCCGTCCCTCCTCCCCCTCCCTCCCCCCCTTTCTCTTCTCACCCCCTCTCTCCCTCTCTCCCTCGTTCCCCATCCCCCTCCCTCCCTCTCTCCCTCATCCCTCTCTCTCTCCTTCCACTCTCTCCCTCTCTCTCTCACTCCCTCTCCCCTCTCCCTCCTCCCCCCTCTCTTCCCTTCTCTCCTCTCCCCCTCCCTCTCCCTCCTTCCCTCCCTCCCCCTCTCTCCAGCCTTCTCCTCCTGTTGTGAATCCGGTGTTTGTCCTCCCGCCTCGGCCTCAGTTAAACCCTGCCGTGAGGTGTCTCAGGAGCTGCTACATTTTACACATGCGTCTCTCACACACGGAGCCGTCAGATCGTCACTGTCACTTCCCTCTCACCGCACACGGCTCTGACCGCTCTGACCGCTCTGACCGCTCTGACCGCTCCGACCGCCGGGCCTGGACCCGACAAGAGGCACTTTCAGAGGACGAGAAGGTTTGGGAAGTAAACACGTTCTGGTTGAAGACGCCTGTTGCGTAAACGTAATGCAACTGTCCATTGGTGTACACGGCGTCACGTCCTTAGGCCCAGGCTCAGACATGTCGCCACGTTTACATGGACGTGGTGGGATTTAGTGGTCGGTGGAGGTGGGAAATATATCGAAATGTATCGCAGTTGTTGCTTTGGATGTAAGAATAACCTCGAAAGTATTTGAGATTTTAATCCAAGTTTTCCTGCCAGGGTTTGAACAAAGCAAATTGTTTAAATCCTACACATCATTTACATTATAACGAATGCAAATCCTCTTTTCTTTTGATTCATTTGACCTTTGATTAAGTTTTCTAAATAAATAAAGTGGTTGGTAAATTTTGAAATGTTAAAAAGAAAACAATTTCTTACTCTAATACTATATTTTGTCATTTTGATGTCACTTTTTATACATGCAAAGGGGTTACCAAGGGAAATACACACAGTCCATTTGGTAAAGAATGAAATAAAAAATAAACAGAATATCATATCCCAGCATAAGAAAGTCTTTAATGTTGTTGACCTTGCTTATAAAAGTGGGCTGAGGTCACACGTACCAAACAAAATGTCCTAAAAGTTGTAAATGTCCACTCATAGCGGTCCTGTCCTCCCGCGCTCGCACACGGAGGAGCCGCTGTAAACACTTGGCCTCTCACAAGACGCTGCTGGGTAAATATTTACTCGGTGGTGCATTGAAGGCAGCGGGACACGGCGATCCAGGGCGAGAGGGGGACCAGCCAAACGCATCCGGGATGCCTCTCCTCCTCTGCACCCCACCTGTGCCCCTTTAACACCCCTGTATACGCCCGTACCCCCCTGTAACCCCCCGTACCCCGCCCAGGACAGGCCATCCCCGTAGAGCCCACACAAACAGGCTGAGTCCGGCTCACCTTGGTTTACCTCTCACTGCAGAGCAACATTACACAAGCTTTTTCCTTGTAAATAAGTCTTTTTTAAGTTTTGTTTTCCTCCCCAGAAAGTGTATTGTAAAAGCAACAATCACGCCGCTGTGTGAGGTCAACATCAACCTGCTATTGCTTTGCCTAAACAGTCCCACAACACCTCAACAACAACACAACATCAACAACACAATTTTCCTTACACATTTGGATGGCTGGTGCCGATGTTTCAGATTGGCAGCCTTGCTTCTGTCACTCTGCCCCAGGGCAGCAGAGGCAACTGTAGTAGCTTAATACTTTATAACAGTAGTTTAATAATATAATTCATGTGTAATACTGTAATAACCATGTGTAATACTGTAATAATGTCAATCATCCCTGGTGTAATATATAACAGCAGTAAATAAGAGTGTTATTATTACAATTATAAGAGTTAAATCTAAATGACCTGTTCTTATTATTATTATGAACAGGGCTTGGGCCAATGGACCCTGCAACGCTGTCGAAGGCGCGCAGGTTCTGTTCCCCGTCGCCAGTGACGATTCCTGTGGCGATCACATCACAAAAAACATTTGGGGAATATCCTCTTGAGGAGTTTGGCATCAAAAGTTATCCCAATTTGTATATGTTCTACAGTGTATGTGCAAACGTTTCCCAGAATTTGAACCATTTGGTCTTTATTGTGGCCTATAAACAATATAGTTATTTAAAAATACATGAAATTTTGCACAAAATTCTACTTTGGCGTCCCGATCCAAAAAGTCCCAGCGGTAAACTCAGATTTGGGGAATATCATCATCAGGAGCGGCGCATCAAAAGTTATAAAAAATGTTATTCAAAGTGTCACAGACTTGCATGTCCAATGTGTCGCCGCCGGTTTCATTCTGAGATAACACACACACTGAGTGTGCGACAGCGCCATCTATATGAAGTTGAAAGTGCGGAGAACGAAGCCCGGCGGCCCACGAGGACAGTGGGATTAATTACACTTCTGTTCCTAATCTGTGTTGCAACAGTGGAATTTGCCCCTTGTGGGACAAATACAGGTCATTTTATTTCATCTAAGACCACCAAATGTGGAGTGTCTTTGAGCTCTAAAGAACGTATGCATTATTATTATATTTGACATTTTAGAATGAGAGCTGATTGGCTGTGCGATGGTGGTCCACCCTGCTTTACTTTTGTCTATTCCATTCTTCGGCCCCCAGCTAAAGAATGTGAACACTATGTGCGAAAGGGTTGGAAGTTGTTCGACAGATTTAAATTCATATCTACTTCCACCTTTCATCGTTTGAAACTCACGTACACAAGCTTCAAGTCAAGTTTGTTTATGTGAGACTGGGACAGGCACAATATACGCAGTGAACCAGGGGCCGCTCAAGGGCCCATCTCCCCCTGTCGTCCCGGGGCAGCTGATGGCATCATGCCCCACTGAGGGGAGGAGCCTGTTGTACATGTGTTTAGTGTGGAAACCGGAGCAGACACAGGGAGAACATGCAAACAGCACACCTCCACCAGGGGCCCGAGGAGAGATGAGGCACTAAACCTCCACCGGGGGCCCCGAGGAGAGATGAGGCACTAAACCTCCACCGGGGGCCCCGAGGAGAGATGAGGCACCAAACCTCAACGGGAGGCCCCGGGCAAGAGATGAGACACCAAACCTCCATAGGGGCCCCGAGGAGAAATTAGGTTCAAACCTCCGCCAGGGCCCCGAGGAGAGATGAAGCACAAACCTCCACCGGGGGCCCGAGGAGAGATGAAGCACCAAACCTCCACCAGGGCCCGAGGAGAGATGAGGCACTAAACCTCCACCAGAGCCCCGAGGAGAGATGAGGCACTAAACCTCCACCGGGGGCCCCGAGAGATGAAGCACCAAACCTCCACCAGAGGCCCCGAGGAGAGATGAGGCACTAAACCTCCACCGGGGGCCCTGAGGAGAGATGAGGCACTAAACCTCCACCGGGGGCCCCGAGGAGAGATGAGGCACTAAACCTCCATCGGGGGCCCTCAGGAGAGAGGGCGCCACAGATAAAAAGGATTAAAGTAAAAACAATGTGTGTCAAAGCTAAGAACTATAAAATGGCATCACTAAAAATGTTTATGGAGAATAAAACTAGAATAAAACTAGAACATAAATAGATAATAGCAAGCCCGAAATAAATAAATAAAACACAAATAAAACAGAGTGAAAGGCTAAGCTAATCCGTCTCATTCGTCAGTTACAAAAAAACAAGGGGGTGAAGTGTCTTCCCTGAGGACACAACAGTCCGGTCAAACTGCCACATGCACGTGTTTGTTTTATCTCACATATTATGGTATTCTCCTTCCCAAAGATCAGCCGCATGGTCCCACTGCATAACACCAGCCTTTTCATTTAGCTTCAACTGCTATTGCTTTGCCTGAACAGTTCCACAACATCTCAACGCAGATGACCTACCACCGCAAAAGTTACACGGAGAACCATGGAGAACAGAATGGAGCAGAACTGTTGGGAAACGGTGCGTGAAAGTGACACACTCCAGTAGAAATGTCCGATTGCTCTCCAGCGCCGGTGTGAACGGTCAAACGGCCATGCCATCGAACACAATGGAGCTAAACTTCCTTGGTTTGCTCCAAACAGGACGTGTGTGTTGTTGTTGTAGTGGGAGGGTCAGAGTCAATGATCAAACCTGATAATTCAACAGTACACAAACTACAGGTACATTAGCCAAAGCCACATACCAGCGCGTACTCTGCACTCTAAAAAATAATGGAGCATAGAGTCTCCATCGGTTTCTGTTTTTTCTTATTTTTTACGAACATTTTGGCGTCTGAAACAAAACTTGATCAAAAATAGAAATTACTTAAAGTATTTTTACTTGTGTTTGCATTTAATACTTCAATTGCATGCCTAATATTCTGCCCATGTAGTGAAATGTTGTGTCAGTTTCCAATAATGTCCAACTTTATTACTAAATTAGCTTGAAATAGAAAGAAAATACATATCGAAACCAGTCAAACTAAACTAAATTACTGGCGAAAACGACTCAAAACAAGTCATTTCACAATGGCAGAAGTCATTATTATACATCGATATCGTTTTCCTCGGTGTATGTTTAGTGCGTTGGCGCCTTTGCAACATCACATGCCTGTTGTGTCATCGGAGCCACTGTTAAACGCACAAAGCCTAAGACAACACCGAGCCCCAGGACCGACCGGTGCTCACGGTACATAAAGTGTGTGTTACTTGTAGGTGTGGTGTTGTATTCACACGTTTACATTCAACAGTCGCCGATAACGTTTTATTAAGCCAACAGAAGGCTGAATGCACATATGCGGTGTACAAAAGCCGGCTAATGAGTCTGGGGTAGCAAGGTTTTACAATGGAAAACACACTAAAAAAGAGTGTTTGCATGCTCTTGTAGGAGCAGTAGACATAAATTCTACTGCATTCATTTAAAGTAATATTAAGTGAAAAGCAGTAACTCAAATAACTAAACATGCAAGAGTATAAAAGTACTGTAAATGTAGAAAGTATTTAACACTTTGGATGAAAAGCGTAGTCAATGTACTAATTGAAAAATAGGAAAAGACACATTAACATATTAAGTAAGACGTGCACATTTTTGGAATCATATAATATTAATTAGTAAACAACATTAGTAAACAAAGCTTGTATTCGTGTAAGAGTATTTTTTACGTCAGACAAAATATTAGAAGTAAAAATATGTCAGAAAACTACTCTAAAGTACAATTTCATAAAAAAATAATAAAATAAATCTATTATTTATTTTTATTTTGTATTTTGTATTATTAAATGGACAGGAATTTCACAGGACATTGATTCAAAATCCCCCCAAAAACAATATAAAAAATAAAAAATAAAGAACTATAACAAAAGAAAAACAAACCAACAAAGACGAGTAGAAAAAGAAGAAAACAAACAGAACAAATCTAAAGAACATATACAAAACACACAGGGAATAATTATTCATATTATTGCTTATAGAATAATAATAATAATATAATAATAATAATAATAATACACTCACGATGTACAGTTGCAGCATCCCACAGCATCAATACCACATTTAGTATCGCGATATATTGATATTCCCATATTTTAGCGCAGCCTTAATGTTTGTTTGGAGCGAGACACTTTGACACACATTTGGACCATTTCCGCGCCAAACTCGATATAACGGGATGGACATGTTATAAGAGTTAGCTCCAGCACCTCGGCCCCGGCCGTATCTTCGCGCCGCACATTGCACCGCGCCGCGAGCCGCACGCTGCGCCAGGACGCGGCGCTTGTGCTCGCGCGGGGGGCTCCGGTTTAATGCGTCTGGAGCCGGCACAATGAGAGGAAACCGCCGCAGTTGTGATTAGAGCAGGAAGACGCCGCCCTCTTCCCCTCTTCTCTGTCCCAGTGCTTTTCCTGCGCCTTCGGTTTCCCCTGTCCTCTTTAAGCCCCGCCGAAAACCTTCCAGAAGTTACTATTTGCGCCGCGCGGGGAAGCTAGCCTCGTCCGCGCATTGTTGTGGCTCGCTCGGCCCGGACCTGGGGGTCAAGCTGTTTCAGTGCGCGCTTTACAGGCCCCGTCTATACGCGCCACGAGCTGTTAATCATTTTGTGTCTTGGTTAAAGTGTAATAAGCTCGTACACGCACTCCCTTCGGATCGAACCGGCCTTTAGACGGACAAAGTGTTGTACAAGCTCGGAGGTTTCGAAATGTTTGAGGTCGGGACTCCCAAAAATCAAAACGAAAGCGACACAACAGCAAAATGAAACTGCGGCTGGTAATCATTTACGGCCAGAAAAATGTGTAAATCAGCGTTTTGAAGAGCGTGTTGTGTTGTTGGACCGTTTGCAAGTCGAAAATGCTAAAATACAGCCTCATGAATTTGAAATCCTCTCCTGAAATCATCTCTTTGCAGCTCACGTCTCACTTTATATTGTTGAGCCAATATTTGACACGTTCCTGAGGGTTTGGGGCTGGCACAAGATTATGGCTGAAGCGAATGATTATTTAAGTCGTCGACCTGTCAGCTAATCTTTTGTTTTGATTAGTCGAATAGAGCCAGATGATTATTTCTATTGTACATTGAGATTTCAAACATTTTTGACAAAGGAAACGTTCAAATTTGACGACTGAAAGCTTCTAGATTGATAATAAATCTATTTTTTGATGTGTATTATGGAAGAAAATGTAAAATGGTTCATTCGTTTTTGACATTTAGATTCACTAATGTTTTAAAATGTGTTTTAACAGATCATTTGATGTGTTTTAAGAGTCTGTCTAATCCACAAACGCGTACAATGTGTTTTATTCATATTCCAAAGTACATATATGTTGTAGCTTTTGATTAGACAAGGTAAATATGACATAAACGTGAGTGTATTTAAAGAGTTTACACATATTTCTATCATAGAGTTTATATTATTATTTGAATAAATACATAAAAGGACAAATGATTATTATTTCATTTCAGTCAAGAACATAAAAATTCTAATAAACAATTCCGAAAAGGAGAAGAAAGAAGACATTTAAAGGCATGTTTTTCCTGATGGATGACTGAATAACTGTCTGAATATCCTCGTCAGGATAGATTCAAAAATACATTTCATTTTGGTCAATATGTCCAACTTGTGAGTACGATTTAGTTTATTCTCGATAGCATTTTGGAACGCCCAATCAGAAGCACTGCAGCGTCCTTTTCCCTCCGTGAGCCCCCACACGTCTGGCTCATTGGTTCGGCCCGTTTTCCCACAGAGCCCCGAGCCGTGCCTCTGATAAACACGTGATTATGAAACCTTCAGTGCACGGTAAATATTGGCCGTGGGTCTTATCTGGGTCTTATCTCTGCGTGAACTCCTCGCTCCTCGCGGCTCACGGCCTCTTATTTTCCTAATCCTTCTGCTGCTCCCGATATCTCGACAGGACGGCTGTGATCCGGAGTATTACGTGGAGGTAAATACATGTCAGATTTCAGACCAGAGAGTGGGAAATGCAACGGTTTCTCAAACATGGGTGAAAGTGTGTACACGGCGTCTCGTATCAAGTCTTGATTTCGGAGGCCGGAGGATGGCAAAGTGCTGTGCAAATCGGCAGAAAGTATTTATTTACTCGGTGACGGTGAAAGTGACACACAAACGCACAATGAAGGTTCGCGGATAACTCTGAAGCGCCACTTCATATCAACGGCGCCCGTGATGTGCCCGTAATACGACATAAACGGAGACGGAAACTGATTGTGGAAGTTAAAAGTGAAGAACGCCGACTTGTGGTGTTACGATTATTGTGAGAAGAAACGCCGCAAACTCCCGGAGCATCTTTATGAAATCAAACGCTCTGAATGCAAAAGTGAAGTTATTGTGATATATAAACTGCCGCATAACACTCACTACACAAGTGCGTGTACATTTTGGGGTCCAGATTGAACAGAAATGACATAATTTTGCTTCGAAAATCGTCACGATTCTTAGTTTTTCGTTGTTACGCTGATATTGTGACCTGAATAATCACGATTATCGATTAACCGATTAATCTCGACATCCTTATGTACCAGTAGTAGTGAGCTGTGGTGGTAGAAGTAATAGTTTCTGAGTTATATCAAGTGACGAAAACAGATTGAAGAGTAACGAAGGAAACTGAGACGTTACCAATATCCACGGCATCTTCAAATCCTCCTGTCAATCCGGATCTTTTACAATTCTCTCATCGATTTCTATTAAATATAAACTGTTAATTATTCAGTTTTAAACCGGGGGACTAAACCAAGCTAAAAGTGAGGCGAACGCGCCCGAAACATGCAGCGAAGGTTGTAGGCTTCAGTTCGGCAGGTACTTTAGCTTGTCGAGGAGGAGGAGGAAAGGGAAAAGCTGAAATGGCGTTTATACGTGTACGGTACGGTAGCCACGGTGACCAGAAGCGGCCTCGATAAGAGACATGTTGTACGATCATGAAAGATGGCCGAAATGTGGTGGAACCTGTTCTGGAGTCCTATCGTAGTAATCAGCAGTGGTGGATGAAGTACTCACACTACAAAAGTGCAGATACAGGAGCAAAGAATA
Organism: Chaenogobius annularis; assembly: GCA_015082035.1. Lineage (NCBI taxonomy): Eukaryota > Metazoa > Chordata > Actinopteri > Gobiiformes > Gobiidae > Chaenogobius > Chaenogobius annularis. The sequence continues at coordinate 201,376 of BJKM01000520.1, forward strand.
CTGTGAAAAAGTGAAAGCATATACTATAATCTGCTTGAGTAAAAATGTACTTTAAGAGTGAAAAGTAAAAGTATTTCCCACACATTTTGAGAGCTGTTAAAGCATTAAACACAGTATTTTGATAAATAACTGTGCTAATTCTTAGGTCAACCGCAGCAATTTGAATACATTTCACATTGTTTTTGTCTGAATTTTATGTATGTATTTTTGTTTGCTCAAAGCCGAGACTTGAACTCAAAACCTTTTCGCAGAATGTCAAAGTAAACTAAATAAATCTATATCTATATATATATCCAATTTACGCTCTACTTTTCAGTCCGGTTTGAAAAAATGTAGTGAAGTAAAAAGTAAAAGGTCTCCACTGTAAAATGTACAGATGCATAAAAATGTATAGTACTTTTACTTAAGTACTTTGTTACTGGGGATGTCAGTTACGATTATAGTGAGAATAAACACCACGATATAACGATTATTCACGATTATTGGAACATGACAAAATAAAAGTGAAATCCGATACATCATCACTGTTCCATTAATACTTTATGAAGCCAAACTCGTAAAGTTATTGTGACATTAACTACCACATAACACTCACTATTCCTTTGGCCGTACTTTTTTGGGGTCCCGGTTGAATAGGAATGACATAAATTTGCTTCTGAAATGGTCAGCTGAATGATCGCGATTATTGATCCGCCGGTTAAACATGTCATCCTTAACTTTCCTTAACTTTCCTTAACCTTCCTTAACTTTCCCTAACTTTCCTTAACTTTACTTAACTTTCCTTAACCTTCCTTAACTTTCCTTAACTTCCCCTAACTTTCCTTAACTTTCCTTAACCTTCCTTAACTTTCCTTAACTTTCTTCCTTAACTTCCCCTAACTTTCCTTAACTTTCGTCCTTAACTTTCCTTAACTATCCTAACTCTTAACTTTCCATACTTCCTTAAACCTTCCTTAACTTTCCTTAACTTTCCTTAACCTTCCTTAACTTTCCTTAACTTCCCCTAACTTCCTTAACTTCCTTAACTTTCTTTTTCTTTCCTTAACCTTCCTTAACTTTCCTTAATCAACTTTCTTAACTTCCCCTTAACTTCCTAACTTTCACTTCTTAACCTTCTTAACTTTCCTTAACTTTCCATTAACTTTCCTTAACCTCCTTAACTTTCCTTAACTCTTTCCTTCCTTAACTTTCTCTTAACTTTAACTTTAACTTTCCTTAACTTTCCTCTAACCTTTCCTTAACTTTCCTTAACTTCCTTCCTAACTTTCCTTATAAACTTTCCTTAACCTTCCTTAACTTTCCTAAACCTTCCTTAACTTCCCCTAACTTTCCTTAACTTTCCTTAACCTTCCTTAACTTTCCTTAACTTTCCATAACTTTCCTTAACCTTCCTTAACTTTCCTTAACTTCCCCTAACTTTCCTTAACTTTCCTTAACCTTCCTTAACTTTCCTTAACCTTCCTTAACTTCCCCTAACTTTCCTTAACTTTCCTTAACCTTCCTTAACTTTCCGTAACTTTCCGTAACTTTCCTTAACTTCCCCTAACTTTCCTTAACTTTCCTTAACCTTCCTTAACTTTCCGTAACTTTCCGTAACTTTCCTTAACTTTCCTTAACCTTCCTTAACTTTCCGTAACTTTCCTTAACTTTCCATAACTTTCCTTAACTTTCCTTAACTTTCCTTAACTTTCCTTAACTTTCCTTAACTTTCCTTAACCTTCCTTAACTTTCCTTAACTTTCCTTAACTTTCCTTAACTTTCCTTAACTTTCCTTAACTTGCTCCTTTCCACCAGTGGTAATCAGAGCGCGACTTCAGGGAACAAACTCCTGATATCAACAATCATATTTCGACCTACAATAACTGCATTCACCTTCCTGACATATTCTACTATCTAAATCAAAAATGGGTGTGACTAAACCGTGACATTCACTCATTCATCATGTAAACTCGTCCTCATTCCTTCACATTATAAAGCAGGTGGTTCATACATTTAAAGCGCCTGTGACAGGTTGGACGCAGTTCAGATTTATATGTTTTACATTGAGCTAAAAATGACAAATGGACTTAACAAAGACTTCGGCGCGTTCGGGTTGACATGTTTCTTGGGCTCGTGTGATTGTGTGATATTTTGGCTGTCTCTAAAGAAAACAACAACAACAACAACAACAACAACAACAACAACAAAATAAACACTACACAATGACTGGTAGAACTCTTTATTTGGCCTCCAGTTCACCTAGAAAACCAAATCAGCCACGCCAAAACTATAGATAAGATTAAAAAAAAAGAAAAAATATATATATTTTGAAATGAAATTAAATGAAATGAAAAATAAAATAAAATTTTAAAAATTTCAAATTTTAAATTAAAAAAAAAATAAAAAATAAAAAAAATAAAAATAAAATAAAATAAAGTTAAATAAAATAAAATAAAATAAAATAAAATAAAATTTAATTTAAAAAATAAATAAAAATTGGGTTTAACGCTTATTAAGTTTTGAGGATGTGCATTCTCGACCCTTTGACAAAACAGTTTAGTGGTATTGTACGGTACAGTACAGAGAAAAGTTACATAGTGCACCTTTAAATATCATTTAATTTCTTCTTGATGCTATATGCACTTTATTGTTTATTAAGAGCTGCAAAAAAAGTAAAATTCTCCCCTGGGAAATTGAAACAGTTATCGCACGTCAGTTTAAAATGTTTAGGTTGTTTTTATATGTCAGAAAAGTCACTCATTAAGACATTTTTGATAAATTTATACAATGTTTGTGAGGCAGAAACGGTTGGCTGAAGGAAACAAGTCAAATTCAATTACTCTAGCTATTTTTAAGCGGTAATCTAATAAATAAAAAATTTATAATAATCTAAATAAATAATCTAATAAAACCCATCCTGTCTGGTAGTGGACTGAGTGTGAGAGACATAAAAAGTCTCATGTTGATGCTTCTGAACGTGTGTGGAATGGACTAGAACCGACTCGAAACAATAGCACAAATGTTAAATGACCTCCAACACAGCTTTTCTACATTTTAACAAGTTATAAATTGTGTGAGATTTTCCCACAGAATCACTGTACTGTACTCTACTGCGATTACCAACCATTACTATTGCAATGTCACTAATCATTTCAATAATAGTGAGGGAATGACATCATTGCTGCAACTATTAACTATTTCTACTTTCCCTCAGAGGGGGGTAGTACTCAGTTACATTTACTTGACTAACTTTTTTATATTATTGTGGTTCTTGGAGTAGTCACTTTTACTTTTACTTCTCCTCATTGTAATAAAGTCTTGACAAAAGCGTAATGTTGACAATATTAAATGATAAAAAATGTTCTTGCCCTTCAGATATTACTTTTTTTTAAATTATTATTATTTTTTACTCATTTTTGTGGTCTATCCCAGTTCATCCCACCTGCACTGATTAAAAAATAATAATCAACCCAATTATCTAATATACCCATTTGGACACCTGAAACTTTAGTGCATTTTCTCCAGCATCTTCACCTCAACACAGAATTTGTTGCTGTGCGTTACTCTTTCAAGCAGTATTAGTTGATTATTTAATGTTTTGTGCTCAAATCAGCTGTTACGTCCAGACAATTACTCTTACTTAAGTTGCGAACATACTTTTTAGCGGCAGGGACAATGCAGTCGTACCTAGTTACAAAACTAAACTTGTAGGCGATGCGATGCCGACAAAGTTTGTAGCCAGTGCTCATTTTCTACACTTTTTAAAGATATAAAAGACATTAAAATACTTTAGAAATCAAAAAGCAGGCAACTCATTCTTTCACCCTCGCTCATGCACTTTCATAACATTTACAGCTGGGGACAGTTTTGATTTTCTTTCAGCTGCACTTAAGTCTGGAGGTGAACACTTTATTTCAGTGGGTGATGATTTCCACAGTTTACAGCTCTTACAGGAGAAGGTGTGAGGAGCCTCTTGTCACTCTGCTGCTGCTTCAAGCTGTTTATTCTGTGTATAAATGTACTCAGTGGTTCAGGGGCAAAGTTATTAATACATTTGAAAGATAATTTAAGAAAACACAAAAACAAGTTACTGAAGCATTCAAAACTTCATAGATTGAACTCCTTGGGTGTATTTTTTTCTGTTGTTATTGTTTTTTTCACTCACTAAAAAGGACAAAAATATATATAAAGAAAAAATATACCCCTACCCATTTCCCTTTTTTTTTTTTTTTTTTTTATTTTTTATTATATTTATTTTTTATTTATTTTTTCCCCTTATTTAATTTTAATTTTTTCTATTTTTTATATATTATCTTTTTTTTTTTCATTTATTCTTTTTCATTATGTAATTATGTTTTTTTTTTTTTTTTTTTTTTCTATTTTTTTTATTATATTTTTTCTATTTTTTTTTTTTTTATATTTTTTTTTCTTCATTTTTATTTCATATTTTTTTTATTTTATATTTTTTTTTTCTTATTCATTTTTTTCTTTTATTATATATTATTTATTTTTCAATTTTTTTTTATTTTTTTTTCTCTATTTTTTCATTTTCTATTTATTATTTTTATTTTCATACTTATTATTTTTTTTATTATATCATAATATTTTTTGTTTTTTTTTCTTATTCATTTTCTCTATTTTTTTTTTATTTTTTTATTTTTTTTTTTTTTTTTATTTACTATTTTTTCATTTTGTTTTTTTTTTACTATTTTATTCTTTTTTTTTTGTTTTGTTTTTTTTTTTATTTTTTTGTATTTTTTTTTATTATTTTTTTTTTTGTTTTGTATTTTTTTTTTGTTCTTTTTTTTTTAATGTAGAACACTTGTTTGTCCTGCAAAAAAAAAACATAAATTATCATTCCTAAGGATGTGGTTTGTTTACGTTATTTCCTAGACTACGACATTGTATTCTTCCATTTGAGTCATATTATTTACTTACGCATACTCGAGTACACTTTTTGGCTTCGGTGACAGACTGATCCACCCTCGCTGTGTGAAGGAGAGGTTTCGCAGGTCTTTCCTTCCTGCTGCTGTCAGACTTTACAACAAACACTGTTAGTCCTGAACGTGTCATTCAGCTTTCATAATCCTGTGCAATACTGTGACATAATGTCAATCAATCCTGTGCAATATGTTCTGTCCATATGACAGCTGGAAATAAGAGTGTTATTATTAATATGATAAGAGTTTTCCTTTTTTAAGTTATCCGTTTTTATTATTATACTTTTGTGCTTAATCTGTTTCTGTACCTAATCGTTGTAGCAACACTGGAATTTCCCCTTTGTGAAACAAATAAAGGTGATTTTATCTTATCTTTTAACCGCTTCTGCTCCAACTCCAAACACCACCATTACTTTTGACTCGACCGCTACAAAACACGAGGCGATCACCATTTCGAGAACGAGCAGGGAAAATCCTGAGCAGGAGGAGTTTTCGCCGCATACAAAGGCTCAAAGGCGGGCGGCCAAGTGAGGTCAGAGGTCAGCGGGGGGCTCCCTTCTTTCTGTGGGCCTGAGGCTTTTTCCCACTCGCGCTCTCTGTTCTGCGAGACTCGGGTCATATCGGCCCGTCACACCTTCTCTGGACCGCACAACAGAGAGGATCACGACTGTCAAGAGTGTACAGGAGATTTACGACGAACAGTGGAATGTGAAAGTGAAGCAGATTTGAGCAACAAAGGTCTCAAACTACCTTCAAGTCAGTTACTTTTGCAAATAGAACACTTTTAATTCTCGTCCTCAGATACGCTGGTGGGACGAATGGCATGTGTTGTGTCTTAATGCCAAGGTTTGACAGTGCATTCGACAGGTTTCCGAGTCTTAATAGTCTTAATTCCAAGTTTTCTAAATGGGTGGGGTTGTATTTCTTTTTTAAATATATCATAAAATTACGCGATTGTAGCACCAAGTTCATCAATATGCAAAGTCTTATCCAAAAATGTAGGGGCAGTTTACGCACAAAGAACAGTTTTAAAATTCATTTAAGAGCATAAAGGTGTTGATATGCAAATTGAAATCACCTCTACATACTGTTAATTATCATGGCTCATTTGTCCCAGGTTTGACAAGGAAGTAAAAAGTACAAACGTCATTGCAAAATTGTCTAGACTATTGAAAATGATGCACCTTTATTTGCGCTAAAATCTTGAATATATTTGTTATCTACAGTATGTTTTAGGGAAATATGCAGTTTAAACACATGTTTAATACATGTACTTCAGTAGAATGTTGTGGATGGAAATGAGTTGCAGTTATTTCTTCACAGTGGAAGTTCAAGTGTATTTGCCGTAGTAGTAGTAGTAGTAGTAGTAGTAGTATTTCTTGTAGTACAGATGGAAGTTGTAGCACTATATAGTTAACAGTAAAGGCAAATTATTGTAGAACTGTATTTTCACCTCAAGTCAATGTTACCGTTTTAGTTTCACCCATTTCGAGCACTTTTTGCATCTATATACTTCTACTTCAATATTTGTAAGAGCAGCAGTTGAAGTCGTACCATAAAATATTTGCAGTAGTAGAGATGGAAGTTGTAGAACTATATTGGCAGTTATATTGTGTGTGGTCAAGTAGTTTCACTTCAAATAAATTTTATAATTTAACATTTACCCTGGTGGTTTTGTGTAGTTTTGCATCCACTTCATTTATATACTTCTACTTCAGTACTTGTAATAGCAGCAGTTGAAGTTGCACTATAAAATATTCGCAGTAGTAGTTGCATTACTTGTAGAATTAAAGATTGAAGTAGTAAATATGACAACTAGTAGTCAGCAGTTGGGCAGATATATTGTAGGATAGCGGCTTTTCAAGTATTTTTCCAAGAATACTTTTTAAATTGACACTAAGATTTGTTTTGTTTGGCCTCCCAACTCATTAACTTCTACTTCAATACTTTTCCCCAGTGCACAATACTTCAGAAGCATAATAAAAAAAAACTTTAAAAACTACTATACGAATACGCTTATTTTCAAAATGTATTTTATTGGGAGAACTACAAAAAAATTTACAGTACAAAGTTAACAGTCTCACACTCAATTTGTAGTGAACTGACTCCCCCAAAAAATATCACTCTCTGTTTTCTGTCCGTTTGTGTTACATTCAAAAAGCTTTACTTCTGATAAAGTAGTCAAAAGTACATAGTGCGCATCCCCCTGTACCTACTATGTACACCCAAATGTGTTTAACCACGTCCCTCGCCAGCGAAAACTTTCCAAAAAAACCTAGATTCAACAAAGAAAATAAGGAAATAATAATAATAATAATAATAATAATAATGAAAAGGAATGGGGGTAGGAAAGGTTATGGTTGTCTTGTCAGAGTGGTAACAACCTTGCTCTACATTCAGTTTGTGTATAAAAGATGTAGGAAAATACTTTATTTGGTTAATCTTATATAAGGCAAGTCCAGGTTGGTGAACCCCATAGGCACTACATCAGAAATACTGGGGCACAAGGGATGCTACATTCTTTAGCACGTGGCTGGAATCACAGTGACACCTCGTGCAAGCAGAGAAATACTTTTTTGGTTAATTTAAAAAAAATAATTAAAAAAATAATAAATAATCGACTTGGGTAGATTGACGCCGGTCTAACGAAAGAAAAAAAACAAAAAAAAAAAAGGAAAAAGAACGGTTTGGACGGTCTGTACAACCACATCGTTTATACATTCTACAAAAAAAAAAAAAAGAAAAAAAAGTAATCTAGATAAAAACGGGAAAAGCCTTCTACACACTGACACGACCTCTGTAGCAAAACAGCAATCACGCAAACCTTAATAAACGTAAACAAAGAAACAAAATTAATGAAATAAATATCACATACGTTCTCTTAAATTAAGATTTTTTTTTTTGTTTTACTCATTTACAATAAAAATAACCACGTGAAGTTACAAAAAGGAGAAAACAAAAAACAAAATATATATTACTGTGAAAAGAACATACACTCCACTTTATGCAGATTAATAATGGCGATCATAATTTAAACATAAAAGAATATAGATCTATTGCTTCATCATACTTGATAAATACAGTATGGACACAAATTACCAATGTAGCCTATACTTTTCACAAGATAATAAATAAGTTAAATAGTCCATAGCCAGTTATGCACCGCTATGTAAATCACGCAAAAAACAGCTAAAAAAATATATATTCAACCATCAGCAGTGATTTCCCCAAACAAACCCAACTCAAGAGTGCTTTTCAACCAAGCAACAAGCTAGACTAACCGAACGACCACTGGGTGGCGCCGGCAGAAGACAGACTGGAATGGAAGTAGAAGCTTTAGGAGAAGAAAAGTTTGACAAAAAGAAAAAAAAAAAGTTACTCTGAGTCAAGGCATATTCTTGGCAGGATGGAGGAAATCTGACACCGCTTTAGTCTCTTCTTCTTGTCAAGTCATGTTACACATCTAATCCCAGGAAAAGTGTGGCCTGCCTGATAGAGCCGAAGGAGGGGCTGCTCTGAGCCCTTGGGCAAGGCACTGGTGGAATGCCTTCTGTTACTATCTAACTTTAATACAGCTATATTACATACAAGAAACACTAGACTAATGCCAGGTCAAGGACACTTCTGACTGTTCGTTGTTCCCAGGTGGGGCCCTGCTCTGCCCCCCTCCAGGGAGGTCAGAGCAGTCCTGCCCCGAGAGCTGCTGCTGCGGCTGGGGACTAATGTCTGTCTCAAAGGCACTTCAGCTGGTGTCTGCCGCCGAAATGTCGTGGGGGGACTGAACCACTGCGTGACGAGGGCCAGTCCGAGTCCTCCACTCCCCTTTAGGCCATCCGTAATCCGTTTGAAAACAAAAACGACACCAAACAAGTTCAGTCATCAGAAATCGACAGCCTGCTGAAGATTGGCAAACGCCTCCCCGCGTCCAGACTCGGGGACTCGGAGCCGCTGAGGCTCCCAGAAGAACTTAGGGACCCGCTCGCGTAACTCTCCCGGTCAGAGAGCGAGTCTGGGGGGCTGGGAGGGGGCTCGAACACCGGGGACTCGTTGAGGCGGCGCAGCGCCTGCAGGTGGCTCATGTTGTAGGAGGGCGGCGGAGAGGGCGGGCACACGCTGCCGGGCATGTTCCCATAGTAGGCCCCGCTGTTGTAGCCGCTGGTGTGCACCGCCAGCGGGGCCAGTAAGGCTTTGAGATCCTGGCCGGGGAAGTTGAAAGCGCTGTTAATGCAGGAGCTGGGGGACAGCGCCTCCTCGTAGAAGCTGGAGGCCGAGGAGGACGCACTGTTCTGCGGGGGAGGAGTGCGGGACGTGGGGCTGTCGAGCAGAGGAGACTCGAGCCCGTGGTGAGTAGAGAAGCCGGAGAAGCTGAGGCTGTGGTGGAGCTTTGGTCTGTCCCGCTGCGTAAAGAGCTGCTGGGGGGGCATCATGTCCCTCTGGCCGTACCCGCAGCGGGGCTCTGAGGACTGGGCGTTGGCGTTCCCCGCGGGAGAAGGTCTCCGCTCGTCTGCGTTGTGGATAAAGTGACAGCGGGGGCCGTAAGGGCAGAAGCCGATAGTGTGGAAAGTGCGGCACGGCTCTGTTTTGTACTTGGGGTGGCGGGACAGGCTCCTCAGCTCGTGGTAACCGTGCGCAAACTGACATTTCTCCCCGTATTTACAGGAGCCGTTCTCCTCGAAAGGCCGGCAGAGCTCGGTCTTGTAGCGGGTGGAGTTGATCTGTGAGCCGGCCTTGGGCTGCAGCACGCCCCGCTCTGCGCTCTCACTGAAAGCGCGGTCACGGAACTTGTTCTCCTTGTTCATGAGGGCTGTGGCGCTGCTGTTGCAAGTGGGGCTGTTTTCTTTCAGGCTGCTGTAGGAGCTCAGCGGGTACTTGTTGCCGTTGTTCATTGCCTCCAAGTTGCTGGTGGAGTTTCTGCGGAAAAATCCAGGCGCGAAAGAGCCACCAGAGCCCGGAGTCGTGACTGGCGCTCCCACCGCCTTCTTATCCAGCATGCTGTTAATGTGCAGGGCGTTCATGTTCATGCTTTTGTCCTGTGGAGGGAGAAGAGACATAGGTGAGCTGCAGGCATCACATTAAAACCTACTTTACAGTCAAATCATCTCTTAAGTTTAGACCACTTGTTCCACAGCTGAAAATACTAACTTTACGCACAGCCCAGACAGCCCCCCGTTTTACGCTTTTTTTTTTCTTACCTTGTAAAGCATGTCCATGTCGTAGAAAGCTGACAAGACAGTCGCAGACATCTCTTTTCCCCAGATTTGCTGCCGCACTCCCTCTTTCATGGAGAACAGAGCAGTTGTTGACGCAAAGACGCCTTTGTGCCACGACTGGTTTTGTTTGAAGGCGAGGGTCTCTTGGAAAAGTTGCTCCCAAAAAGTTAGAGTAAATCCGAAGTTAGGTAGGAGAAGGGGGGCTGGAGTCGTGTTGTGGTCGTTTGTATGTCCGCCCCTGTTGTAGAAGCGCTGTGCTGCGTGCTTCAATGTGAACCAACAGCGTGCGCTCCGTTTATAAGTCAGCGCCGCGCGGCCGGGGAGGAGCCTCGCTGCAGTCGGCGCAAACTTCAGCAAAGAGCCGCCTCCAGCGCTTTGGAAAAAAACAACTTCCATTCACCGGTTGGACGTCTGTGCTCCAACACCACGCCTTGAAATCCAAGCCTTGCTCTGCTTTCCCCCCCCTGTCCCTCCCCTCTTTTTCCCTCCCCTCTCTTTCCCCCCGCAATCCTTCACACAGCACTCCAAGCTCCCTTTTCTTTCTTTTTCTTTTTTTTCTCCCACTTTTAATCACACAACCAATTTTGTGGAAGTTGGTTTTGCTTCTTGGGTTGGCTCTCGCTGAGAAAGAATGCACGGGAAGTCTAGCTGAGATTTGAGCGCGCACTACTGCCATTTCAATCAGATGTTTACTATAACAACTTTATCAAGATTTTATTGTCACCGTCACAGAAAACAAGGACATTACGTTTAGAGTATCAAGCACTGCATCGTTTTATTGTCAAGTGCAACGTTTTGGAAAAAATAACATCGTATTAAAGCGCTTTGGGATGTATTGTGTTTGTGTTATTGCAACGTTAAGTCATGCATTGTCAGTCGAAGCGGTTCATTCATTCATAACCTAGATATATTTGAGAGAATTTGGGATTAAAGTGGTTGAAAACTCTCCCTAAAGCACATTACGCACGGACAAAGGCGTGCGTAAAAGTGCTCCAACTCCTCATCCAGCGCCTTCATTTCCATGCGTAAAAAAAAACAAAAAAAACGTATATTCTGTTTAAAAAGTAACACAACGCAGTCACAGGATCGCGTGCTGTGTACGTGTCTCTGAGTGTGTACGGGCCAAAGGGTTAAGTGCACAAAACACTCCACCAAACGCCTGTATTTTCAAAGAAGCGGCGGCGGAGACCTTCCAATGACAAGGCCACCCCAGCCGTGAGTGTCCAGCGGACGAGCGAGCCAAGCAGGCATCCTCCCGCTCTCCCTCCTCTCTCCCCTCTCTCTCTCTCTCTGCTGCTCCGTGGAAGCTGACACATGTATTTGTAATGGAAGGAAACGCCGCGCACCCCCGCCCCTCGGCTTCTCCCTGAGGACCGGGTCTAAAACCGCAAAATATGAGCGGAGAGACGCAGCGCACAAGCGTCAATTTTTAATTTTTTTTTTTTAAAGTCACCTACTTGTTGCATAATCACCACCGACCGTGCCTATTCCCGTCCACGACACATCAAACCGACCCCAACGGTGAATTCGAACCCCTGCCCCAGTTTTATTCAAAGCAGTAAATTGAGTTTGCGGTGCCAAACTTGACAACGTGTCGTGGAATTTGGAACCGCCGCGTAAAAGTTGCCCAGTCACTAAAACAAGAGACGCACGGAACTGATTTAAATCCTTTCTTTCTTTCCTTTTGTGAGGCAGCTCCTCTCCAACTTGTTTTTCTCAAAGTCAGAGCCCGAGCTGCTGCTGCTGCTGCTGCACTGAAGGAATGTGGCTTTTCTTGTGGTTTTCTTTTTACGCGGAGCAACAGTGCCCCCTATGGCGCAACTCGGGGACTGGCGCTGGAAAAGGACAGCGCGCCATCTGCTGTCTGAAAGTGAATGTAGGATTAAGACGTGCATTATCGTAATTAGGGATTATGTTATTGTGGCAAGTGGCTGTTACGTAATACAGTGGTAGATACAGCTCCATATGTACATCGGTCGCTTTCAGGTGAACAGGTGCTCGAAAGACAGCGTTTGGGCAAAAACACAAGCTGAAATGAAATAAAACGCACACGTCTGGACACTTTGTGCAATGTTACATACAATTAATATGAGAGAAAAAGTCAATAAACACAAAATAAAGATTACCGATGTATTGTTTTCTCTTAAACACAGTTGAATGAAACAGTATGTATAAACTGATCACTGTCAAACCCCAGATAAGATGCCCACATTTTCATCTGTCCTTCAATAATATAAGACTTTTCACAAGAGAAGAGTTTGAATCTGGTGTATAAAGAAGCTATTTCCTCAATAACAAATTCAAAATTAAATCTATATTATATTACAGTACAATACATTTAGCTAAATAATCAATTTCTTAGAGTTTTTTACAAGTTTTCTTTTTTTCTTTTTTCTAAGTTATCTGCTTTCTTTATCTGTGGAACACTGGAATTTTCCCATTGTGGGACAAACAAAGGTGATCTTATCTTATCTTAAACTATATATATTTTTATTAGGGCTGCAATGATTCATTTGAATAATAACAAGACTTACAAATAATTGTGACAGGACTATTAAATTAGCATATTTGGATAATTGTAAACGTTATCTGGACTATTCAGACTTTAACCCACTTTTTAGAACAAAAACAGCAACATTATTTAATCAAAAGGTCCAAATAGCTGCACTTTATTTGTGAATATTCTGTATCTGGAAGCCTTCAGTCACCAAATTTCAACCGTTATTTAGTTAAAACTGTATTTACTCCATATAAAAACGAAACATTTGACTAGTCGACTCATACAAAACTACAATAATCGTTAGTTGCACACTTATAAGACATTAAACAATCAAAACTAACAACTCAAATCTTGACTAAAACAATGCACACGTGCTGCAGCCCGCTTGAAGACGCATTAAAGACGCAACACACATTTCATTAGATGTTTTCGGTTGTTCGTCCAAACCCGTTTCCTGTCATTGGCCCCCGCTCAGCGCCGCCACAGTCCCCCCTTTGTCGAGAGTGCACCGTGCGGTTACAAATTGCACTGAGCCGCCCCTGTCCCCGGGCGTGATGTAAGCTTCCCAGGACGTCCACAGCAAAATGTCAAAGTAGCCCAGAAGAAACCAGCTGGAGTCGAGTCAAGACTTCACAAACCTCAGTGAGTGGAGAGACTGCGAAGTTGGCAGCGAGACTCGGGGCGATATTCTGGGGCGATGTCAAGGGCGATATTCTGGGCCGAATGGTGTAAAAAAAAAAAAAATGTAGCGCCGCTCGTGTCATCAGAAATGGTTTGGTTTGAGTGCTTTCTATGTCGGATGTAACGTAAGATTTGTGATGAGTAATCGTGATAATTGCCAAAGATAATCTTCATTTTATCACCAGAAATAAGCAATTTAGGCACGATGTTCTCATCTAGATCAATGTTATTATCATTTATAACAAAGCACAGCATGGTAACAGCTGTTTGAATATGAACAACGTATAAAAGAATATCAGAATTATAATCATCAGTATCCATAATATTTTAAACTATCAGCTATTTTAATAATTATTGTGGTATTATCTTATTTTGGCCATGATTGAATGTATACGTAATATTTTTTCATTGCGTTTTGATGCAAAGAGAGATTTTCTATTGGGAAATAAAACGATTTAAATGACGTTGCTTTTAGAGCCCACAAACAAACGTAAAACAAACAACAACAAAAAAAACATTATTGGCTTAATCTGCCTCGTTTGTAGCAGTGATGAACCAAAACGATTTTTTTAAAAAGTAAAGGAAAGGCCATGGAACAATGTGATAAGTTACTGGGTCATGTGAAGGACAATTCAAAGGTATTTTCAAAAGACAGACACAAAAATGAGAAGAACTAAATCGTATCTGAAGGAGCAGGGCAAGAAGCACAAATGCTCTCATCCTTTCAACACTTTTACTCAAGTAGAGGTCAAAGTATGGTGTCCGAAAACTACTCCGAAAAGAACCAGTTTCTCAGGTAAATGTAAGCGAGCGCTACCCACCTCTGATCATGACTGGTGAATACATTTATCACACTAAAGAGTCAGAATACTTTTGAACGAAGTTAGGTTTATTATTGCGAATTAACTGTAACGAGACAACTTTTTACAATAAAGATTAGTTTGAGCGCTGAAAACGTGTTGACCGTGTCTTTGCATCACGACATCTCTTCATTTGGAAGTAACAACACGTTCCCCGGGCCACGCTCCACTTTGGGCAAATAAGATGTTCTAGAAAAGAGCAAGAAGAAAAAAAAAAAAGAAGCCACACCAGCGGCTTTGGAATCTTACGACAACCGACCCTAAAATTAGCCTGCTGCCCCGGGACTATTCGCTCCGCTCGGTTGTGATGAATAGTTTTAATGTGAAGGACGGACGGGGCAAGTCTCCTGGGAACTCCCTTGAACGCGTCCTTGTCCGCGAAAAACTGCCGCTCTGTTTTTATTGGGGCACGCGGCTCCGTTCCAAAACATGACATCAGCTTTACAGTAACGGGGGGGAAAAGAGCGATGGCCGCCGCCGCGACGCATTCAAACACGTGTGTCGGCTCGTACGCGCGTCACACACAGAGACAAGACAGTGGAACGTTGTGCTGCCGTCTTAATGACATAAAACTAGAGGGTTAAAAAAAACAACAACAAAAAAACAGCCTGGAATGGGAAGACTTCTGTGGTAAATTAAATATCGCAGGAAAATAACACATCGTATAGACATGCAGTCGAGGCCCGAGCGACGCGTCAACGAGGAAACGCTTCCACGTGCTACGCTCGCAAACCAGTCTTTATAGTCACGAGGTTTCGGGCAAGCAAGTGTTTGGCCGATCTAAGCGGCGAGTCGGGGTGTCGCACTATCACGTTTTAGCGTAAAACTGAAAAAAAAAACAAAAAAGAATTACAACTTTTCGGATTATTCACAATTACCGTCGCCAATGTCAGCGAAATCCTTCACTAAAATGTAGTCGAGCTAAATCTGGGTTGCCCCGAGTGACGATGTGTCGTAAAAGCAGCGCTTGGGGTCAACATGAGGCCGCAGTGCGCCGTTTGCATCCAATTATAACGTTTTGTATCGTCTGAGAAGCAGGAAGTGCGCTGTTAGCATGCTAGTTGTTGTTAGCTTCGCGGTGATGACGAACTCCGCTCTGGTCTCTGGGAATTGTGAACAGTGATTATGAAAGGAATAAATTAGGAAAATGAGGAATAATAGCTGAAAACAGTTTAAAATGAACCATTAATAGCCAGGTAAAAAAAGCACTTTACATATTGGTTTATATTTTTGTAGAATAGACTGAATTGAAATGACTCATTTTTGCGCTTAATATGGTCACAATAAGGATTTTTTTTAGTTCTTAAAGTTCCATTTTGACCTGAATAATAACCATCTCCAGATCTTTGCGCTAGGCTAATGTAGCTGGAGGATTATTTACCCACTGTACCTCTGCTGCGCTGTCCAAATACTGATGACTCAATGGATTTTAAGTATCCTTGTAAAAAAAAACAATTAAAAAAGCAATGTACATAATTTTGTACAAAACACTTTAATTAACACAATTATTTCACAATAACAATAAAAAAAATTAAATTAAAATACAATATTTATTGGGAGCATTTTAAGACCAACTTCAAGTTTTATAATATTAAGTAAGAAGTGTAATTCCTTCACTGTAAAAGCTTCTTTATTTTTAATATCGCAGTAAAAGATGTGTAAAATAATCTACACATTGTTTTAAAGGTTTTTCAGTTTGTTCATGATGATCATAGACCTAAACCTAATCTGAATAAATCCTCATCGTTTGTTTCCCTTTTGGTCCAGGGTCTTCCTCGCCGATTACATATTTGGACTT
Source organism: Chaenogobius annularis (assembly GCA_015082035.1). Taxonomy (NCBI): domain Eukaryota; kingdom Metazoa; phylum Chordata; class Actinopteri; order Gobiiformes; family Gobiidae; genus Chaenogobius; species Chaenogobius annularis. The sequence goes on from BJKM01000520.1 coordinate 217,344, forward strand.
TGACGGAAGTGCATTAGCGACAGTATTTCTCTACCTGAGCGTGTGGAGTACGTCTAAAGCCAGCCGGGCCCTGTCGTGTTTGAGGGTGAGTCTGGCGTGCTCCATGGGGCAGATGAACTGGGGGAGAGAGGGGAGAGACATCAGGGACTTCAGGGCAGCTTCACTCTGGGTTTGGGCCTGGTCCGACAGAGATCTGACTCGGGACGGGTCGAGGCCGGGTGATCCAGGGTCCCGGTTCTGGACGACGGCGCTGAGGTGTTTGTGGAGCAGCCGCACCCACTGCACCGGCTCCGCCCACAAGTTCAGCTCGCCCTTCTCAAACAGGAAGTCTTCATCGTCCTACAGAGAGACACAATATTAGTAAAGCGTTCGTTATTTTATTTTTTACTATTCGTTACTTTATGTTGCACCAAATCGTTCACTGACAAAAAAAACAAAACACATTTAAACGTTTCAAATTATGCGTTTTGTTCTGTTGTGTATTTAGCATTTTGTATTTATTTATATTGACACAAAAACAGTTCATTTGTCATTCACAATAATACTTTATGAATAGAAATGTGAGGAACACTATATAAAAATGTCCTTAAATCCTGAAAAAAAAGTAAACGTGAACAACTGATAAAATGATCAATGCAAATAATCAATGGACCTGCTATAAATGCTTGAATGTTGCTTTATTGACACTTAAAAATGCTCTGTCATCAGAATGTTCAAAACGTTTAAAGTTTCACAAGAGTGACTCGTCCAACACACTTTTATTCACACTTTGAACCTTCATGTCGAGTCTCCATCACACCTACACCTTTTGTTTTTGCGGTTACGACACTAGATTCATTCATAATGATGTCGTAAAAAGATTATTATTGAACGGACAATGTAAAATACGACCGTAAACGTCTTTAAACTGGGCTCTGCTATTGCTTAAGTGTATCCTAGTGGCTTTCACTTACAGTATGTCCCGCCTCCCTTTTGCAAACTTTTGAAATCTTCTACGGTGCAATTAGCCGTTTTATCTAATGGAAAAGAACATTTATTATAGTTATTGTGCGGTAATTAACCTTTCATTTGATTATAAAACGGTGGGAGCGCATGTGTATGTATGTATGTATGTATGTGCGTGTGTGGTACAGAACGGCTCTGTGTTTGGAGCTGCAGAGCCCAGGGTTGAACCGGACGGTCAGCTGAGAGTGTGAACTATGACCCCCGTGTTGACATATTAAACCCGAAATGACCTACCGGATTTACAGTAACCATGTTTACACTGCGAAAGGCCACCGCTTCACCGAACCAGAGAAAGGTCATCGAAAAGTATTTGTAGCAGCATTATTCGCTCAGTTCAAATGTCGTAACACAAAAGCGGTTGATTGTGAAATATCGTGTTAGTCATGGAGATTAAGCCTGTCACAATAACACATTTTTAAGTGCGATACTGCGGAAGAAAATATAGACGGCAAACGATAATATAGAAACTAATTTATGACGCCGACACAATAACTCTACAGCCAAAACAGAATATTCTAAATGCACAATATGTTAAAAGACATGGGTTAGGGTTAGCAGTTATTTTGCATCCATTATGAGTCAAAACAAGTGATTTATTCAACCGACTACAGCTCAAATCTTATTGTAGAACAGAAGAACACACATAAAAATGATCGATATAGTGATTATTGCGGCCTCATGAGGGTATGAAGTCTGGAATATTGTGATATAACTGAGCTGCAGAGGCTAAAAACTCTAATAATGAATATGAAAGAGCCATCGTTAAACAGCCTAAAGTATATTGCCAATTATATGTTCTCTTCTATGCAGTAAATATATTAAAAACCTCTCCTAAAATTTCATTAAATCTGGGGGCTTTGGAAATCTATATCTGCTTTTTATTGTTACACATTTTGACAGAATAATGTGTGACAAGTTGAATAATTGTTGTTGAATGTCCAGTAATGTGCTGCTACTTTGGACCAAAATAATAAAATCAATAAAAATGTATTTTACACGCACCATTTATAACTGTATTCACATATATATATATATATACATGTTTTTGTCTAGCTAAAATGGCAAAAGAAAACATTTATTTGTCCAAAATGGGGAAATATTGTGCCAATATTTTGTCAGACAGTTTTGCATTTTCTCTATGTCAATGTTCATACCAGACTGGGCGCCTCTCCCGGCTCGTCCACTTCCTGGTTCGCCTCCCCGTTTCCCATCAGCCACTCTGTCAGACTCAGGACGCCCTCCGAGACCCTCTCCCACTGTTTGAGAAGCCGGCAGAACACCCCGACGGCGGCGTCCAGGGCGAGGGGCGGACAGACCGAGGCGCCGGACACATCTGCGGGAAACATCACGAGCACGTTAGTCGCCGTCTGTTTGAAGATCATAAATCAAAAATGTTTAAAATATGACAAGCTCCTCTCGGGTTCAAGCTGCGCGCGCGCAGAGTGTGGCGATCGGAAAGCACGAGTGGAAACGGTGGTAGTGTGTGGCACGTATCCAGAACTATTAAGGTCGCATTCACACAGTCAGACGAAATGGCAACGAGATTAATATGATTCATGGTTGATTTATTGTTCTCGTATCAAGCACAAAACAAAAACAGCTTTCAATATTGATTTCATGAACGACAAAGACCAAAACATTTCAGAATTGGCCCTCCAAAGTCTAAAACTTCTACAACGGTCGCGAGTCACAAACCAAACAAAGACATCATGCGTTAAAGCCACTCCATATTTCCTCATGTGTTTTGGAAAAAGACCACGAAATGTCTTTACACTGCTTCTGATTGGTCACCTTTACGATCAATCTCTTTTTAGCCAATCACGGTCTTCAATTCCTCCTCCAGTTCCTGTTTACGTCCCAAAACGAACATGGTTCTGGTCGATCGCCGCTACTTCAAGTCAAAATAACAGGACCAAACACGGAACAAAACCTGGACTAGAACCGGAACTACATCAGAACTAAACTGGGCTCAAACCATGACCAAACCAGGTCTACAGCAGAACTAAACTAGGCTCAAACCGGGACGAAACCAGGTCTACATCAGGACTAAACTGGGCTCAAACCGGGACGAAACCAGGACTAAACCAGGTCTACATCAGGACTAAACTGGGCTCAAACCGGGACAAAACCAGGACCAAACCAGGTCTACATGAGGACTAAATTGGGCTCAAACTGGGACTAAACCAGGTCTACATCAGGACTAAACTGGGCTCAAACCGGGACCAAACCAGGTCTACATCAGGACTAAACTGGGCCAAAACTGGGCCCAAACTGGGACTAAACCAGGTCTACATCAGGACTAAACTGGGCTCAAACCGGACCAAACCAGGTCTACATCAGGACTAAACTGGGCCCAAACTGGGCCCAAACTGGGACTAAACCAGGTCTACATCAGGACTAAACTGGGCTCAAACTGGGACCAAACCAGGTCTACATCAGGACTAAACTGGGCTCAAACTGGGACCAAACCAGGTCTACATCAGGACTAAACTGGGCTCAAACTGGGACCAAACCAGGTCTACATCAGGACTACACTGGGCTCAAACTGGGACTAAACCAGGTCTACATCAGGACTAAACTGGGCTCAAACTGGGACCAAACCAGGTCTACATCAGCACTACACTGGGCCCAAACCAGAACAACACCTTAGTCACGATATGTTAAACCTTCATAAATCAAAATGTTGAAATATTTAAATGTGCAACTTGCGTATTTCAACGGTGGAGGGTTCGCCACCTTGGATGTTCCATAGTATGGCATTAAACCCTCAGGCATTTATTCAGTTGTGGGTGTTTTTATGTGTTCTCAAAGTCCACGGAAAGAAACAGAAAAGTTACACCTAAAATGACCTCGCTGGTTCAAAGTACGGTGGTCTAAAGGAAAAAAAACAGAAAATTACCGTAAGTCGTGGTGCGCCATGAATCCAAAATAATTAAATCAAGTCTGCAGCTACAAGAATAATTATAAATAAGCCACTTTCCACAGCTGAACAGAAGAGGATTTGTAAAAAAAAAAGATTCTAGGGGAAAAAATGTCTCCCACTTCAAAAATGGTTTTAAAAAAATCCACTTAGTCGACTGAAATATGAAATTATGAAACGGGCGCGGTTAGGAAATATGTCGAGGGATTCCTGACCACCTGCAAGAAAGTCGTTTAATTCAAAGTTGAAGGCTTGAACCGGCGTTTGATTAAAGAGTGCTCGGAAACAGAGCTGTAACTCACTCAAGCTAAACGCAGCCTTCCGCTTCAAAACATTCACTTTACAGAGACGCTTTCTGTCTCGATAAATAAATAAATAATGCACTATATTATTCTGGAAAGAGACACAATTAAAATGACAGTCGAACTAGAAACTAAATGTTGAATATGTAATTTACGCTAATGTCCTTTGTTTAAAATGTGAGTAAAATTATTATTATTTATTAGTATTATTTAAAATTAGATACTGGTCATACTACTAACTTCTAAATCAAATGAGGATGAAATAGTCGAGATGCCACATGGTCAAAAATGACATAAATGACAGTTGTACTAACCCTCGATTCAGGAATGAAAAAAATGACATGCAAACCAACATAAAATGACAAATGAAACAATGTAAACTAGAACTAAACTTGGTCTACAAGTGAGACTCAGGTTGTCGTTCAGATGCGTGATGGATCTGGTTTGGGTCTTTTATGTTCTCAGTTCAAAGGTTGAAGGCTCCTTGATGAAAACCTCAGCCTGTTGAGAACTGACTCAAACCTGTGAGCTGCAAATACTGCGTCGCAAACAGAATCAACTTACTCCAGCACCACAAACAAAAACAATGAAATGAACTCAATTAGACATGAACAAATGCAGAAAAAGAGAAAAGTATAATCATCTATGAACATGAACAGCTCACGATATCCTTAGAGGTGGTGGTTGTAACTTTGAAAACACTGAAGTGCGAGATCCGCCGAGGCTTGAGAAGTCGTGTTGACGGAAGGCTGAGACTCCAGACTGCCCGAGTGCCTTTGGGCAAGACTCTCTCCCCTGAGGGTCCCGCGTTGCAGGAGCGTCATCTCGGCCCCCTTGCACATCCACATGAAACTTATCGTCTGTGTGTCTGGCTTTGTAGCCAAGATTGGATCTAAACTGGTCTAAAACACAATTAAACTAGTCCTAATTGAAAATAGACCAACCCCAGTCTAAACCAGGCCTAAACCAGGTTTAAAACAATCTTAAACCAGGTCTAAAATAATCTTAAACAGGCCTAAACTAGGTCTAAAACAATCTTAAACCAGGTCTAAAATAACCTTAAACCAGGTCTAAAACAATCTTAAACCAGGCCTAAACCAGGTCTAAAACAATCTTAAACCAGGCCTAAACCAGGTCTAAAATAACCTTAAACCAGGACTAAACCAGGTCTAAAACAATCTTAAACCAGGCCTAAACCAGATATAAAACAATCTTAAACCAGGCCTAAACCAGGTCTTAAATAACCTTAAACCAGGACTAAACCAGGTCTAAAACAATCTTAAACCAGGCCTAAACCAGGTCTAAAAATAACCTTTAACCAGGCCTAAACCAGGTCTAAAATAACCTTAAACCAGGACTAAACCAGGTCTAAAACAATCTTGACCCAGGCCCTGAGGGTCCTGCGTCACTGGAGAGTCACCTCGGCCCCCTTGCACATCCACATGTAACTTATCGTCTGTGTGTCTGGCTTTGTAGCTAAACGCACCGATGAGACGTGACACTTTTAAAAGAGAATAGATACGGCGTGTTCGGACCCCGCGGGGCACTAAATCCACTGCAGGAGACCCCGAGCGAGCCAGGCCGGGAGCTTGGAAACACATTAAACAAGTACTTTAAAAAGAGCCGTGCCAAAGGGCTCCTCGGTGAACCGGTCCGGGGGATCAGGGCCAGTCTACACGGGGTTATAGTCATTTATACAGCCGGCACAAAATATCAAATAATAACTTTATCACTACAAATCAAACGCATCACACTGGGACTGACTTGAAACTCGCTTATAATGTGAAAATGTCAGATCAGAGTCATGACTTATTTATGCATATTATTACTGATATTACATATTCTAAATATTCATTTTTGAACATTGAGTGTAAACAGCTCCTGACATGAACACTGCTGCCCCCTCAGGTGAAGACTGGCAAATATAACATGTGACCATTTAGCATTAGTTTAAATTTGACAAAACTTGTATAGTATGACATATTATAAAATGGAAACTAAATCGTTCAATGAGCAACGCAGAGCTATTCACTGAGCTACTGTCACACGTCTGTTCGCTGAGCTACTGTCACACGTCTGTTCACTGACACGTCTGTTCACTGAGCTACTGTCACACGTCTGTTCACTGAGCTACAGTCACATATCTGTTCACTGACACGTCTGTTCACTGAGCTACTGTCACACGTCTGTTCGCTGAGCTACTGTCACACGCCTGTTCACTGAGCTACTGTCACACGTCTGTTCACTGAGCTACTGTCACACGTCTGTTCGCTGAGCTACTGTCACACGTCTGTTCGCTGAGCTACTGTCACACGTCACACGTCTGTTCACTACTGTCAGTCTGTTCACTGAGCTACACACACTGTCATCTGTTCACTGACACGTCGTTCACTGAGCTACTGTCCACGTCTGTTCGCTGAGCTACTGTCAACATAACGTCTGTTCACTGAGCTACTGTCACACGTCTGTTCGCTTGAGCTACTGTCACACGCTCTGTTCGCTGAGCTACTGTCACACGTCTGTTCACTGAGCTACTGTCACACGTCTGTTACGCTGAGCTACTGTCACACGTCTGTTCGCTGAGCTACTGTCACACGTCTGTTCGCTGAGCTACTGTCACACGTCTGTTCGCTGAGCTACTGTCACACGTCTGTTCGCTGAGCTAACTGTCACAATACGCACTGTTTCACTGAGCTACTGTCACACTTCCTGTTCGCTGAGCTACTGTCAAATATCTGTTCACTGACACGTCTGTTCGCTGAGCTACTGTCAACTCTGTTTCACTGAGCTACTGTCACACGTCGTGTTCGCTGAGCTACTGTACACACTACGCTGTTCGCTGACACTGTTCACACGTCTGTTCCGTGAGCTACTGTCACACGCCTGTTCGCTGAGCTTACTGTCACACGTCGTTGGCTGAGCTACTGTCACATCGTCTGTTCACTGAGCTACTGTCACACGTCTGTTTCGCTGAGCTACTGTCAAGCATTCTGCACTGTTCACTTTGAGCTACTCTGTCACACGTTCATGTTCACTGAGCTACTGTCACACGTTCCTGTCTAACGCTGAGCTACCTGTCATCACTCTGTTACACTGAGCTACCTGTCACACAGCCTGTTCGCTGAGCTACTGTCACACGTCTGTTCACTGAGCTACTGTCACACGCTGTTCACTGAGCTAATGTCACACGTGTTCACTGACACGTCTGTTCACTGAGCTACTGTCACACGCCTGTTCGCTGAGCTACTGTCACACGTCTGTTCGCTGAGCTACTGTCACACGCCTGTTCGCTGAGCTACTGTCTACACGTCTGTTCGCTGAGCTACTGTCACACGTCTGTTCACTGAGCTACTGTCACACGCCTGTTCGCTGAGCTACTACTGTCACACGCCTGGTTCGCTGAGCTACGTTGTCACACACGTACCTGTTCACTGAGCTACTCTCACACGTCTGTTCGCTGAGCTACTGTCACACGTCTGTTCACTGAGCTGTACTGTCACACGTCTGTTCACTGAGCTACTGTCACACGAATGTCTGATACACTGAGCTACCTGATCAACTCACTGTACTCCTGTTCACTGAGGTAGTACTGCTCACACTCGCTCTGTTCTTACTCGACCACTGTCTGAGCTCGTCTCACTAGCTTACCTGTATCAACATCTGTCGGTTAGCTGACAAGTTCACTATACCTGTACGTCTTTCGAGCTGACACTGTCTGTTCACGAGTCTCAACTGTCACACGTCTGTTCCTGCTACTGTCACAACGTCTGTTCGCTGAGCTACTGTCAAACACGTGTCACACGTACTTGTTCGCTGACTCTGTCACACGTCTGTTCACTGAGCTACTCAGTCACGAATATCTGTTCACTGAGACGTACTGTTCACTGGCTACTGTCACACCGCTGTCGCTGAGCTACTGTCACACGTCTGTTCACTGAGCTACTGTCACATCGTCGTTCGCTGAGCTACTGTCACACGTCGTGTCTCGCTGAGCTACTGTCACACGTCTGTTCGCTGAGCTACTGTCACACGTCTGTTCGCTGAGCTACTTGTCACACGAGTGTTCACTGAGCTACTGTCACACGCCTGTTCGCTGAGCTACTGTCACATATCTGTTCACTGACACGTCTGTTCACTGAGCTACTGTCACACGTCTGTTCGCTACTGTCACACGTCTGTTCGCTGAGCTACTGTCACACGTCTGTTCACATCAGCTACAGTCAACACACCTGTTCGCTGAGCTACTGTCACACGCCTGTTCACTGAGGCTTACTGTCACACGTCTGTTTCACTGAGCTACTGTTCACATCGCTCGTTCACTGACTATGTCACACAGTCTGTTCACTGAGCTACTGTCACACGCTGTTCGCTGAGCTACTGTCACACGCTGTTCGCTGAGCTACTGGTCACACGCCTGTTCGCTGAAGCCTACTGTCACACGCCTGTTCGCTGAGCTAACTGTCACACGTCGGTTGGCTGAGCTACTGTCACACGTCTGTTCACTGAGCTACTGTCACACGCCTGTTCGCTGAGCTACTGTCACACGCCTGTTCACTGAGCTACTGTCACACGTCATTGTTCACTGAGCTACTGTCACACAGCCTGTTCGCTGAAGCTACTGTCACACGTCTGCTCACTGAGCTACTGTCACAAGCGCCTGTTCACTGAGCTACTGTCACACGCCTGTTCACTGACACGTCTGTTCACTGAGCTACTGTCACACGCCTGTTCGCTGAGCTACTGTCACACGTCTGTTCGCTGAGCTACTGTCACACGCCTGTTCGCTGAGCTACTGTCACACGTCTGTTCGCTGAGCTACTGTCACACGTCTGTTTCACTGAGCTACTGTCACACGCCTGTTCGCTGAGCTACTGTCACACATCTGTTCACTGACACGTCTGTTCACTGAGCTACTGTCACACGTCTGTTCGCTGAGCTACTGTCACACGTCTGTTCACTGAGCTACTGTCACACGTCTGCTCACTGAGCTACTGTCACACGCCTGTTCACTGAGCTACTGTCACACGCCTGTTCACTGACACGTCTGTTCACTGAGCTACTGTCACACGCCTGTTCGCTGAGCTACTGTCACACGTCTGTTCGCTGAGCTACTGTCACACGCTGTTCGCTGAGCTACTGTCACACGTCTGTTCGCTGAGCTACTGTCACACGTCTGTTCACTGAGCTACTGTCACACGCCTGTTCGCTGAGCTACTGTCACACATCTGTTCACTGACACGTCTGTTCACTGAGCTACTGTCACACGTCTGTTCGCTGAGCTACTGTCACATGTCTCTGTTACACGTCTGTCACACGTCTGTTCTGAGCTACTGTCACACGTCTGTTCACTGAGCTACTGTCACACGCCTGTTCGCTGAGCACTGTCACACGTCTGTTCACTGACTGTCACACGCCTGTTCACTGAGCTACTGTCACACGTCACTGACACGTTGTCACTGAGCTACTGTCACACGCCTGTTCGCTGAGCTACTGTCACACGTCTGTTCGCTGAGCTACTGTCACACGTCTGTTCACTGAGCTACTGTCACACGTCTGTTCGCTGAGCTACTCTGTCACACGTCTGTTCACTGATGAGCTACTGTCACACGCCTGTTCACTGAGCTACTGTCACACGCCTGTTCACTGACACGTCTGTTTCACTGAGCTGTCACACGCCTGTTCGCTGAGCTACTGTCACACGTCTGTTCGCTGAGCTACTGTCACACGCTGTTCACTGAGCTAACTGTCACACGTCTGTTCGCTGAGCTACTGTCCACTCTGTTCACTGAGCTACTGTCACACGTCTGTTCGCTGAGCTACTGTCACACGTCTGTTCACGCTCTGTTCAGTCACACGTCTGTTCGCTGGTACAACGTCTATTCGCTGAGCTACCCTGTCACACGTCTGTTCGCTGAGCTACTGTCACACGTCTGTTCGCTCAGCTGTCACACACTGTTCGCTCAGCTACAGTCACACGTCTTGTTACTGAGCTACTGTCACACGTCTGTTACCATCTGTTTTGGAGGGAAATGTCAGAAGCAGACCCCCTCCCCAAAACTGGAAACGCCCCCCCCATGTTGAAATTAGGTGGTAAAGCAGTGACATACTAAATTGGTAATAACTTTGGACTACATGAGGCATTATATATATTCAGTGTACCAGTAACTGTAAATAAACTGAGTGAGCATAACAGACGGAACAAACAAGAGAAACGGTACATCATCTAGCATTTATAACCACATTTCTTTACCATGAGCAGGTGATTAGATACAAATGAATCTATGTATTAACGTTTTCTTGCAGTATTTGGATCTCACAATAAGAACAATACAGAACAGCTGACATTATTGTGCACATATTATTTTTAAACGATGCGTCAGTCCCCACACAGGGGGCCGTCTATTGCTGCGGTCCCACCTTGACGATCCTCTGCAGCCGACACGGGACACCAGCGGCACGCACTTCAATAAGCCTGAGTGTCGGCAGCCAAAAACAACACAAAACACACCGGCTACGGGACGGGCAGGAGGAGGGTCAACACCAGCGACCCTGACAACTAAATAACAACAGGTTCAAGGCTACAAAGGTCACGACGACTATAAAGCTTAACGACAGTATAAACTAAATTACACAAAATGCAGTGTTAAACTTGAGTCTAAACCTGATCCAAACTGGTCTAAAACACAATCAAACTAGTCCTAATCAAAAATAGACCAACCCCAGTCTAAAACAATCTTAAACCATGCCTAAAACAATCTTAAACCAGGCCTAAACCAGGACTAAAACAATCTTAAACTAGGCCTAAAACAATCTTAAACCAGGCCTAAAACAATCTTAAACCAGGCCTACAATAATCTTAAATCAGACCTAAACGAGGTCTAAAACAATCTAAAATCAGGTCTAAAACCATCTTAAATCAGGTCTACAACAATCTTAAACCAGGCCTAACCCAGGTCTAAATCAATCTTAAACCAGGTCTAAAACAATCATAAACCAGGTCTAAACCAGGCCTAAACCAGGTCTAAAACAATCTTAAAACAGGTCTAAACCAGGTACAAGCTTAAAACAGGCTTAAACCAGGCCTAAAACAATCTTAAACCAGGTCTAAACCAGGTCTAAAACACTCTTAAATCAGACCTAAACCAGGCCTAAACCAGGTCTAAAAAAGTGCATGTTCCACTTGTAGTTTCCGAAACCACCATCTGAGAAGCCAGATTGTTTTACTCTTCAGAGGGAGGCGTGAAATCGGTGGAGGGGAACATTACCGCGCGCTGATTGTCCCGTATTACAGGAGATTTGAGAGTTTAGGAGCTTGAGTGACAAATTCTTTTCTCAAGAACCAGCTCTCCCTTGATGTCCAGTCGTTTTACAGTCGGAGCCCTCCTCCTGTAAACCCGACATTAGGGCACATAATAGGAAACTTTAGCCGCGCTCAATTTATCTACTACTTCGGAAAACATTTCACACATCGCTAAACACGATTCTGCCGTTTCTCAAGGGGATAGTCTTTCACGCACTTACAGGCATGTGTGCGCACCAGAGGCACTTAGATTATTAAGAGTGCGCTGGCATGTCTTTGTGTGGTGGGACGGCTATTTGTAATGGAAGGGCTACTTTTCCACACCTGAGACCATCTGCTGCGGCTTCGTGGAATTTAGTAGGTGAAAGTTTGAGGGAGAATGGCAAGAGAATGTTTTAACTGCTTATGTTCTAAGTTTCTCCAGTGTTTATGCCTAGGTCGAAAGACTCATTGAACTAAAATGAAGTTTTATATATTTAAAATGTTACTAAAAATATATTAAAATTTGATCTCAGAATTGCTAGTTTTTTAGGTTTATAATGTCACTTCCTGTTTGTAATTGATGACATCACACTAGGAAATTACCCAGCAAACACTGGGCAAAAACTCATCTAATGTCACCATTGTTTTTATTTGACAAGTTACAATATATGAGAGCGACTTTATTTTGTTGAATTCATGTTTAGAGTGTCAAAAAAGTAGTTTATTTTGTGTAGTTTATGCATAAACTTTGTCTGGAATGAGTGTCCTTAGTGTGATGTCACTTCCTGTCATTTAATGTTTTCTCCAAAAATACCTGCTCGATTGGTGTAAAACTATAATTTATATAAACAACAGGTATAAATACACCAAATAAAGTCAAAATGAGAAAATCATAAAAACCTGTCATACGTCACTTTAAATGATTGAACCAGGGCAAATAAAGACCGCACCACGTAAACCGGATTCCTTTACTAAACCCGGGATAAAACCAGGACTAGACTCAGAAATGCCGTCTCAAAACAGAAAATTGGAAAACCCAAACATGTTGAGGTGAAATTACTAGGATTATAAAACCATACATGACTTTTTGTGCTTTGTGTTAAGAAGCTACAATAGTGCATAGGGTTATGTATATATTAATAAAACATATACATTAATAGGGGAGACTAAGGTGCCCCAAAGTCAAAATCTTTATTGAAATCATACTTTTTGTTTGTTGCATTATCAAAAATATATAGAAGCGCCTTCATTTCATCTTTAATCAGTCCTTTTTTGATTCGTGGAGGCAATAAGTCACATCTTTACACCATAGTCTCAGTATAAACCTGTGGGAAACTAAACGCTAATTGATACTAAAGCTAGCACCAAAAATATCAATACTGAGATGAAAAGAACAGTCTACTCTAGCAAAACTGGACCTTTCCTGAATAGTTTTATAAGACCGCATGCAAATATTGAAGAAGCTACTGTTGTTTTCTGTTAAAATGACATCAGCTTAGCCGTTCTTATTATCTTTGTGGCGTTGAAATGGGAACAGAGTGTCAATAGCCTTCAATCTCGCTCGAAATGCAAGTATCGTGACAATATGCAAAAACCTAAACTAAACAAACACAGATGGACCGTTAAACAAATGACCGGCCTTTCTTCTCTCTTTCTCCATCTCTGAATGAATGACTGAACGAGCTGACTCCGCCGCTCTAACGCCTGATAATGCCACACTCAGGGCTGGCCTGGAAAATACGGGCACGTCAACCGAGGCGACGGAGGCCGCACCTTTTTGTTTTTGAGGGAAAAATCAACAGAGTTTCGACGGTTTTTCTTTTTTGTTTTACATCTTGAGTAGTTTGCGGTGTGACATTTAGTACTATTTTCCTTCTCATTTGGAGCCAGAGAACATTTCCTAACAGTAAACACCACACACTGAAGAGAAGTGATTTACATAGAGAGAATTCACTAGAAGGAACTATTTTTACATTTACATAACTCCTTGGTTTCACCTGGTTTAGACTTGCAGATTTTTACGTAACAGGAAGTTTTGGAGTATTTTTGTAATAAAAGAAATGCCACTTTTGGCCATTTAAACGATTATATTCAGGGCTCAAATTCTGTTATTTGCCTGCTGATGTTGGATTTTGGACCATATTCTAACACATAATGACGACACATACTATACCTCCTTCATACAAATAAACGGCAATGTAAGTTTTGTCGGTTTTATCAACATTTTATCTATTTGGGGTTGCATACTTGGATTTGAAACATCTAAAATAGCCGCTTGCTTGCTTGCTGTTTAATTACCAGCCTCTAAATGAGTTTCAGGCAGTGATTTTAAACGTGTTCAGTGTCTTATTTCAAAAGCCATTTGAATCCAATTGTGATTTTAGACGTGCCAAACTGGGACCACGATTAGGAAAGTCACGATAACAAATGTTACCGTTAGAATTATTGTGAGAAGAAATTCACACAAGTCAAAATGTTACAATTATTCAAAATGATTAGCACTAGGATCAAACAACAATGAAATCCTTACTTCATCACTTCCCCTTGTCTAATAGCTCACCGAACTTTCTGAACGAGAATGTTTTTAGAGTTAGGTTATTTTTTGGGATATACATTAAATCAAAATGACATAATTTTGCTTCTAAAATAGTCACAAATGTATTTTATTTTAGTTCTTTCGATATATATAACATTATTTTATATTGTAAGCCACTAATCACCTGATATAATTATATAATAACAGTTTTTATACATAATTTTCTTGCATTTTCATTCACAAACATGTACAAACTCGTCACTCGCTCAATATACCTCAGCAAAATAACCTACAATAGCAATGTTCTGTGTGTGAAATGGTGACAGCTGAAGCTTGTAGTAAAAACGTAATGGTTTCTGATCAAAGGCCCCTGTGTTGGGCCCCCTGTGGAGTGAGCCGTTTGTATTTGATCCACTGAAACCACTGCCTGCCCTTTATAGGCTGAGCTCAGACTTCCACTGTCATCACAAGCTATTCTTTTCATGCTAATGTATCAAGTTCCTTGACATTTTGTGCTATTATTTCAATGGTAATGCTAGCAGTAAAGCGGGGGGACGCGAGCAATTAAATCATTTCCTTAAGTGAAAGCGTAGTGAAAAGATTGACTTCCTACAGAAAATCAATAGCTAATCGTAGCATTGTTGGAGCCATGTGCAGGTTAAGGAAAGGCAAGTTGAACTGCTTGGCCGTTTCCTGTTTTTGTTTGTTTTTGGTCTTGCTTCTTTCGTTCTGGTCACGCATCAGAGGAAGTAAAGGTTGTAAAAGATGTTTTTGTTTAGCGCCTCTTCATCTCGCACCTTCCAGACTCTTCCTGAAGTCTGGACCACAGCAGCAGCTCGTCTCTGAGGCTGTGGGGAACCGCTGTTGTCACTGATAATCAAAGAGTCATTTCATTTGGCGGGGACGACGTGATGCATTTTTATTGTTTCCTCTTGTGTATACTAAAAACAGAAGTAAGCCAAGGGTACCATGGGTAAAAGCCTTCGAATGGTCTAGGCAATGCATTTTAGCTCCAGTTCACCCTCATTTTTTAGTCATTTAGTTGTTAAGAATGTCAACAAAAAAAAAGAGGAAAAAAGAAGAAGAAAAAAAAGAACAAATATTTATGGTGCAAATACATTTTCACATTTTTCAACAAAGTGATCCAAAAGTGACGGGTCGCAGGTGGAAATTAACATATTAAGCAGTTTTGTGGATTTAATTCCCTTTTAAACATGCTTTTGGTCACCCAGGCATTAGTATTTCATGTTTTCTAACTTAAATGTTTAAAGAAACAAGGCATTTAGGTGTTGGAGCGCCCTCTGCTGTCTGTCCTTAG
The DNA here is from genome assembly GCA_015082035.1 of Chaenogobius annularis. Lineage (NCBI taxonomy): Eukaryota > Metazoa > Chordata > Actinopteri > Gobiiformes > Gobiidae > Chaenogobius > Chaenogobius annularis. The sequence goes on from BJKM01000520.1 coordinate 232,707, forward strand.
GCTACGTGACCACGCTGCTAAAAGCCATGCGTTTTTTGTGAACACACTTTGACAGAAAACGTGCTCACGGCGACTCCGGTGACGGTTCGTGAACTTAAAAATTGCGCAGACTTTTGAGGCGTCCGAAGTGTGACGCGACAAACTGCGATTTCTGAGTGCATAGAGAAGATGTCCTCGTAAACGGTTGACGAAGCAATTGTGAATGAAGCGAAACACAACTCAGAAGTATGTTTTAAGTCATTAGAGCAGTTTCCCCAATATTCATCAACAGAAGCTATAGCCGCATGAAGGTGTAATGAACCAAAAATAATAATTAATACATTAAAAAAATAAATAATATTAATATAATGTAAAAAAAAAAAAAAATAAGAATAAAAGAATATAATATAATGTAAAAAAAAAAAAAAATAAGAATAAAAGAAATACATTTTAAAATAAATAAATAAAATAAATTGAAAAAATATAAATGTCTTCACTTTATTTGTCTATATTGAAATGTAACGAAGTCTGCAGCCTGAATGTGTAGACCCGCACAACATGTTCAGTTATACCTAAAACTCCTTACGACAGATTGTCCCGGTCCAGTTAAAACATCTGTGCTTCTGTCTGTCTTTCTCCCCCCTTGAATGTTATGGGGACTGACCAGAAGAATGGGGCCCCTCTGGACGCAGCAGCCACAGCAGCCGTACAGTTGTGTGCACGGTGGGAAGTAGTGTTTAGGATTTCTCTTATTTCACTGTGGGACATCCCGCCGAAATGTCCACCCCGCACACCCTTCTTCTGTTCAGGGGGACACCCGACACCCCCCAGCTGCACAGGACGAGCAACGGTCAACGCGGGGCTCAAGGTCTTGGCTTAATCCACAGCTGGTAACGGCACGTATTGAGCGGGAGAACGGGCTGGATCAGTGTGCGCGTTTGTTTAACATGTATTTGTAGCTCTAGTGGATTTTCTCTAGAACGTTTTGTGAATTGTGAACTAGATTTCCAGTTTGTTTGGGCCTTGAACTAAACCACAGGAACTAAAACTGGCTCAAAACGGTTCTGTTTAGCTGTGATTTTGATTGAAGGAATTTAATCTGCAATTTGCCATTTCAAAAACATCTTTAAAGTCATTATTTCTGCTTTTATTTGTGTTTTGTGATAAATATTGTATTGTGATTTTAATGTGTTTATTGAGTTGTTGGGATTATATCACTGTTATCTTATATTTCTACCTTTCCATTTGCAAACGTTTCTACAAATACCCTTGTGATTTGACTTCTAGTTCTCAAATGCTCCCTCACCTAGCTAGACGTTTGTAACCAAAAAGTAACACTGAAATACGATGCCATGACTTTACAATTAAACAGTTATTACAGCGTAATACAGTGGTTTATAAATGTTGGAATGAACTAATCATTCACGTGATTATTAGATGGGGCTGCAATGACAAATCGACCAAAAAATAAATAAAAATAGTGGCTTTCTGGAATTAAAATGACAAAAAAGAATAAACTTTCTGCTTTTCATGAATAATACACTTTATTCTTAAATATTCTCTATCTAGAAGACTTCATTCAGAATGGAAAAAGTTGTTTCACTAGTAAATTAATCAAAAAATAATTGTTGCAGCTCTAAATATATGCTTAAGTGTTACAGATATTGGTACAAAAGTGGATTCCTTTCTCCGGTCTTTTGCATTGCCAATTAAAAGTCTCAATGACAGTGGAGGTAATGTCCCCACGTTCCCCACAGACTCGTCTCTGTGGCGATCCTTCAAAGCTCCGGGGGGTGCAGCAGCGTGGGTTGGCCGGGTTTGATTTCAGACACAATTAGTGCGCTGGTATTTGAGTGACGCTGAGATGCTCCTTGTTGGTTTCGAGGAGGGGTCAAGTTAAATTAGATTTGTTCTTCCTGTGCGGGACAATGGCTCCTCTGTGGGCCGCCGCTCCGGGAAGAAGCGCCTTGTCTAAACACGGTGAGAGCACAAGCTATTTCCCATGCACCCACGTTGGTTTTACAGGTTATACTAAGCCTTAATCCAACTGTGTGTTTATGGGGAGACTTGGAATAGAAGCAGCTAAGACTGTATATACGTAGCTATAGTAAGCTAATTGCGTGCTAATTTTGGATGGAAAGGTGTTGAAACTTACCATTTCAGACACCCAAACAACTATTTAAAAGGTGCATATTTAAATATATCAGGGTGTTAGTCTATTGAAACTATTGCAAACTGTATTTCCTGACAGGTAAGCCAAGTTTAAGATCAGTGAGTCTTCTTTTAAACACACCTCAGCAAATACATGGCTTTTTGGGGAGCATTTTAAATAATAAACCAAGACTCGCTGGGACTAAATCAAATAAAAGGAACAAAACCAAGATGGAACCAAGACAGGTCTGAACCAGGACTAAAACCAGACATTCTAGGACTAAACTTGGCATACGAGAAGTTCACTACAAGGTCTAAACCAAAACTAAAGTTCAGCTTAATGACTAAAATAAGACGTCTATAAAAAGGACTAGAACAGGACTTAACGTTGGGCGTCAGGACTTGTCGCGATCGAATCAGAATGTGAATAAACACAATTCGGCTGCCGTTTTTCAAGTACCATCAATTCCTCCACAAACAACCAAATCTCCTGTTATTCTGCATAAAAACAGCAAACCTTTTAGTTCCGAAACTTAAGATCTGTACAGACGCTTTCCGAAATACACTGCCTGCACACAAAAAAAACACACTATAATATTTTGTAGGACCGCAGTTAGCTTTGATTTCAGCACACATCCGCTGTGGCGTAGTTTCAATGAGCTAATATCAAAAGATTTATTTGCATCCAGTGTGTCATTATTCCTCACACAGATCTTGTATTGATGATGGAGAGAGTGACCGCTGCAGAAAGCCTTCTCCAGCTCGTCCCAAACACTCTCACTGGGGTTCAGATCTGGAGATTAGATCAGTTTCTGCTTCTCTTTAAATGTCTTCTTTGCTCGATGCCCATGATTTGACCCTTCTCAAACACACGGACATCTTTTCCATGACCATGGGATTCGTCTTTCCACATGGTTGCTTCAGAAATGCATCAGCTGGGTTTAAATACCGTGTTGCAGCTGAAAGATCATCACCTGCAGAAGTTGTCCAGCAGGAGGCTCGTACCTACTGTATTTGCTTAGTTGAATCTAACAAGTGACTTTTTTGGGCGGGAACAGACAGTGTATAGTTTGTAGGTCATATTTAAGGTTTTTGACGCATTTAAAATTTGAACCTTGAACAGAATCAAATTATTAAAAACACAAATAGCAGATCTAATTGGAAATATATCTGAATTGTGATTGCAAAATGTTCAGCTCTATTAAGCATGTCTAAAGTAGCCGAAGGACTCTGCTCCAGGCTCGTTCAGTTGTTTCACGGGACATTGTTGCTCTTGAACCGAGAACAATAAAGTGAAAATGAAACTGACTTTCAGAAGCCAGTTAAACTCTGTATACTGTAGTGCGCATCTATAAAACCAAGTTTAGCTTTTTAAGAGTCTGGAGGCTAAAAGTGGATGTAGAGAGGCTTAAGAGGCGGAGAGAAGAGGCTGGCAACGTTTTGTATGGAATCAACAATATTTACAACTAAAACTACACTGCAAGTCTTTTAGTAAATCCTCAAATTCAACAGGTGCCAGATTCAGTGGAATATTATTTAATACCAACATTCTTGAAGCAATAAATGAAAGTCAACAGCATCCCCAAGATTTAATGTCATTTGGTGTTTCCCATGATACTGTGGTGGCAGAGGCAATACTTATTTACTTATTCTTTAGTCAACACAATGTGCATCCTGATAATAATAAACTAATACCCTTGTCACTTGCACAAACACCAGGTCAAAATCGGGACAAACCGGAATTTAAACCTAATCGAGAACAGGATTAGACTGGGACCAAGCCAAATCTACATCAGGACTAAACCGGACTCAAAAACAAGTGTGAGCGAATCATTTTAGCTTTGTTTTAATCTTTTAGCAGTCCCTTTTTTAAGAGTCTAGCTACTTTTAAGTGTTTATGAGAATACAAGAAAATATTTCCCTGTTAAATCTGGACCTTTTTCTGATACCAAAATATGTTTGAAATGCCCTAATATCACCAATATAATATTAGCACCATTTTGCACAGTATCTTCTTTCCCTTCATCTTGTATATATAGCCTTGGTACGTATATGTAGATGTATATTTAATTTATTTTTTTATGTATTCTACTTACATATACTTATTCTAACTAAGCTTGAAACATTTGTTATTTGCTACTTTTAATGTGGTTAATGCGGTTAATATATTGCAGGAAAGTGCAGTTTTCAGTGTTTCTCCATTATTTTCGGGTGAAGTTGAGAACCACAGAGCGGGAGAGAATGAGCGCGTGCCTGTCGCAGAGTTTAAGTGCAGCGCCTTGCGTTTGTCCTTAGGTTTGTGACAGCGGCCCGCGTCTCTCTGTTCCCACGCGGCTCTGGCTCCATATCAAAGAGCCGCGAGTCGTCACCTCCGTCTGAAGCGGCTCACACCTCCCTCGCTCCCGCTCACAAACGATTGCGCCGTAAACAAACAGCAGACGCACACGCACTGACAGCAGACTGCAGGGCTGTCTGGACTTACAGGGAAGAGAGAAGAGGAGGGAGAGAACAGAGAGAGACGCACAGAAGCAATGGACATATTTGGAGTTCTGTGCATCAGTTAAAAGCTCTGCACCTGATTTTTATCGTCTTTAAAACGTGAGAAATAGAGCTGGTTCAACTGTTTGCACTGGTTAAAACATGTTCTTAACTTTCCTAATGCATTCCTAGCATCCCAATTATTACTTTTCCCCCCCACAACTTTCAGAGGCCAGAGCAGAGTTTAAATGTTAAGAACTTTATTTTATCTGGCTGTTTTTGTCACATTTAACTTTATTTTGTTTTTCAGAGAGTTCAGTTTTGTAAAGCCGGTCACAAACTTGAGGAATAGCATGTGTTAGACCACGAGAATGAAGGAAAATTAAAGATTTGACTGTTGTTTGGTCACAGTCTCAATAATCGTGAATAATCGTTAAATCGTGATGTTTTTTCTAAAAAATAATCTCAACTCTAAAAATGTGACTCGTGACATCCCTGACTTCAATCAACTAAAAGGGCGTGAGGCGTGGCTATCAAAAACGATTCAGCCTGTATGATCTGAATTGCAATCACAAGCACACAGAGTTCATGCAAATACTGTGTATACAAAGACGGTTAGGGTTATATAGACGGTACAGCAAACGGTGTCTTTGTATGTAAAAAGGGAGATTAAACTCAACAAAGCAGTCCTAAAACTCCAGCTGCCTCACTCACTTCTTCTGCACTCCAAATAAACCCATATAATCCTAACAAAACTAAAACAAATTTTGGTTAAGCCATCATCGATTAATTTATCAACAAAACCATTAAAGGCCCAACAACTCATTTTTTATTTTTATTTTGTTTTTCAAATTTGCCAAAAGTCAAATGTAATATTGTATGTAACTTCTTTAAAAAAAATCTTGTCCCAAAGCAAACAAATGTAATTGTATTTGTAAAGTAATAGGCTTGTATATATAGAGTCAACACAATTCAATGCATTCATATTACAATCACATGCACCTGAATAAGTCCAGGTTGGATCCAGGCTTTAACTAGGTCTGGACCTTGACTAGCGCCGGTTTAGATTTGGTTCGTCTGGATCCAACCAGGACTTATTCAGGTGAAACCAAAGTCAATCAGTCAACCATTTATTTCGATCTCGTTTGTCACATTAAGTTTTCACAAATGATCTCCTACAAAACATATAATACAAATAAAAAATATATATAATAATACTAACCAGTCAATTCAAACAATACTGACCAATAAAAACTCTTTGGTCTCCTACATGTCAACAGAAGAAGTCAAGAGCCCCCCCCCCCAGTAGCGCCCCGTCCCAGCGTGAGCACCACTTCAAGCTATCTACACCGTTTCCATAGCAAGTTAAAAGGAGCTAGGCTAAGAAAAGCCAGGATATGTGCTTAAACATGAGATGACGTTTGTATGCGGCGGCTAATCTCCTCCGACAGTTCATATGCAGAGGGCGGGACCGGCGTGGAGACAGTGCACGGCCCTGGAGGGAAAACCAGCCACGTTTGCCTTTCATCCCGCCATTGTCGGGCAGACGACAGAGAGATTACGCCTTTGTAATGTTTGCAGAGGAGCGTTAAAGCAGGAGTGTGATTATCAGCGGCGTTTTGCATATTGAGGAGGGGAAGGAAAGTTTAGAAGTGAAAAGTGTCTGTTAAATTAAGTTTAGATAAGCTCACGAAGATAAAGACTACAAGGGGAGCGCTCGAATGGAACGTCAGCAAACGAAATACAGTTCAGGACTTTTAAGTTTAAGGCACTAATATGAGGTGGATTTGCTAATAATTGAAAGTGAAATTGTAAATGTAAAAACAAGCCTCCAAATAAAACGTTGATATATCAGCAATAATGTAATAAATAGCTCTAGCTTGACCATAGTTTAGATGTCAAAATGTAATATAAGGACCAAAAGTACGACAATATGCATCTAAATATCTGAGTGTCAAATTAAAGTATGTTCAATGCAAGATTGGTATCGTCGTATTCTCTATGTAACGCACAGACAATAAATATCTGGTGCAAAATGAACTTCTCAAATGTTACAAAAGTTGCAGAGAGAGGTAAAAAACAGCCCAATATTGCCCCCTAGAAAGCACATGCCAGCTGGGTAGGTTTTGGTGCTGTACCTGATTTTTATTGGTCTTAAAGATGTGAAAAACGAGTTCATTTTAACGTTTGCAGAAGTCCAAATCATGCCTCACTTTCTTAATGCAATCTGAGCATAATAACGATTCACAGGAATGAGTTTATAAAGAGCGTTTCACAACATTCAGTGGCCGCTGCTAACAACAAACTAGCATGCTAGCAACAGACCAGTGCAATTTAGGTGTTCCCAAAGGTAAAATGGCTTTATAAAACAGATGCAGACGGCACACAGCAGTCTCATTTTAATCTAAAGCTGATGTTACAATATACTTGGGAAGAAAAAAAACATGATGAAACTCTAGTACAGCACCTTTAAAGTTCCTCTGACAGGTCATTGAACTGAAATGCAGTTGAGATAAATATTATTAGAATTTTGCTAAAAATGGTTAAAATGTCACAGAATATCATTAAAAAAAAAGTAATTTTTACTTCTTGTTTGTAATTGATGACATCACACTAGGAAATAACACAGACACTGGGCAAAAACTCATCTAATTCACATTTCTTTTCATTTGACAAACAAAAATCTATGAGAGCGACTTTATTTTTTTGAATTAATGTTAAGAGAGTCAAAAAATGTGTTTCTTTTGTGTAAATTATGCATAAACTTTGACTGGAATGAGCGTCCCTATTGTCATGCCACTTCCAGTCATGTTCTACAGATTTTTTACTTTTCTCCAAATACCTACTCGATTGGTGTAAAATATTATTTATGTATGGCAGGTACAAATACACCAAATAAAGTCAAAATTAGAAAATCGTGAAAACCTGTCATAGGCCCTTTAAGCGTATGTCTACATTTGCTGATTGGCATGTTTTGTTTGGCTGTGCATATGACTGAAATGCTTTTCTTTGCACTCTTCTCTTGTATGTCTTGAACTAAGATTGTGATTTCTGTCATGTCTTTGTGATTTTAATGCATTTTTTCCTGTTGTGTGAAGCACTTTGAATTGCCTTGTGTACGAATTGTGCTCTACAAATAAACTTGCCTTGCCTTGCCACATTTGTCGTTATTTGGTCCTAAATTGAACCTGTTCTAGTACTAGTTTATCCTGATCTAGCATACCGCTAATCATTTATATAACCCAGAAGCCAAAACGACTGTCCTTCAACATCATTTTAAAATATAGAATCTTAAAATGTGAAGAGCTGGTGACAGCAGACGGGATGCATGCGCAGTACAACAGCAGTGAAGTGAACTCCTGCTCTAACCACGGGTCTACTCGAGTTTAATTACAGAACAGGGCTGAGTCTGAGGAGAGATGACATACTTCTCTAAATGAAGGTTTGTTATTTTTACAGTCAGCGGGGTGTAATGTTCTGGTTGTTTTTCATTGAGCAGAGGAGAGGGTTCGGGCTGGTCCTGGCTGCGATTGTTCATTCACATACGAGATTACCTAAATTACCATCTCAGTGTCCCCATTCACAGTTATGCACAGTCCCATTGGGTGGGTGAAGATCCAGTCTAATGTTATGCTTATTATGGTGGCTTGTTTACACGGGCTTGTCTGCATGTATAATGGAGAACACATTAGAGCTTAAGCAAATGTGTAGAAGCGCGTGTGGAAATACTAAAATGTCATTACAACACCTTCCATTGTCTTGAAGCTACACTTTTCTCACATTGTAATGTTGAAATTAGGGCTGGGAATCACAAGGTCCCTCACGATTCGATGCGATACGCGGCTCACGATACGATAATATCACGATTTTGCGATACATGCGATAAAATTTTTTCAAGAACACAATACATTTTAACAACATTTTTCTTTGTTAAACCATGACCTGCACAAACTCAAAATTAAATACACCCATTTTAGTAAACAAAACAGTCAAAATGTCAAGTTTCCTTTCTTCAAACAAGCAACAAAATTGTAGCGCAGTCACAAAATAATTCGGGAAATTATATTTTTTAAAAATGGCTCATGGCGATATATCAATACAGCAGCCCACGATGTCGATACTGTATCACCAAATATAGTATCCCGATATTTCGGCACACCTAGTTGAAATACTGCAAGGTTTTAAAATATTGTGCCATCTGTGTCAAAAAAAAAGACACAATTAAAAAGTTACTCTAAAAAGACCTAGAACCAATCGTTTTTGGTATAACTTATATCATATTTTTATTTTTAGAGTCAGTAATGCTAAAATTGAGGTTTTTCATGCCGTTTCTGAGCTCCATTCCAACACAACAAAAAGTGCGGCACAATACACACGGTAGATACAATACAAATATTAAATAAAGCTGAATTTAACACCAATAGCCCTCATTTAAAGCAATAAAACTAGTAATATCTAATCTAAAATCATCATAATTTTTAACTAAAGATACATTTCTGCACATTGGACTAACGTAAAGGTTTAGAATGTCCAAGAATGATCTGATGAAGTGCAATGACAGTAAGTATGACACATTTCCTTTCTACTGCATGTACACTTAAGTCTAATTGCATCAAACTTTTTTTTCTTTTCTTTTTTGTCGACGCAAACCCAGGGACACCCACCGCGTAATTATGCCCATTGTGCTCCTTCCCGTTCCTCTGTAAAGCCTCTCCGTGGCAGTCCTGTTGCTTGGCGCTTATCTGATATCGAGTTGACAGCTTATCTCCGTGTGTCTGCCCCAATGCACACAAACACATATAGAGCACAATCACGGCAAATCCCACAATCAAAACATTACAAGGAGTTTTAAACGCATTTCCTGAGTCCTTGTGAACGTTATTATCACTCCTTGACAACTATGGAGGTAGGCACATAAAGCCAAAGTGTCACTATAAAAGAACAATAAACAAATTAGCCCCCGAAGCCCCCGTGACTCATGTGTCGGACGACGTGTTTTTCTCTGGCCCGTGTTGTGTTAGCAGATAGCATCGGCGCTAACAGACACAATAAGGGAGGCTCCTACAGGAAAGCTGAGAAAAATACAGGAAGTAGACGTGTTTGCGAAGGGGGTACGAGATTGTTGTCAGCTGTTGAGGAAGTTTGGGGGGCCGGCTCACTTTTGTTTGGACCAATAAAAAGAGCCAGTTGTCCTTTTTTTTTTTTTTAAGACTGACAACACATTTCCTAAAAGTATCCATTTCTCATTAAAGAAACACAAATGAAAAGAAAGTAATTCTGATATTAGTGTTCAGTGGGGGGGGTCACAGCTGCCTTGGGACAGACTGAGTGAAATGTGGCAGTAATTCGCTACTGCCTCTATGACTGCTGTAAAAAGCATTTATAAAACATTCATACATCAAGGTGGGGATAGTGTCCTCCCACACATACAATGGAATAATCTAATTGTGTTAATGTATCTCTATTTAACTGCTTTCAAATAAATTCCTATGTGCGACTTTCAAATCATGTTTATCACCAAAAGTGTTCTCTGATATTAACAATGCAACAAACTAAAAAACATAAGCAAACCACAGGGTGACATCCTGTGGGACAAGTATCTGTTTTTTTGGAACAGATTAAGAACTAATTTAGAAAGAGCTCATTTACGAACCATGACTGATCTGATTCAGAATATTAACAATCTCATTAGTGAGCGGGTCCCCCTGAGGCCACGAGGATTTTAAAAGGTTGAGCGTTTTTAAGACATGACACAAAGTGGGCAGATATCAGACATAAGGACATTTTCCAATGATTATTTGCACGTGTGACAGCAACACCACAGAGTTACTGTTTCCAGGAAAGATTTTCTACAAGTGAAGGACTGGTGATTGAACAGGGCGTCGCAATGAAACCAAATACACAATGATATGAGGCAAATGCCTTACTATGCTCTCTTATTCACAGCAATTATAAAACTAAACTAAATCCTGCTTGTAAGGGCCAACAGGAGGGCGTATTCCCGCTGCAAAGCTGCAGGTGAGGAGCATGTTACAGTCATTGTGGCCGTGATGAACGAAAACGTTCACACAAACTCTCTGTGTCATCCTCTATTTCTACAGATTAAGAGCCGTTACTAGGCAACGGGTGCCTGTCATGGTCAGGTAGATTTAAGTTTTGGAGCTGCGCCCCGATAAATAGTCATAACAGAATATAAACAGACATGTGCCACGTCACATGATCGCTTCTGAGAAGAGCTACTCGAGCCACACCTTCCCAAACTTATGAAGAGGCAAATCAGATTTAAAATCAAGCCAAAGATCTTCTTGTGTGCCGCTGGCCTTAGTCATCCATCTCGGGACATTTGCAAAACTGAGTGTTTGGGCGGGCAGTTTTAGAGGCATTCACTTGACAATGTTATAAAAAATCTTCAGAAAACAAACCTCAATCATTCTCAAAACAATGACACATAACCACACACTTGCTCTTATAAACACACACTTTTCACTGCAGCGTCCCGTCGGCCAAACTCGAATTAGCGCTCTTCGTTCCAGGAATGTTCCCCAACTCTTAGCACGAAATTATGTCATCCGCCCCGTTCACCACCACCACGTGTTTGCTGCGGTCTGGAGGCAGTGTCTGTTTATGCCATTGGCTTCCCTGTAGATCCAAACGGAGCTATTTTGATTAATGTTAAATTATACAGCGTGTGAATGTTTGAGGGCGAAATGTTTAGCGCTGTCCCGAGAGTCCAAGCCCATTGTGTTGTTTTGGACACGTTGTTTTCGATGTAAACAGCACATATATAAAAATGATCTCACTAAAACAAGGGTCAAGCAACAGCATTACGCACTAAATCACACGATACTACTGTGTGAAATGCCTTCTATTATGATAGTAAGAACACTTTTTATAAACAAGAATATCGACATGAATTCAAGTTGCCATTTGAACGATAAGTACATGCATATTAAATAGATAAACATGCAACTTCACAGAGACCTAAAGCCAGTGGTGGAAGGAAAACTTAGCTGCTGGTTATATAAAATCGTCCAAAAGAAAAAGGGTAAGTAAATATACTCAATTTCACCATAACGTTTCGCTGTCTTTGTAGCACGTTCTTGTTTATATTCACAACTCAGAGAAATCACAGTACAAGTACCTAGACTGAGCAAAGACGGAGGGACAAAACAGATGAAGTCAGCAGCAGCGTCTCGCACTTCCTGGTCTTCATCCTGCAGCAGCGTGACCAGACTCCTCCACAAAGAAACCGTAGCGTCCAACCCTAAAATAAACGGCACGTGCTATAATTATTAATGAGTTTTAAACGTGTTTGTTTCATCATCGTCTGGATCCTATTAATTCATGCAGATACAATTAAAATGTAATGGAAAACACATCAAATGAGATGATTACTGAGCATGACAGAAACTGAGATGAAAAATGCAATGTTAAATTAACGATCAGGCGAATTTTAAAAGTCAAATGTCAAATTCAACAGGGGTTAAGCGATTATTTTATTCTTCTTTAAATTAATTGATTCGTTGTTTGGATTCTGAAAGTTCAGTGAAGAGAGATTTTTAGGCCCGGATACATTTAAAGTGATAAGATGACAGAATAAGGTTTTTCAACAAAAACACAACATTTACCGGTGGAATGGAAATACAAATAACATCAGAAAAAATAAACTAAACTAAAACGATAGTAAACCATGTCAAAGATGGAAATGGAAAGACTGGAACGGACCACGTATCGCTCATTTTAAGAAGTACAGATACTTTGTCCACATAGTTTGTTTCCGGGCTGAAAACACTGCATTCATTGTAGATAACACCTGAATGAAAACTGTATTTCTCTGGCAGAAGTTGGCTGGTGCATTCAGGTCGTACCCAGAGGCAGATGGGGGCTGGTGAGGACCGGAGCTGTGGATTGGACCAGGACTTTGGACGCCATCATCTTGACCTCCGCAGGCTGCTCCTCACTGCAGCAGGAGCACACCAGAGCGGCCCATTCAGAGAAGCAAGAGGCCGCGCCGCCGTCCTAATGACACACGGGGCGGGGAATGATAGGATTATGATGTCGTTTTTGGGCAATTTTAACAGTCACATTCACTGTACGACTAAATTATTACATACAAATACTTTTATTCTACTTTCCATCATCTTATTCACTTGTAACACTGCCTCAGTATTTTGCTCAATTATGTTTGTATTTATTTATTTACTAGTTCGCAGTATTCAAACATTTTTCTTAGAAACTGACCCAACATATTTGGTGTTTAATTATATGTATAAAGATTCACTGTGCAAAGTTTCTGTGGAGATGTTAGCGTTTTACCTGGAATGTGCAGATGTTTGGTTTTAAATTAAATAAAAGTATTACATTTATCCATCTCCACCACTGTTTATAAAGTAATAAATCACATTTTTGTTTAGATAAATTAGCGTACACGTCATCAGAAAAATTACACAGTGCAAATTTTGAATTTACATTTCATAAACATGATCTATCTGTGTCTGTGTCCCAGAAACGAGGTAAACATGTTCAAATCATATATTAAGAAAGCTAAGAGAACAGGCTACACACAGTTAATATATATTCTAACAGTAATAACTATAATAAAGTGTTACTGCCCAGTCGTCGTTCAAAAGAATCATAGTTTGCACAGCTGAACCCCTGCTGGGCGACCATTCACGCTCAGGTCAACTGCAATGTCATCCCCGGTGAACAAAGGAAACTCAACGCACTCCATTTACCGCCGATGTTTACCTGAGGGTCAGAGGTCACGCGCTGAGCCACCAGGAGAGAGAGGAGGGTGAGGGCCGCACAGTGGAGCTCCACACTACAAACACAAACACACGAGAACACGATGAAATGGAAAGAAAAGACATCTCCAGAGTAGATTTGGATATTTAAAATGTTTCTTTACGTAAATGATTAGATTGTTCCTTTCATTCAAATCCATATTTTCTACACTTGTTTTGCGTTTTTGTTTTTCCTCTCTGTGACCTGTTTTTTTGTTTGAATTTCTTGTTCAAACAACTTACTACAAATAACATTCAAACTTAAGCAACTTTATTGGTATACAAGAAGAAAAAGGTGATAAAGAAGTTCAAAAATATAACATAAAATCAAAAGCAAATATAATATTGAGCTCAATTATTGATAATACAATTAATATTATAAAATTCAAATAGAAAAATGTGGGTAAAAAGGCATTTCATATTTGTTTACATTGAAGAAAAATAGAAATATGATGATAACGATTACTACACCCAACGTGGATAGACTTACAAACCACAAAAGAAGTGTGCCGCTCCTCGCCACGACATTGCATTTTCACAATAGCCTCAATGACATTCAATCAGGTACACCGGGCGAACGCAGCCAGCGGAAACCCAATCTGATCCCAAACTGGCTCTAATCATAAGCCTCGGGCCGCTCCGAAAGGGAAAGAGGATCCTGGGACCAGAGATTTGCGGCCGGGACGAGGCTGCGCGCCGGGGGAAAGGGCTTTGGAACCCAATCCTGATAGCTGTTGTCCTGGGGTGAGAACCGTACAGTCGCAGCCCGTCGAAAAAAGGTGTGCGTCGGCCAGTGTGTGTGTGTGTCAAAGACGTGAACGCATGAATACAGAGGTGCAACGCGTAAGTACGGACGAGATCGGTTAGTGGGTTTAGAGGCGTCTCACCGTTCAGAGTCACATAAAAGAAGTGGGCTGAGTCAGCAGGTGAATAAAAGGGGAATTCATACCGGTTTTAGAGTAAATAGCAAAGGAAATTGAATATTATAGTAAGATCTCGGAGTACAAAGAAAGTTGATGTTTGCAGTCTAACCTTTTAGGACTAATGTTTGTCCTTACAACACCACAACTAGATAAATTAACAGAAGGTTTGGATCTTGGTATATTGCAAAAGGTGGATATCTAGTCTTAATTAAAATGACCTGAATTCAGAATTTTAGTTTGAGCCGCATAAGTGATGTAGAATATTTCACTGGCTTCAAGACATTTTTGACTGGTTATAAAATAATTTAGCTTGAAAAAAGAAGATTAATTTGTCCATGAGAGGGAAAGTAAACAAATCTTACCCCACAAGCAAGTAATTTGGCTTGGAATAAGACGTAACAAGTCAGAAACACCATTAAACAAGTAAAACAATCAATGAAGTACATGTTCACTAATCAAAGTTGTTGAAATTGAGATGAAAGTCCTAATTATAATTTATAGAAAACTGTTTTTTGCTGTATAGGAATTTAATAAAAGTGACTTGTTTTTTTTTTAAGATGATGATTTGTTTGTAAGTAGAACAAGAGGAAGATGTTCAATCAATAAAAAAAAATGATGTGAGTAAACTTATGGGAGTGGTTTAACCTATATTAATCTGCTGAGGGTTCAATTCCCAAATCTGGCTAAACAATTGAGCCATAAATTCATTTTGGCATGAATAATCTACCTTCAAATACAATCTGATCATTACATTTTATACACTGCATCATGTTTTACCTCCTCACACATGATCATAAAGTATTAGGTTTTCCTGTTGAGGTCATATATTTTATTTATCACGCGTCCTTTTTTCCTCTTTTTGGCACTGGTTCAGTAAAACGGTTCTTGTGTCGGCAGAAAGAAAACTGTGAGGAGCTGGAAAGACCCAGGTGCAGCCACTGACCCGGGATGTGCCTCTGCATGGGCCGTGGCTCTGAATGAGGGGCGGACAGTGAGCCCCATCCATCACGGGAAAGCGAGAGAGCAAGAGAGGAGAGGAGGGGATGTTTGGACAGCAGGTGTGTACAGAGGGAAGCGGGTAGTGCTTTTCAGGTGACAAAAGCAGGAGTTAGATTACTGCAAATGCATACTTTAGAAAGGGGCATTGGCTTTCGCGTGTAACGTTTGGAGCTTCTGTGATGGTTCAATCAGTGGCTGTGGGACGATTGAAGAAAAACAATGGAGGAGAATACAGCTAAAAGGAAAATCAGGTAAAGCCGCCAGTGTTCACAATGAAAAAGACGATAAAAGGTCATTTTCAACACAAAATAACTGTTTTTAATATTATCTTATTCTAGTTCTGATTTAGATCCAGCCCAATCTAAAACCATTTTCCTTTTTTTCTCATACTTATTCCAATCAGTATCTAGTTTCGCTACTAGTTTTAGTATTGATTAGTATCTGGGTTTCGATACTTTTGACAACCTCAGAAGCCGCACAAAGGATCATAGATGAGTGGGAAAGTAGTTCACATTCAGTAGACACAGACGGTCTATACATTCTGTGTACATTCCACATTCTTTACAGAGATGACCAACTTTGACAACAGCAGAGTTTTTATTTAGCCAGAAGCCATTTGGGTCATCATTGTAACATGTGAAACATTGTAGAAAAAGATTCAGTTGTAGTCATCTGGACTCTGTTTTAGACTACAACCGAATCTTTTTCTACAATGGAACACTCCTGGACGAATGAGGGATAACACCGACATGTGAAACATTACTGTAAATTAAGTGCAAGACCATTACAAATTTGTCTAAAATAAATGACAGATTGGGACCCTTAAAGTATAAAATAGGGGGCATGCTTACGTTTCTGAAGTCGGCAAGACTTCATTTTAAAATTAGTAATTTGTATTAACCTTTTTTGACTACTGAAAAAAAATACAAAAATTATTACCAAAAAACAACGCTAATTTATTGACATTGTCCACAAATGCAGAGCTGAATAGTAACTGTGAAATACAGTATAGTGACCATCTAAAACGTATTCAGGGTGCAGTTCTGATGTCAGATCATATTTGTTCACGTGGTGTTTTGGTCCCGTGTCTGACCTGTGTGCTGAGGTCTGGGCGAGGGACAGCAGGCGTCTGTGGACCTCCTCCAGGGACATGAGTCGGCCCCCGTCCCACCACAGAATGGGCCCAGTGGAGCAGAGGGCACACAGCACCTCCAGGGCCTGCGCACAGACAGAACATACACAGAACATACGCAGAACATTTGAACTCATGTCTGTCAGTGGAGCTTTGGTGTCCCTCTACAGCTGCCAAATGCTTGAGTATTTTTACACCGGTCGGATCCTCCCATCGCACGCCCAAACCACGGGTACACAGCTGCCCAGGGCTCGCACAGACAGAGTATGTCTACTACAACAGGGAAGAGCATTTTTAATCACCTATAAGGGCATTATGTTGTCAGGGACAACAGGGTCATTCCATACGTTGCTATCCACACCACGATCCGTAAATATTGATATATAACAGAGGCGGAAAATGAATACAATTTTAGCCTCTGGTCAGAAACACAAATTTGACGCACAGATGTGACACTCGTCTTTCTTATACTCACAGGATATCGTCACATGCACTTCCTCTCTCCCGTTTCCCTTTACCTGCTCGCTGCTCCGACACTGGCAGCTCACTGAACCACTGAACACTCATGTTGACATTCCTGCAGCATATCTCACTGATTATTATTTCTTCCTAGGCCTCAACCTGTTATTAGAGCTTTAAAATAAGGCAGGCTTTATGGGGCGGGCGAGGGATGGGGGTTTCGGGGCGAGCGACTACACGCGGGGCATAAGCAGCGGTGTATGCGTGACTGTATATTTAAGCTGGCGGGGGGCAGTAAAAAGACGAGGCGCAGAAGTGAAGCCCCTCCAGTGTCTCGTGTGTGGATAGTGTGACCCTGTTAAACCCAATACAATAATCAGTGGTTAGACTCGGGCCTGTACTTGAGGAGCTACACTGGCTGCTCTGTACATTTTGTTTTATCTGTCGACTGAGGCACTTTTCCCCCCTCCCCATTTAAGCCGGTATAATAAGTATTTTATAGGCCGTTTAAAAGATTTCTAGGATTTCCTCAAAATCAGGAGACGTTGTAGTCCTGCCCAAGTTCTCTAAATATCGACACCATGTTCTGTCGGATAAATACTTCCTTAAAACTGCGTACTGCGTTCACAAGCCCCCTATGACGAAAAAAAAAACCAAGGCCAGTTACGTCGCCCGGATTGGCGTTACCGGGGCCCCACCCTGGAGCCAGGCCTGGCGTGGGTGCTCGACGGCGAGCGCTGGTTTTGGCGGGGTCTTTCCCCACGGGGCCGGCCGGGTGCAACCCAAACGAGTGACGTGGGGCCGTCCTCCCGTGGACCACCACCTGCAGGAGGATCCGTAGGGGCTGGTGCAGAGGGATCTGGGCGCAGTCGACGGCAGGGGCCTCGACGACCGGATCCCGGACGCAGAGACTAACTCTGGGGACATGGAACGTCACTCACTGGGGGGAAAGAGCCTGAGCTTGTGCGGGAGTTGAACGGTTCCGACTAGATATAGTCGGCCTCCCTCCACGCACAGTTTGGGCACTGGAACCCATCCTTCTTGAGAGGGCTGGACGCTCCACTTCTCTGGTGTTGCCTGCGGGGAGAGGCGGGGGCTGGCGTGGGCTTGCTTATTGCCCCACAGCTCAGCCGCCATGTGTTGGAGTTTACCCCAGTGAACGAAGAGGTCGCGTCCCTACGCCTTCGGGTTGGGGACAGGTCTCTCACTGTGGTGTCGGCCTACGGGCGAACAACGGTGCTGAGTACCCGGCCTTCTTGGAGTCCCTGGGAGGGGTACTGGACAGTGCACCGACCGGGGACTCCGTTGTTCTACTGGGGACTTCAACGCCCACGTGGGCAACGACAGTGACACCTGGAGAGGGGTGATTGGGAAGAACGGCCCCCCGATCTGAACCCGAGCGGTGTTCAGTTATTGGACTTCTGTGCTAGTCACGGACTGTCCATAACGAACACCATGTTCAAGCACAAGGGTGTCCACCAGTGCACGTGGCACCAGGACACCCTTGGCCGGAGGTCAATGATCGATTTGTTGTCGTGTCATCTGACCTCCGGCCGCGTGTCTTGGACACTCGGGTAAAGAGAGGGGCGGAGCTGTCAACCGATCACCACCTGGTGGTGAGTTGGATCCGCTGGCGTGGAGGAAGCCGGACAGACTTGGCAGGCCCCAAGCGTATAGTGAGGGTCCTGTTGGGAACGTCTTGCGGAGCCCGCTGTCAGCGGTGTCTTCAATTCACACCTCCGGGAGAGCTTCTCCCAAATCCCGGGGAGGCTGGGGACATTGAGTCCGAGTGGACCATGTTCTCGACCTCCATTGTCAATGCGGCTGCTCGGAGCTGTGTCGCAAGGTCTCAGGTGCCTGTCCGGCGCGGCAACCCCGAACCCGGTGGTGGCACACCGGAAGTAAGGGATGCCGTCAGGCGGAAGAAGGAGGCCTATCAGGCTCTTTTGGCTTGTGGGACTCCTGAGGCCGTTGAGGGGTATCGGCGGGCCAGGCGTGCCGCAGCTCGTGCTGTTGCAGAGGCAAAACCCGGGTCTGGGAGGAGTTCGGGGGAGGCCCTGGAGGAGGACTATCGGTCGGCGCCCAAAGAAATTCTGGCAAACCGTCCGGCGCCTCAGGAGGGGGAAGCAGTGTTCCACCAACACCGTTTACGGTGCGGTGGGGACCTGCTGACCTCGACTGGGACGTCGTCGGCGGTGGAAGGAGTACTTTGAGGACCTCCTAAATCCCACTGCACGTCTTCCGAAGAGGAAGTAGAGACGGAGGACTCGGAGGCTGACTCATCTATCACCCAAGCCGAAGTCACTGAGGTTGTTGGCAAACTCCTCGGTGCAGAGCTCCGGGGTGGATGAGATACGCCCGAGTACCTAAAGTCTCTGGATGTTGCAGGACTGTCTTGGTTGACACGCCTCTGAAACATCGCGTGGCGGTCGGGGTCGGTGCCTCTGGACTGGCAGACCGGGGTGGTGGTCCCTCTGTTCAAGAAGGGGGACCGGAGGGTGTGCTACAACTATAGAGGGATCACACTCCTCAGCCTCCCTGGTAAGGTCTATTCCAGGGTACTGGAAAGGAGAATCCGACCGATAGTCGAACCTCAGATTCAGGAGGAGCAGAGTGGTTTTTCGTCCTGGTCGTGGAACACTGGACCAGCTCTATACTCTCCATAGGGTGCTCGAGGGTTCATGGGAGTTTGCCCAACCAGTCCACATGTGCTTTGTGGATCTGGAGAAGCTTTCGACCGTGTCGCCACGGTGTGCCCTTGGGGGTGCTGCGGGAGTACGGGGTCGGGGCCCTTTGCTCAGGGCTGTCCGGTCCCTGTATGACCGAGCAGGAGCTGTGTTCGCATTGCCGGCAGTAAGTCAGATCTGTTCCCAGTGCGTGTTGGACCTCCGCCAGGGCTGCCCTTTGTCACCGGTTCTGTTCATTGTTTTTATGGACAGAATTTCTAGGCGCCAGTCAGGGGGCGGAGGGGGGTCCGGTTTGGAAAGCACAGGATATCATCTCTGCTGTTTGCAGATGATGTTGTCCTGATGGCTCCATCAAACCTGGACCTGCAACATGCACTGGGACGGTTTGCAGCCGAGTGTGAAGCAGCTGGGATGAGAATCAAGCCTCCAAATCTGAGGCCATGGTTCTCGACCGGAAAAAGGTGGCTTGCCTCTCCAGGTGGGTGGAGTCCCTTGCCCCAAGTGGAGGAGTTTAAGTATCTCGGGATCTTGTTCACGAGTGAGGGAAGGATGGAGCGTGAGATTGCACAGGCGGATCGGTGGCAGCGTTGCAGTGATGCGGTCACTGCATCGGACCGTTGTGGTGAAGAAGAGCTGAGTCGAAAGACAAAACTCCGATTTACCGGGTCAATCTACATTCCTCCCCCTCACCTATGGTCATGAGCTTTGGGTAGTGACCGAAAGGACAAGATCGCGGATACAAGCGGTCGAAATGAGTTTCCTCCGAGGGTGGCTGGGCGCTCCTTTAGAGATAGGGTGAGGAGCTCAGTCACACGGGAGGAGGTCGGAGTAGAGCCGCTGCTCGCTCCACGTTGAGAGGAGCCAGCTGAGGTGGCTCGGGCATCTGTTCCGGATGCCTCCTGGACGCCTCCTAGGGAGGTGTTTCGGCATGTCCCACCGGGAGGAGGCCCCGGGGAGACCCAGGACACGCTGGAGGGACTATGTCTCTCGGCTGGCCTGGGAACTGCCTCGGGATCCCCCCGGAGGAGTTGGAGGAAGTGTCTGGGGAAAAGGAAGTCTGGGAGTCCCTGCTTAGACTGCTGCCCCCGCGACCCGGCCCCGGATAAAGCGGAAGAAGATGGATGTATGGATGGAACTGCGTACTAAAAGACTATTACAGGTCTGGGAATCACAGAGTCTATATCAATATCAGGAGTTAGCTATACATGCGATAATCGATATATTGCACATGATTTTCTGCGATATATCACTAGTTTTTAAGAACCAAAAACATTTTAACAACAGTATTTCTTTGTTAAACCAGCGAATATGTCAAATGTATTGTATAACCAAGCGACGATATGATAGCTGTGTCACAAATAGGGATGTCACGATATAACATTTTAGTGTCACGATTATTGTGGGGGAAAACGTCACCATTTAACGAGTATTCACGATTATTGAGACTGTGACAAAGCAACAGTGAAAACTTTAATTCTCTTTCATTCTCGTGGTCTGACATGTCACTGTTCCTTGAGTTTGTGACCGGCTTTATGAAATGTAATGTTTGAAATGTAAATGTTTGACAGACAAAATAAAGTAAAATTAGCCCACAAATCCAGATAAATTGTAGTTCTTTACATTTAGGTCTGTTTTTTGGACGAGAGAACTAAAAAGACATAATTTTGCTTCTAAAATTGTCACGATTATTATTTTAAAGGTTATATTGTGACTTGAATAATCCCTAGTCACAAACATATCTGGTGAAATACTGTACATCAAAGAATACTCCACCAAACGAAGTATTCCGATATAGGATCAAGGGCTGTGCTATAATATTAATATATCAGGGCGATAAAAGTGACACATACAGCGGGGTCAATAAGTATTGGGCAACTTAAAAATGTGCAAGTTCATCCATTTAAAAAGATAAGAGAGGTTTGTAGTTTTCATCATAGGTACACATCAAGTGTGAGAGACAGAATGTAAAAAGAAAAAATTCAAACAATTTATTTGTGAAAATGGGTGGCCAAAAAGTATTGGGCAGCTAGAAAACAAACAACTCTTCTGTCCCTCACAGACCAGTCACTTGCTCTTTAAGAATGATTCCGGCCTCCACTCGTTAACAGTATGAATGGCACCTGTTTGAACTGATTAGAAGCATAAGAGACCCCCGCACACACCTTCAAACTGTCACACTCCAGTCTTCACCATGACCAAGACCAGAGAGCTTCCCAAAGACCCCAGAGATAAAATTGTACAACTGCACAAAGCCAGGATGAGTCAAACTGAAATTGCTAAACAACTTTGTGAGAAAAGATCAACAGTTGGAAATCGAAGTATTTTCGAAAGTATTTTCGAAAGTATGACATCATTGACAATCTCCCTCGAAGTGAGGCTCCATGCAAGATCTCACCTCGTGGGGTTCAAATGATCCTGAGAACAGTGAGGAATCAGCTCAGAACTACACGGCGGGAACTGTTCCATGATTTGAAGACAGCTGGGACCACCGTCACAAAGATGACAATAAGTAACACACTACGTCGTCATGAGCTGAAATCCTGCATTGAAAGGTTTCCCTTCTACACAAAAATCATGTAAAGGCCCGTCTGAAATTTGTTGAAAGACCATCTGGACGATCCAGAGGAGGATTGGGAGAATGTGATGTGGTCAGAGACCAAAATGGAACTGTTAAACACCACTCGCCGTGTTTGGAGGAAGAAGAATGCTGAGTTGCATCCCAAGAACACCATACCTACTGTGAAGCATGGGGGTTGGGAACATCATGCTTTGGGGATGCTTTCATGCAAATACCAACTAAAGTGTGTGTACACCTGGTCAAGAACTACAGGAACCGGATGCTTTCATGCAAATACCAACTAAAGTGTGTGTACACCTGGTCAAGAACTACAGGAACCGTTTGACCTCTGTCACTGCCAACCAAGGCTACATTACAAAGTATTAAAAGTAACTTTTGCTGGCTGCCCAATACTTATTGGCCACCAATTTTCACAAATGAATTGTTTAAAAATCATACAATGTGATTTCCTGTTTTTTTTCTTTCTTTTCTTTTTACATTCTGTCTCTCACGCTTGATGTGTACCTATGATGAAAACTACAAACCTCTCTTATCTTTTTTAATGGGTGAACTTGCACATTTTTAAGTTGCCCAATACTTATTGGCCCCACTGTATTATCATTTCATTTAGAAGTAGGCTAGGATAAAGGAGGATGGGTCAAATGCAGAAATAATATTGCTAGAAGGGCAATGATACGCCTCAGTGCAAAACAAAAGGTCAACAACTTAAAATCCTGTCTATTCTTGTATCTGCAGAAGTAGGATTTGGCTAATAAACATGAAGAGTAACACACATAAACCATAACTGTTGCTTCAATCCAAACTGAAGTTGGGCTGAGCTGCCATTAAAGCTGCAGACAAGTGCACACTTTCACCAATAACCCAGCCGCTCGTTTGGCTCGTTTAACTGGGACACGTTTACAATGCTCTCCATCAATCACTCACGGTGCAATGCCAAACTCCTGTCACTACCCGGTTAGCATTTCTATACTATAAATTCTGTCAAACGTTTTACGCCAAGGACCACCTATAAAAATATTTGGCTTTCAAAGTAGGCCATTTTTAATAGAATGAGCCTAAACTAGGTCTAAACAAAGACTGAACCAGGACTAAAAGAGAACCGAGTCAGAATAATAAAACAGGCTAAACCAGGACTAACTGAGAATTAACAAAGCACAGTTCCTCTGTTTTTGTGCAGTTTGTAGTGCGCTTGTTTTGTATTGCTTTTCGTCTTGTCTCTTGTCTGCAAAGTAAAAAAAAAAAAAAAAATTTTGTGCAGTTTGTAGTGCGCTTGTTTTGTATTGCTTTTCGTCTTGTCTCTTGTCTGCAAAGTAAAAAAAAAAAAAAAAATCACCTGTCCTAAACCAGAAAAAAAGCAGGATTAAACCAAGATTAAACCAGGACAAACCCTCGGCAATACAAGGTCCAAACCAAATCCAAGTCTGCATTGAGATAAAACAGGGACTAAACCAGAACCAAAACAAGCTTTAACCGGGTCTAAACCAGGGCTACTACTTGACAAACTCCATGAGAAAAACCCACATCGTTTCTGACACAGCTGGTCTTTGCTGACTCTTGGACTTTTTACAAGGTGTTTTAATGAGCTGCCGTCCCGCGACACACTGGCCTGCCCACAGACTCAAATATACAGGAAAACACACCAAGCCAGGCGTGGACGCGTACAAGAGCCGCGCTGTAACATGCAAATAAACGTGACGCGCCCACCCACAACGTACACACACACACACACACACACCATACATACAAACACACACACCAGACAAACAAAACAAACGTAAAAGTCTCCAGCTCCTCGGACGAAAGGTTCTGCTGAGACTGTGGCATTTACACCAAAGATGGAGTTCAAATAAATGCATTTGTTAGAGGAATAAATGATAATAGGCCAGGCAATTCGTCAATATTCAAGCTTTATCAATATCATTTTGTTCAGGATATACATTTAATACCACATACATAAGTATGAAGATCATTTAAAGATAATGTTAATACTAATAAAGCTACGTTGCTGTTCTGCAAAGAGTTATAAATTTACTTTTAAATCATTTTTGTATATAAAAAGGGGCAGATCATTTTTTATTTTTTTTCATATTCTAGATCATTTGTAGTAATAGTAATAGTAGTTATTGAAATCACATGGAGTCAGAGCAATTTCAAGTTGGTGCCTGGGTATTTATCTTAAGAATATGGAAATAATTTGTGATGTTTGCAAAGATGGCTTTCTATACCCGCAATCTCAAGTAGAATGTTTTTTTTGTGTGATTCCAATTCCATAAAATACTAAAGTTGTAGTTTATTCTAGTGAGAGATGAAAAACAGTTCCCAAAAACAGGCTCAATAAATGTGGCAAAATCAGAATTAAAAACATGCTATTTTGAGACAAAGCAAACAAAAGAAAATGACGTAAATATGATGCAGCTTAAATGAAAGCCAGATATGTAAAAGTGCACATTGTGTAACATTTCTTGCGAGGGTTCTGCCACCTGCTCGTCTCCATGGAGATGTTACTGCTTTGCCTGGACACCTGCCATTGAATAACTGTAACATGCATTCTGTTTAGATGAACATACACAAAAAACCATCTTAACAGTGTCACTTGTTGGACCCACTGCTGCTTTCCCAGAATGCTTTGGTGCCGTCCAGGCTGAACTATGGCAACTGTCCTGTTTTGGTGCTGTGTCCTTGGTGCAAATGGGACGCTTTCCATTAACGGGGGGATTTTAACTGACTGTCCCGTAAAGAGTCGTACCAGTCTCTGTGTGGAAACGATAAAAGTCCGAACACAAAAATACTACCGCTTTTAAAAAGGAGCAGAGCCGGATATCTTAGGGCAGGGGTGTCCAAACGTTTTTCACAGAGGGCCGCATTTTGAAACTTATATGGATCAGAGGGCCACAGACAACCCGACAATGAAGTGAATCACTAGCCTCCACACCTTTAATGAGACTTGGAACATTAGTACTAGGTTGGCATAACAACAAAATGTTGGAATTTTTCCAATTTTACAGTAAAAAGTATACATTTTGTTGTTTGGGTAAACTTAGCAGGAAGCCGGAGGGCCAACAAAAATGTGTCTGTGGGCCGCATTTGGTCCCCGGGCCATAGTTTGGACACCCCTGTCTTAGGGTCAAAATGATACCGCTGTGTGCTGCCTGCATCTACGACATCTCAAAATAACTACCCTAGATTTGGCAGAGTTTCGTATTTTTAGCCTCCAGCAGTTATGTCCTGTTTTGGCACTGGAATAGCATTAGTTTAGCTCTAGTTTGGACCTATTTTTAGCCGTATTTGTGAGGTAAGCATTGGACAAATCGAACAGACATTTCACTTTGTCCAAAACAACACATAAAAGCTAAATCACAATACATTTGTTTATTCTATTTTGGGAAGTTCCAAAAGTAGATGCCTATAAATGGTCGTTTCCCTTCATTACCAATTAGCGCATCTAGTATTCAAAATTCTTTGATGTCACAGAGAGCTCACCTTTGAATTCACGAGTAAGTGATTTTAAAACAATTTCTTTCTGATTTTAAAGTACTTAATCGTGTTTTGATGCTTGGTTTATCCTGATTTAGATACCTTTATTTATTTATTTGATCCCTTAACACTGAAATCAAAAGACTGTAAAACATCATTTGCATACAGTACGGTTTTGTTTAACCTTTTGTTTTCTGTTTTTCTATTTTCTTCTGCTCAAACGTGTGTCCAAAACCAGGATGTCCGCAGGGCTAATTCCCCTCCAAAACTCGTTAGCGCGCCCGTCGTCCGGCGCTCTTATGTGTGACTTTAACAGAGTGAGGGAACCAGCCCAGTGCCAGCAAGTTTGGCGTTCCCCCTTCAGCCCGATTACGTTCTCACGCAAGTCTCTGCAACGCGGAGGTTTAGTCAATTAGTGGTTCGCTGAAACAAGGAAAACAGATACAAGTGTGTTTGTAAATGTGGATCTAATGAACTGGGTAAACGGGCAAGCTCACCACTTTTAACAGAAACACACCGCAACGGACAGTTTTGTGATTCAAACCCAAATTTATGGTCGTCCAAACACGCAATTACTGGCGAGCACTTAACACAGGAGAACATTTAGGTATTGGCGGAGCAAAAAGTGACACGTTAGTTTTAGGTTGAACAACAATCTCGATTCTAATACACAAAATATGGAAAAGGCTTAGAAATTCTCACAATGCTTGAATTTAGGATCTCTGAACTATTGTAAGCACATCACCGTTTCACCGTTTCGCATTTTCAATATTGTGGTAACGTTTGAGATGATTATAAGACATCTGATATTAAATTAAAAGATCTATTATTCATTGTTTGCACCGTTACTGTCCTTTAAACATGCTCATTATCTGGCATCTAATGTTTTCTAACTTGAAATAATGTATGTACTGAAAACCACACATGATTCACATTACCTCATCAAAATTTGGTGTTAGCACTCCATCTGCTGGACACAGAGGGAATTGCCAGGGGGAGAAAAACAAAAACTAGCTTGCTCCTAATGCGCTAAAACGAGCACGCAGTTGTAATGAACGCGACTTGATGGAAGTGCTCATAACGAGTCCGGCAATGACATATGGACTTAAAAAAACGCACAAAAGAACATCACAAATCTGGAAAATCTGAGCCGAAGGAACTTGACAACAGGATTTATCAAAGTGTGAATTAAGCTAAATGTTGTATGTATGTTTCTTTTTTAGATATGTTTAATGCCATACTGTTGAACATTCCAAGCAGAGCAATAGCATCTCCATAGAGACAGGCAGGTGGCGGACCCCCCTATCAGAAAAGAGAGTGTACCTTTAAATTCTGCTCTCCTTCTCGATACAAAGGTTGTTTCTCCTTGAGTATGGACTTGATCTTGGCCCATTCGCGCAGTGTTTTTACAACTGTTGCTACGGCCTTTGTTTTACTTGATAATAAAGTGCGGCCCTGGCATCAACACAAAGTGGCTGGATGTAAATGACTCTGAAACCTTGAAAATCTTTATCTTAAACTCCCGAAGAAGAAACCGGGTGCAACTTACACAAACAAACCTCTTTGCCTCAGCGCTTCTTTGCCAAATAAACAAATAGTAACTCTGAGAACAGCCAATATTCACCAGGGTTTACATAGAACAGGTGTATGTAAATAAATGAGCGCCGGTGTATTCGGTGACAGGACATTACTGTTTGTCGTCCCGTGTACGAACAAGGCTCGTGCTCTTTGCAAAGCCAGCGCACAAACAGAAGCCTAGAGAGGTACGGTGTGTGTGTGTGGTCCCACCTTGGACAGACAATGGGGGTGTGTCTCGTGAAGGACCCGTCCCGTCAGGTGACTCAGGGTGGTCTGCTGTAGCCACTGTGCGCCCCTGTCCACGCCCCCCTGCTGGAGCTGCTTCAGGAGAGTGTCCAGAGCCAGCGCCCGCACCTAAAGACGGCAGGAAACGGGTGTCAAGAGGAGAAAGAGGAACGCACACCGAAACAAACCTTCAAGTTGCAGATGTCAACATTATTTTATTAGATTATGTTTCGGTTTTAGCGCCTTTGTCACATCTTTTTTCTTTGAACCAGTTGAAGAAAATGTATGCAGCACGTGGCAAGATCAAACTTTTGTCTTGTTCTATAAAAAATCTAATATGGAGTGTTTTCAAAATGAAAAAAATAAATAAAATGTAAACTTCAGTTTTTTTAGTAATATAAACGGCTTTTCTTTTTTAAGGCAGGATTAAACTGCTCGTGAGACTAGTATATTTATTTATTAGTGACCTTTATTTCACATGCATTTCATTAGTTTGAAATTAATATAGAAACATGATTTAAATGTAATATGTTATAATTTTATTTTATTTTATTTATAAGTATAACATTGTGCATGTCAATCGTTCATTAGTCTAATATCTTAGAACCTAATTATTTTACCTTACTATTATTACTCAACCCCTTCATCTTCTTTTGATGACTGAAATATTATTCTTTCAAATAAATTACATATAGAGGAATTTCTGAAGTTAATGTGTCACATATTAAACTAAACAGACTTTTTAAAACTACCAGGGTTAAGGTTAGGTTAAGCTTAAATTACATGAGGGTTAGGTTAAGTTAACCCTAACCCTCATGTTATTTCAATTTTTCCATTCAGTACATTAATTACCAAAAGTTATTGAGCATGTCATGAATCTATTAGAATTCAAGTGATTTGTTTTCTTTACTGCAAATCAGGTTTCAAAAAGCCTGGTCCAGTTGTCACCTTTTTGAAACATTGACCCACCTCATAACAGGGGCAACTCAGTAGATGTTGTAATAACTGGGGTGCGTGCTGGGTGTCCCAAAGCTCTGGGTGCTCCACACAGGCACTGAGGGCCACTCGGGACAGGCTGAGGAGGTACTGTGTCGTGCCCGGAGCTGGGACCACAGGCAGGGGCCCCGGGACGAGCAGCTCTGACACCAACAGGACGGAGAGCACTTCCTGTCGCAACTCTTTAACCTCACTATCTGAAAAATACACAGAAAAATAAGACAGAAGGGCCAGGTTTAATTTATTTTATATTTACATGTATGATGCAAATATATAATGCAACTGAAACAAAATAAAACTGAACTGAATAGATGATGCTGTAGGATTTTAGATGTAAACTATAAACTATACTACAAACTGATAGATAAATGGCTTTTTCGGTCTCTGAAATCATGAATCAATGTTTAACAAAGAAGTTTATGATAAAGTAATTAAGCATTACAGCAATGAATTGACTAGTCGACTGTAAAAAATAATCAGATTCATATTTTGTCTTTGTTATCTGGACTATACAGACTCTACAACACAGACGAACGTCAAAAAGGAATGAGCATTTACTGGTTTTCATCAATAATACACATTCAGTATTATTCAGTGACTACAATTCAACCTTTATTTGGTTGTTAATGTATCAATGTCTTAAAAAATGTCAATGCACAATAGAAATAATTGTTTGACTAGTCGAATAATAAAGTGATATTTATTGCAGCACTGATAAGTCCATATGAATGAAGCAAGGACGTTTTCTTCTTCATGATGTCAATAATCGCAATACATTTAAGTCTCTTATAATAATGATAAGATTAAACTTTAAAAAAGGAAATCTCACCCCACTTTAGCCAAAAGTAATATGTTATTCTACTGATGACATCACTGCAACACAGTGAAACCAGCAAAGTAATAACTAAAATAGATGTCCACGAATCAGAAAGTGAAAGAAGTCAATTAGAACCATACATTTTAATCAAGTTTTGTGAGAGTTAAGAATCTGAATTATGTCATCTTGTGTCGGTTTTAAACTGGTTTAGACTTGTCGCTATAATATAGTCCTGTTTTGACTTAGATTTAGTACAAAGTGGGCGTGGGAGTTGTTGATTTATATTTATACTGTTTTTTAAATCTATTTATTTGCCCTTTCATGAACGAATGTATTAAAAGATCGTAGTCCCGGTTTAAACTTGATGTAGTCCATGGAGTCATGGGTTAGTAAAGCCTTGGTTTCATCCTGGTTTATCCCTGGTTTGAATCTGGTAAAGCTCTTGATTTTTCCAAGTAGGGCAGTCAAAAGTATCAAACATCAGACACTAATCGATACTAAAACTAGCATTGAAACTCGATACTCAAATGAACAAAGTATCGATGGTAAAAAACATGAACAAATTCGACCTTTTCTGAATAGTTTTAGGGTCTTGAAAGTTATCAGAACTAGAACAGGACTAAGACCTGTATCATGAAGAAAGTACTATTATTTTGTGTTCAAATGATGTAAAAATATAATTATAAGTTTTCTTATAATTGGTATTGAAATCGGTATAGAGAAATGTACTAAATGTTAGTACTACTTCACTTCTTCAAAGTTTAGTCATGAAATGGCTCTGGTTTCTCCTGATTTCACCTGACTTTGTCCTGTTGGTACTTGTACATTTAAAACGCTTCACACTTGACGTGCAATGTTCCCCTTCACACGCAGCTCCCTCCTCTTCACTACACCACTCCAGAAGACAGATCCAGCTTTGACAGCCAGCTCAATTAGCTTTACACCATGTACCCAAAAACACACACACACACACACACACACTTTACTCCGAGGGTCTTATGAAACTTTGCGCAACTAAATCTGGCCACAGACTTGACAAAAGAGCGGGAAGCACTGCATTCCTCCAGCGACGGGCCAAGTTACTGTGCAACCCGATCCTCAAAGGGGGGTCCGCGGGCCAAATAAGCATGGCATAATGGTTATAATTGGGGGCAGGGGCGCGGTAATGACACTGTGATGAGGGGGCCGTCCCGCGCAGGAGAATGGGAGCGTGTCAAACTCAAAACGGCTGCCTGTCATGGTGCGCTGGCCGCGAACAACCCCACGCTGTGTGAAAAATGTTTACGTCTTGCGCGGCTTTTCTTGAAGACGGCGTGTTATGATTAGAGTAAAAGTACATGCTAAAGCGATGTTACGGACGTGCAGGGGGAAAAAAGCGGCCGAGTGAGCGCAATAAAACGGCAAAAAATGTATGACGAAGAGGCCGATAGTTCAAGCTTTTCCCCCCCAGTTTGCATTTTATTCTTTAAGCACGAGCAGACCACAAATGTAACCTGCGTTTCTCTGCCGTTGTATTAAATGGTGCCACTGGTTGGTTTTACAGACTGTCGCTATAGTTACAAGTCTTCAGAAACCACAAAATAACAAAGACATCAATGGACAAGTGTAATAAAATGTCATTAGCTTTCAGAACTTGCTTCAACTATTAATTTAGCTCGGTGGACAACAAAGTATAATATAATATACAGGCCAATTAAAAATAAGGTAGACCACAAGAAAGACCAATTCTAAACTTGAAAGGACCACTAGATTTGTACAGTATGTTTATAATGTAGCTTTTATAATTTATGGTGTGATTAAAGGCTATAATTGTTTGAAGTACTAAGAACTTGTAGTTGACGAGGCTGGAAAACAGTCTTGATTCTTCATCTCAGTTGTTTAAATATAGGTGCATTTAATTAAATATAAAAACAGGAAAAACTAGTAAATTACAGTAGATTTAAATACCTACTTCCTCCTGTGATGATTTGAAAAGTAGGTAATCAAGCAAAGTTCCGGTCAGTCTTCCATCCTCTGAACGTGGTTTTCTTTCCTCTCGTACTTATAGAGGAACAATTTAAGGATAAAAGATGTAAGAGTTATGGCCATTGTTTCTTTAAATTACCTGCTTTCCAAAACCGTGAGAGGAAGACTTATTTGTTCCCCCGATCACACAAACCCTTTGACACATTGCTAGAAGGTATATTTTGTATTCCTTTGTTAGAATGACGTTGAGTATCCAACCATTAATGGAGCAGGTGAACCAGCTCATACAACATGGAAGTCGTCAGGTGTGAGTGAAAATGACAATGAATCAATGAATTCTTGGTGCAGTCATTTTAAAAAGCCTGTGAAGTGAGTAGTCATGGTGACACGAAAGATGTTTCACAAGCTCTAGAACCCAAATCAGAAAGGAAAGCTGATGTAAATGTACTTATAATGAGGAGAGCAGTTAGTCCGGCCTGTGCCAATGTAAACGTTCCTGTCAACAGCGTTTCTACGTTCACAAACAGCCATTGTGCTCCACACCTGTGTTTATTTAAACCAGCCTTTAGCATGAACGCTCTCGTGTGCGAACCCCAGACTACATTAAAAACTGCTCTAAATGAGATCGGCGGCTGTGGTCGGCGGGATAAGAGCGCGCCCTCGGATTATTCGGGCAATAAACACAGGTGTATGACATATGCAACAGATCAGACACGCTGCAAATCACTCACGTGGATTAAAAAGGAGGATTAGGCTTTTAGCAGGCGCTGTGTTGGGAAAACTCGCGTGCGTCTTTGCTAGCTAAAGGCTGTTGACTTGCGATGGTGCCGTCCGACAACATTACAGTGGATTTGGGAAGGCGTCGAAAGAAAGACTGACAAGAGAGAAAAGAAAGTGGCTTTAAGAAATGTTCAAGGACAAAATGAACGTAATTCTCTCTTTATGAGACAAAACAAACACCCAAAGCTACACATTGAAAGATGACGGGGGAGAAAACTAGTCCATCGATGGTTCATCTTTTACTGGCAGCACTTTTACAACTTCTAAAGGCCCACGATTCCATCAAGTGTGCTTTTGTGTGCTACAATTTAAAAGTATTTGAATTTTCATGGAGCCAGATCACGATTCATGTATTATCTTTATATTGCCTTGAAGAGGAATCTCTTGCTTCCTCCAATAGTTCACGCTTCATTGTTATTGGTCAAATCCGACTGTCACTCACTCGGAGTCTTATAGTGTCTGATCAAAAGGAAAAAGTATCTGTATTTGAGAATAGATTGGCATGGAATAGAAAATGTGTGAATCACGAAATGTGGATATTGCCACAGGAATGAGATCATGATTCAACTTGAATCACCGTATGGCAAAGCTTGACAAAAACGGGTGCAACATTTGAATTGTCATAACAAAAACTGTTAAGAGTTCCTGAGTCAGAGCAATTCATTTTGACAACAAGCTGCATAAATACAACATTTTCAAAAAGTCAGAAGTCGAATTTGTTTGTCGCTGGTGCAAACCCCGACGTCTTTTTCTACCAAAATAAAGCATGTTCCTGTAGGTTTCTCATTCGATTTCAATTCATTTGGATGAGAAGTGGGAGCTATTTTGAAGAGTTATTGTGTAGCTATGCAAAATGACATCAAGTACGTATAAAACTATTAAAGATGAGAGAGAAAGGGGTGATTAAAAATAAACTGAACATAAATGTTTTGTGTAATCTTCCAAACAAAAGGGTATAAAGTCATATTTCTGTCCTTTTTCTAGTTAATTTTATGGTTAATTAAACTTTTGTGCAATACTTGAACCTCAATCAAGACTTTTACAGGCAGATTAAATTTGAGATATACATTTTTGTTATGATGGCTCACCCGTAATTTTGATTGTCCAAACATGTTACCAATAAAACAATTAACCTTAGTATGTTTGGAGTAAAAGTATCACCAATAAACTCTAAACCTAAAAGAAAAATGTACCGTGACGACTGAAAACACTTGCTTTATCCAAGTACAGTAACACAGTGAAACGCGCAGCGCTTTTCCATTCCGCTTCGCCCAAAGATGAATGTAGCTTTGTGAACTTGCCACTATTATCATTCCAGAGACGTGACATATCTGACAGTTTGACAGAGCGGCTCAGACGGCGCGATGTTAGTCCACGGTTCGTAAAAAAAAACCCGATGCGATTCATCTGGGGGTCGTCTGCGCGGGACAGACAAGAGGAGAAGCCGTCTGGTTTGAGAAACGCATCAAATATTTAAAGTGAAAAGAACCGCAGCACCTGGTTCGAATAAACCTGGAGAGACACGTGACAAAAGGGGGCTTCAGGTCGAGACTCAACGGTCCCAAGTTTACTGTGAACTTTGGATAGACTTGGGTCGGATACAGCAGTACACTGGCTTAACATGAATGGAAATAGCTGACTTCTACAAGAGGTTTGATTAAGACTAACAATAAATGGAACTTTTATGTAAATAGTTTCATTTAAATATGTCATAAAGAAGAAGAAGTCCATAGTTTACATTTACTGAGAGCCGCTTTGATATTTGCTGCGTTACATCCCAGGAACAATAAAGATATACTATTTTTACAAAATCACAATGCGGTTTTTTTCCAAACAATGGTTGCAAAATAGTTTGAAAAATAAACCTGTCACGACAATTACTATATCGACTTTTTGTTTAATATATTAAAGCTGGAGAAATATTTTTTGCAGCTCACTATTTATCGTGGGAAATGTTTTGTTATTTTACGATTTGTTATTTTGAGCCGTAGATTGTTGAATAATTAGCATATGACTCATTATAGACACTAAATAAGTACTAAAATGCTAAAAAGCTCGTAATTTTTTAACAATATACATTTACAAAAAGGGTTTACTGGGATTATCCTGCCTTTTAGTTATTGTATCCGCAACGAGCAATTTCAATATTACGTTCAAAAATTCAAACTTAACTTGAACATTTCTTATCGTATTACGAGACATGACAGGATCACATTTGCACACGATACTAAACTACAGCATTATGACATTTGCAGACACTGTTGCCAATAGATTAAATAACGTTTCCCGGTATCTCTCAAGTCATTTCAACCATGTGACGATTGATCTACAGCCCACTGTTCAAGACGACAGGACAATTTCATGCCAGCACATCACCCGCAGAACGAGGCGCGTTGGAGACTCATCTTCAAATGGAGCATGAAAGGTTCTGAGGGCATCTGGACATGGTTTTCGAGGTCAAAAGGTGGACGTCTTCAGTCTTCAAAATAAACCCAGATGACGCCTCACAAAACTGTTTCTAATAGTCCGTTAATGGGATGTTTTGCGAAACGGTCGGTCCCGATCCTGCTCCGTTTAAAGATACAGTTTCATTGTAATGATGTCGGGTCGATGTCGGGTACAACGGCCCAAGGTTAAACATCCCCAGCCTCGGAGAGCGGGGAGAGAAATATGAGGGTCAGAAACATATTGTGTGACTGCGATGTCAATTGGTCAATTAGGACATATATAATTTATGTAATACAACCATATGTGTACTTGCTGTTAAGTCAAGTTATAGTTTAAGTCCACAAATTAACTTTTTGCTTTGTATTTATCTGGGATATTAATCATTTGTTGCATGATCGTGTAAACATACTGACATATTGTTCCGTAATTCTGTTTTTACTCATTAGTCTCTTCAAAAAGACCAATCGGACGCACTGCGGACAAAATGAGAATGACACACACAGACGGCGGCAGAAAAACTATCGGCGTTACGTTTTTTAATATCGGCTCGATACGATATCTGTAAAAACCCTCAGATCATCACGGTACTGGAACCGCTATAATCATCCCAAAATCGAGCATCTTAATTTGGTCTCAAAATGCTTGAGCCATAGAATATATTATTTGTTTTGTGTGTATTTGATCATCAGTTGCAATTATTGTTCATGTATTGTTCTGGTTATGTCTGGTTCCTGGTTTAGTTTTGGAAACCTGCAAAGGATGTTAAAAAGAGGGAGATTGTTGAAAACTGTCCTGTCCCAGAGTCAGGCTTAAAGCTCAACTTAATGGAATGTATGAACAAAACGACTCAGTCAATTTAAGAGTTTGCCAGGCGAATAAATGAAAACTGTACCGTATTGGCTTTGGCTAAAACTATGGCAATAATTCAGTCACTTTCCCCACCTGCCTGTGCCGTGCCGTACCCTCGGCCCGCGCGCTAAACCCACAGTGCAATTGAAAACTTGCAGATAATGTGCTGTGTCAAAGCCTGCTCGGGTCTAGACGCTGCACGTGCGCTCGCTCTCTTCATCTTTCTCTCGTTCTTGCTCACAGCTGGATTTCACATCAGCGTCATTATCCAAACTGTGAACAACACGCCCCAGACAGAGGGTTTGTGTGCGGGACAAGCCCCTCTGATGGCGCAGCACAGAGCACCTCCCTCTCATTAGGCTAAACGTCTGTCCTCTGATATTAACGAGCCACCGCCTTGTCTGTTCACTTGTGCTAAAAGTGGTTACGGTTTATGGATAATAATACAATGGCTCTAAAAAGATTGGCCGCAGCAGAGGCAGTGCTAGCCACTTTTACACCATATGGTTTTACACATGTGGCAATAAAAGCCTGAGTGTTCTGGTAAATTATCTTTATTTTTTCTATGGAGAAAGTTCTTGTATGTAACCAACATCACATCACATTACGCACCCACTTTTCCACTCTTTTCCCCTGACATCGTGACATGTGCATTTTGAGCTGGTTTCATTGAAAACCTTCAAAACATGTTTCTCATTTGTTATTTATGTTCCAAATGTTCTTCAACAAAACACAAATGTGAATTCGCAATTACTTCGACAACAAAGCACTCACCTCCTTCTACTTTAGGGGTCATAAACTAGAAGCCTTAGGGGGGCGGTACATCCAGGACGGACGAGGACAAAATTCACTGGCTAGTTTTCTGAATTAATCTAACACATGGCCACGGCTGGAAAGGTGGCATAGACTTACTGTAACACAAGGAGGAGACGCAGACACCGACTGGCACTGCCACATACACGACGCATAGTTCAGATGAAATATTGCATAATTAATGACTGTAATAGAAATACCAGTCAAATCAAAGGCCGTCTGTTGTGGCAGTCAGTGAATATTTATGACACACATCTTAATTTCAGAGGAGTGTGATCCTCTGTATTTAGAAGAACACGGCTCACCGAGCTGTCACACACAAGTAGCAATCCCATGAGTTACAGAGTCTAATTCTGTCATTGAAACCCTGAAATCACAACAGAGAATGTTTTCAAGCACAACATAATCAGTAAACAACTTGTATATTCTTATATTCTATACACTTTATAAGCTCAGATGGAATGGACAAACGCTTGCAAGAAGAGGAACTGAGAGCGGGACAAAGACTAAATTTAGAACTGTCCGACGAGCAAAGACGAGCCGCGATTGATATAAAGCAGAGTCTGATATTTGGGAGTCTTCGCGCTGATCCCGTTTCTCGCCGCGTCTACGATCTATATCTGGCATCAGTAAACGCCTCCTTGTAAGTCGGGATGCCGTGATCTAACGTTTCAGCGTAAGGATTATTGTGAGAATAAACATTGCGATTTAACGATGATTACAACCAAAACAGCAATAAAAGCCTACATCGTCTTTCCTTCTTGTTTTCGTAACGCTTTACTGCGTCTCAATATGTGACCTACTTTATGAACTCAAACTTTCTGAATGATCAATTTGACATAAACTGCAAGGTAAAAAAGCCCTTTACATTTAGGTTTACTTTTTTGAGGAAAGGCTCAGCAGACTTAATTTTGCTTCTAAAATTGTGAAATTAATTTGTAATTGAACCAAAAAATTACGTGATTTAGTTTAAAAAAGTGTCATCTTTCTATAAATTGAATAAAATAAATTGTAAAATGTCTACTAAAAATTTCACAATTATAATTTTTTCGTCGTCATAATAATATAATGTGATCTATATAATTATGGTTATGGATTAACCTAATAATCTTGACATCCCTACTTTTTATCATTACTTTTCCCAGCTCAAAAACACCACGAGTGAGTAATAAACCGGTTGATTTTGCAGCATCTTTTGCCTGATATTCGCTCAGACCAACTGTGTGAATGTGAGCCTTGTTACCATTTAAAAATACTCCATGCTTTTTTTGAGTGACATGGAAACATATTTTAAGACAAAAAACTCAACTTAACTCAAACAGTCCGAACAAATCCATCTATCTTAATCGCTTTCATCCAAAAGCTAAACCTGAAACACGGCAGAGCTTTCAGAACAGAAACGTGGAAAGATAAAACGCCATCCAGAGGAGCCAGTTTTATAGTCCACATGCTTTTGATGGAGAAACAGACAGAGCCGGGGTCCGAACACTCCGAGCCGCCTTTACTGGATCAGACCTACGTGAACCAGAGGCCAGTGAAACGGGAGGTTATCATGTAAAACCTCCACTTCACAGATTTTAATTAGTGGACGCCGTTTGTGACTATTTAACCCGTTTACTTGACGAGAGCCCCGGGGCTTTGATCTGCTCGGCTTTCTCAGAAAAAATAAGAGTTATTCTCAAGTTATTATAGGTCAGTGTCTGTTCAATGCGTCTGCTTTGTGACGTTTGGGCAAAGCTAAGCGCGACGGACACAGTTTAAATATGAATGTTTTGTCAGAAATGTTGTGTTGACAATAGGATGTACAATTGTGGGGGGGAAACGAAGTGCGAATTTTTATGTCTTAAAATCAACGTTTAACTCCCCAGTGCCCATCTTTAACACACGTCCATGAACATTTATATCTGAGAGAAGGTCCAAAATATGAACTGTTAAACTGCAAGACTACAAAATACAAGAATCTCAGGTATTGCACAACAGTTTGTAAAGGTTTAAACTTCAGTCTTAACCGTTTTCCCCCTAAAACGACAGGGTATTTTGTCGTTTGTGGTCCAGAGAAATTGCAATTATGATTCTGTTGCAATATATTGTGCAGCCCTAAATGAAAAGACGATGGTTTGCTTTAAAATGTAATCAGTTTGCTTCTTGATTTGGCTCTGCAGCTGTAGTGAAAACCTAAGCAGTTTGTGTCAAAGAGAAAGACAAGTCGAGACAGTAAATAACCTGCAAAAAGAGGGACTTTTGGCCAATCTTAGCCAATCTCAGCAACAGTACAGCAGCTGGACCACCGAAAGCTCATATAATAGAACAAGAAAGTACAATAGGATTGCAAGACAAAACACAATTTGAACAGACACAATTAGCAAACCGCAAAGGGCTGCAGGTTTTGGAATTCTGCATAAAAGCTGTGCTAACACTGCAGTTTAGATCTATAAATCTGAACGACATGACTCTTTTATTAGTTTGTCCCCTCAAAGGCTTCTTCCCGTCATTTTGTCTATTCTCCTGGACGCGTTTAAAATGTGAACTTTCAACAGAATCCTATTATTAAAACATAAATCGCAAATCTAATCACGACAGAGGGCTATATTACGGCTGCACGCAAACTGACCTGAGAGACTCTTGCATAACACGTTCAGTGAGTTTGAAAGCTTAAATCTTTTGACGATCCAGTAAACAGCGCGAGGTAAAAATGTATCATCTTTAATCGAATTGAAACGCTAACACTATCAGCAGGTCACAAGGGTCTTCGCCGCCTATAATAAGACATAAAAAGTGTGAAACGACAGTATTTTGCGTGTTGTTTTACATTATTGCAGAGCTGTGTGAACTTGAGTGTTAAAGACAGCAGAGGTGGGCGAGTTAAAAGACGCATGGCTTGTTTAATTACGTAAGGGGCCGCTTTGTTTTGAGAAATCCTCGGTATTTCCACTGTCAAGACCAGCATATGTTCGGCACATGGCCCGGGCCGAGCTCCTCCCCCCCTCCCTCCTCCTCCTCCCCTTTCCTCCTCTACCTTTGGGGCCTTTCTTCTCCTCCTCTGCTCCATAAAGTGGGTCATAGGCGCGATCCTACCATCTGTCAAACATATCCTACGGTTTCGCATTCCTCCAGTGAAGTGTCCGAGGCTTCTGTCAACAATTGGGCTAAAAGGGAGGCGAGGAGGTGGGCAAGCGGCCGGGTCTGGTGTTCCCCCGAATCACAGTCGCATTCAGAGCAAATGGGGGAGAGACAGTTGGTGTCAAAGAGCTGTGTCAGCGGAGTAAGAAAACGAGACAAGAAGATGGCAGGCGATGAATGACGAACGGTGGGCTTTGTCTAAGGCCGGAAAAAGGAGGGAAAGGAGGAAAAAAGGGGGGAAAAGGTGAACTCAGAAGTTACTACAACATTTGTTTAGGGGTAATATAGTGCCAAAGAAAGTAAAAATAGAAAGTAATAATTAATTCTGCCTCTGGTCGCCAAAAGTATTGATACTCAGATAGTAATCGATACCAGGGGTGCACAATATTGGAAATGATTGAGATATGGCTGTTAAGTTTTGCAATATTAGTGTGATATTTTACTATACTTTGTGACACAATTTCAGTTATATTAAAAGAAATATGCTCATGAATTAATGTATTTGTCAAACTCTTAAAATAAAAACTTTACAGAGACAAAACCGAAACTTATTTAGACTGAATAAGGAAAACTATGAGCAAAATGAAACTGTTTTAGTATTCATTTCAAAAACAGTAACATTTATTGCAGTAAAGTTATTGCAATATATTTAGATTCATTATGTTAGCCAATATTGCGATATAGATAATTTTGAGATATATTGTGCTGCCCTAAATTGCTACGACTATAATCAAAACTAAATACTCCATTGATTAATCGTAAATCTCATAAATAGGACAATTTAGGACCTTTTTGAATAGTTTTATATGGTTTTAATGGAACTAGTAAAAGATAACATAGTAATAATAACAACACTACTAGTATTTTGTGTTGTTAAGTTGTTATTATCAAGGTTTCAAATCAGAATTGAGCCTTTCCCACAAGGTCAACATCGTTTTGTGACACCAGATCAGGTCTTTTGTTGCATGTTCTGCAGTTGCTCAACACTTTTGGTCAATATTGTGTATCTCCTCATTTTCAAGGTCCGGGACAACGGTACAAACCCATTTCGAAGCTATTCTGAATTCATGAAAAGTGAAAAGGGCATTTGCAGACGTGAAGATAAGACTCTGTAAATAATACCCACACAAGGGTTGCACGGGGTCATCGCATAAATACTCCCAAAGAAGAAAACCTTGGCAAAGCCGCAGTAGTTGGCGTCTCCACACAAGTACATAAATAAAGTGAAATGCTAAAGTGAAAAAAAAAAAACCGGACTCACTTTCCAAAATGCTGATCTTTGGCCCGCACAGACTGACCAAGACGTCCAGAAACGCTCCCCTGGTTACGAGACAGCTGTTCTGCCTGGAAACAAAAAGAGTTGTCTTGTTGTTAGGCAGCAGACGACATTAAGCGTATACATTGAAATAGCGTTTAAAAGGTACACTGTGTAACCTTGTATTTCCACTCTACAGTTAAGTGTTCGATTTTAATTGTTTTTAATATTTATTTATCTCGATTTTGGATTGCATTCTCCTGCTGTCCTTGAACTGTACGTCGCAACACTGGAATGTCCCCATTGTTGGACAAATAAAGACTCTTATTTTATAAAGTTCAACAGTATTGCCAAGTTACAGGCGCGATCTGTGGAGAGGCGAGTCCGTTCGCAGAAAGAAAGCGCTTTTCTCCAGGCATGTTCGAGCTCTAAAATCACCTGTAATTGAACAAATGCTGATGTTTAATACTATGGAACATTCCAGGTGGAGCAGAAACGTCTCCATGGCAACAGGTGGCAGACCATCCACCATAAAAATTACATTTTGGAACTTTAAATAAGATTGGGCAGGCACAAATGTTTATTGACAGCAGTTTTATTTAATTTTTTTGGATTAATCTTCTGTTTCAGACTAACTTGTGTGGAGAGAGGAATATTCTCACATTCTAGAATTAAAACACAAAACAATATCAAATAAGTTTACGGTTATATCAAATCCGGGTCGTTATAATTATACTGGAAGTGATGCTTTTTAATTCGTGATGCGAGAGATATCAGAAATGCCTCCGGTCAGTAACCAAGACTTCATATTAGTGCATTCCCAAATCTAATTCAAAAGCTCTGAAGTCTGGTTGAAGAACATGTGATCTCTCTGACGCGTTTCGGGCTCTCCTGACCACCACGCTGCTGTCCTCACTGCTGTAAACAAAGACGATTTAGTAGAGCAGTTTATTTTCAGTATAGTCTATCTGTGTTTTTTTTGTAGCATTTCAATTGCAATGAGTGAGTGGATTGATACATAAAGTATTCATCAATTTATTCTTATTCAACAAAAAGCCCCACAGATATTCAGAATGTTATTATGTTTTTATGTCGTTACTTAAATGATCTTGTTATTGCGCCGGAAAACTAACGCATTAAGTTCCTGTGCTACTTTGTCAGAACTGTAAGAGTACTCATGTGTCACTGTTGATTATTTATGGCCCATATTGCACTTTTAGACGACAGTTTTTGTGATGAAGGCTTCTTGAAAGAGCAGCCGCTGTGCTGTGCCTCAGGGAAAAAGAACACACACGCAGTTGTTTTTGTCCGCGCGCACATCGTCTGCTAAACTCTCATCACCATCAACCGAGCAGCGGTTCACACATACGCTTTGGCCTGTGTGCGTGTGAAAAGGAGGTGGAGAGTCTGTGAGGAGGCAGAGGAGGGTGTGCATCAGGGAAGAAGGTGCTACGTGAGGGAACAAAGGTGTCGTGAAGGTTCTTGAGGAAGCAGAGGAGGGTGTGCATCAGGGAAGAAGGCTCTTATACGTGAGGGAAAG
Organism: Chaenogobius annularis; assembly: GCA_015082035.1. Lineage (NCBI taxonomy): Eukaryota > Metazoa > Chordata > Actinopteri > Gobiiformes > Gobiidae > Chaenogobius > Chaenogobius annularis. The sequence goes on from BJKM01000520.1 coordinate 274,736, forward strand.
AGGTGTCGTGAAGGTTCTGTGAGGAGGCAGAGGAGGTGTGCATCAGGGAAAGAAGGTGCTCTTCGTGAGGGAAAGGTGTCGTGAAGGTTCTGTGAGGAGGCAGAGGAAGGTGTGCATCAGGGAAGAAGGGTGCTCTACGTGAGGGAAAGAGGTGTCGTGAAGGTTCTGTGAGGAGCAGGAGAGGTGTGCATCAAGGGAAAAAGGTGCTCTACGTGAGGGAAAGAGTGTCGTGAAGGTTCTGTGAGGAGGCAGAGGAGGGTGTGCATCAGGGAAGAAGGTGCTCTACGTGAGGGAAAGAGGTGTCGTGAAGGTTCTGTGAGGAGGCAGAGGAGGGGGAAGGTGTGCATCCGTGGGAAGAGGTGTCTACGTGAGGGAAAGAGTGTCGTGAGGTTCTGTGAGGAGGCAGAGAAGGGTGTCCATCAGGGAAGAAGGTGCTCTACGTGAGGGAAAGAGGTGTCGTGAAGGTTTCTGTGAGGAGGCAAGAGGAGGGTGTGCATCAGGGAAGAAGGTGCTCTACGTGAGGGAAGAGGTTCGTGAAGGTTCTGTGAGGGGGAGCAAGCTGCAGGTCTGCACACATGCGCCGGCTCCTGTCACTGGGTCTGAACTAAAACTAATGAGATACTGATTTGAGAGAACAAACTAGTATTCGATACACCATGGGTAAATAACACGCCCAAACACTGCTTACCATCACCAGGTGCAGAGTGAATGAATAATGCAATGTGAAGTGATCAAAAAACAATAAATACAGTTATTATTATAGATTACCAAACGATAACATGTTGTGGTGTGGAGCGTTGGGTGCGGAGCGTTGTGTGCGGAGCGTTGTGTGCGGAGCGTTGTGTGCGGGACGTTGTGTGCGGGACGTTGTTGGTCGGAGCGTCGTGAGCGGGGCGTCGTGACGGGGCGTCGTGTGCGGGGCGTCGTGTGCGGAGCGTCGTGTGCGGAGCGTCGTGTGCGGAGCGTCGTGTGCGGGCGTCGTGTGCGGAGCGTTGTGTGTGGGACGTTGTGAGCGATAAGTTGTGTGTGGGGCGTTGTGTGTCGGGACGTTGTGTGCGGAGCCTTGCGTGCGGAGCGTTGCATGCGGAGCGTTGGCGTGCGGAGCGTAGTGAGCGGAGCGTAGTGTGTGGGACGTTGTGAGCGGGACGTTGTGTGTGGGGCGTTGTGTGTGGAGCGTTGTGTGTGGGACGTTGTGTGTGGGACGTTGTGAGCGATAAGTTGTGTGTGGGACGTTGTGTGCGGAGCGTTGTGTGTAGAGCGTTGTGAGCGGAGCGTTGTGTGCGGAGCGTTGTGAGCGGGACATTGTGTGCGCAGCGTTGTGTGTGGGATGTTGTGTGCGGAGCGTTGTGTGCGGAGCGATGTGTGCGGAGCGTTGTGAGCAGCGCGTTGTGTGTGGAGCGTTGTGTGTGGAGCGTTGTGAGTGGCACGTTGTGTGTGGAGCGTTGTGTGTGGAGCGTTGTGAGCGGGACATTGTGTGCGCAGCGTTGTGAGCGGGATATTGTGTGCGCAGGGTTGTGTGCGCAGGGTTGTGTGCGCAGGGTTGTGTGCGCAGGGTTGTGTGTGCTTTGGAGCAGCACTGTGAGTTTGTGGAGGGCTTTGGAAGCGGAGAGCGCAGCCCGATCACATGAGGCGCCCACAGCTGTGTCAGAGGAGTCTGAACAGAGGACGGTCTGTCGAGACCCTCATTACAACACTTTATCCTAAGACTGTAACTGGTTTATGACTTTGAGCGAAAACCGTACAACTACCAAGAATTCACATGCGAGTTTAATCAATGGACGACAGACATCCATGCAATTGCTATTTTGATCATGTTTACGGCGTCATATTTTATACTATAGGCCACAATATGCTTTTATAGTGCGGCCAGCTCAGGCAGACATTTGTCCTCAATGGACCTGGCCCCATAAATACAACATGTGAGAATAAAAACATAATGCTATTCAAATTAAATATTTACATTTATCTAATGCTGTACTGATAATGATGTTACATATCTGAAAGCACATCAAATAAAATACATTTCAACTCCATTGTTATGGCAACTCTTAAAACACACATAGAATAAAAAGTGTGCATGCAATGAAATGATGATATTAACGATATTAATTATGGCAGAAGCAACTCAATTTAGAGTTAGTGCTTTGGTTCATGAGGTTGTGCAGTTATGAAATGTAAAATATAAATCGCTAAAACGTACTGCATTTTAATAACTTTCTATACAGCAGAAGAATGAAACCCCCAAAACATGACGTAACTTTGACTCTGCAATCGTTAATGTCATTGTGAAACTTTAGTGGTTCACTGCGTCGCAGAACAACAGACACATCGATTCAAAATCTCCCTTACATGGCTTTGGATTATGACCTCATAATCTGACAGCATGAGTTCACATCAACACCCCCCCTCAGTCCTCACCCTGACATTCTTCCCCTTCAACCACGGACAGAGGAAAGAAAAGGTCCCGCTGCCAGCCCCCTTCCCCTGACCCGCTTCAGTCACGTGTTTGGGACATGCAGAAGACGTGTACAACTACTGCTTTCAGTAGTAGTAACATTATAGAACGACTAGAGTTTAAAATTTAACTGGAGACAGGTCAAAATTGGTAGAATTTACCGTTTAATATGAAATTGCGGATTTGTCGACCTGGCTTATGGTTAATATATCTTAATTACTGTTCTTATCCACATGAAACAAATGTATTTTCCTTCAGTGTCAATAAACTAAGGTGAAATTATTTATTTGGCAATAGCTTCAAAAAGGGGTGCCATTATTGACGCTTAAATTGTAAAGTTTAATAATAAGTACAACAAATAATGATAAGATTCAACATTTCTGGATTTTCTGTTTGTTGTTGTTCATATTTATTTCAAAAACAGAAAAATCACCCATAGAGTTACAGTATCTCGTCTTTTCAAATCTATCTTATAATGTAAATTGTAAATATTGTAATTGTTTTCATCTTTTTAAGTGTAAAGTCAATTTGTGAGCTTTACTACAACTCTACATCATGAACCTTGCTGTAGAATGAATATTGAGAACGGTAAATATCAGCATCTGCAGCAGTGTAGCTTCAATTGTGTGTGAATAGATTGTGTGTGTGTGTGTGTGTGTGTTATTAATATGGTAGTGATGAAAAGGTGACGTCAGCCCTGTACACTGCCCCCCTTGTTCCCTCTCGCTCTTGTGGCTTCTGGCGGCTCTTGCGGTCGTACCCTTGATTGAGCGCGCACATAAACTCGACACTCGCCACACACGCTGCTAAGACATCACGGTGCGGCTGGAGGTTTAAAGGGCTTAGATGGCCTATTTTGAAATTGGAAATATTCAACAACATCGAGGAAAAGGCTTAGTTTATGTCGAAAAAATTAAATAAAACCCACAATGACGATGTCTAAGGAGTCTGTAATCAGAGCAGAAAGTACAAGAAAAGATAAGATAAACTTTATTGTCCCTCAAGGGGGAGTCTTGAGGCTTGAGCTATTCACTAAATTTGACACATTTGAAGTTAAAGTGATGCAGCTTGAGGACATTCTGTAGGAGAACATATATATATATACATTATTCATCATAAACACTAAATGTTCATGTATTGTGCCGTTCTGATGTAATCCCTTCTCTGTCCGAGTCATAAAGCCTCTTCTCTCAACACAAGACATGTTTTAGAGTCTGAATTGTCTGGATAACGACAATTAACTCAATAATCAATTAGTTGCAATGAATCGATTAACTTGTTTCAGCCCTATAACAAATGAAGCTTAATTCATTTACAAAAGGGAAAATACTTCATCATATCAGACCTGCGCAGACATGATCCAATATAATGACCGTGATAAAACACATGATGGTTATTACGATGTGGTATTCCAGAAAGTGCTCCTCTGTGAATATTTAAGTCAATATTCAGCTTCATTTGGCTTAATGTCAAACTGCGCAGTAGTTCCAAACTCCAGAATAATGCATAAATACATGAACTCATTTATTTGATCTAAATACCTGCACATATCTATATCAAACTGCAATTGTAACCTTAACTCTAGATTTAAGAGTCATGCATTATCCTTCTTCCACGTACTTGTAGAGCTGTACTCCAGAAAATAGGTGTAAATCCTAAATATAAACACTACATACACAGCTATGTTACAAAAATTCACCTGTTGCTCCATAAAACCCTCCGCTTTGGCGGGACACAGGTGTTAATTCTCACACTCTTCTACAGAGATGGTGACGGAGACGCATCAAAGGTCCAAAAATGACTCGACACTGAACTGAGGCAGCTCAACTCAAAGGAAACGACGTGCTGGTGTTTCGAATGAAAGTGGAAAAGGAACAACAACATTTTCAACGCTTTACAAAAGAGAAAATATAAAAGTACCAGGTCCAAAAAGTGGAATAATCTAGGACTAAGTAGGGCAGCAACTAATGAGTATTTTAGCTGTTGACCAGTCGGCGATTATGTTTTTGATTTGTCGATCATTTCTATTGCACATTGAGTGGTTTTAAATACATTTTAAACCAAGTGTATTTATGATGAAAAAACAGAAATTATGTATTCATTTTTTTGTCATTTTGTTTTAATAATGTCAATGTTCTTGTTATAAAAGGCCTTTTCATATAGTTTGAGTCCAGATAGCAATTATGATGATCAAACATACGATTATGTTTTTTTTTTTTTTTATAGTCGATTAATCATACAGACAAACCTCAATTCAAACACGACGACAGCAAAAAGCTAATAGAGCTAAAAGAGATGTGTGGTAAATGTGTTTGAGTGAGTGAGTGAGTGATTAGTGGTCAGAGAAGAGCAGATTGGCAGCCACCTTTATGTCAGTCAGCCCCATGGCAGCTGTGACAACAATAATGTGGGGAGTGAATGACCATTAGCCTTGATTTGGTAATTTGTTGACTGTTTTTTTTAATAACACAATCTAAATCCAAGCTCCCGATCATTGTGACTAAGTAAGCAGTGCTAAGACCCCAGATTGAGAACCCCTGCTTTACCCTCTCCTTTGACCCGCCTTAGATCTCGGGACGTCGTGGTCAGTGATCAAACGGGGCGGCTGCAGATGCGGTCGGCTGGGCAGGAATCCGCCTCGTCATGTTAATAAAAGCTCATCAGTGCGATCGAGCGGACGGCGTTATCTGCTTAGGCACCGAATCTGACCTCCCACCAGCAGCGGGGGGCAACGCGCTAATCTGTGCCTGATCTTGAGGCCTGGTTGTGAGAGGGGGGGTGGGGGTTCTGGCAGATGGGACAGCGGGCGGTCTCTTTGAAACAAGAGCCAGCGCGGGACCTGGAGCGGACATGGCCGAGGAGGGTCTGGGCAGCTGGACAAGGGGCCGTATTCTTCCACTTATCTGTGTGTGTGTGTGTGTGTGTGTGTGTGTGTGTGTGTGTGGGGGGCTTAAGTTACTGACGAGAAGGACACGTGTGCTGATGGACAGACGGCTGTGTTCAGACAGACCCTTGAAGCTGGTTTGACAAAGTTATCTTCAAGAATGTGGCACAGAATCGCAAAATATCTGAACACGGGGCAAACTTCAAATTGCACTGCGCTGGTTATTACATTACCAATTCATGGATAATTTACTGTCACTTATTATGTAATGCATTGTACATAGTTTTGGAGACCAATATTTGATTTGAATTACCCCTTAAAGAACACATATTATGCACTGTTTTAATCATTGGCTTTTAAACATGAGAACAAATGGTACATACAGAAAGCTCACATTACTTTCTATGAGTCAGGAGTTATCTTTATTATAATTGTTTTATATATATATTCTATAAGGATTTGGTGTTAAATCATCATCTACTGGCAATAAAAAAACAAAAAAAACAAGCACAAACATGTAATAAACGTAATTTGACGAGTCTTTTGATGATTTATGGACTTAAAAACAGGGCAGGAAATCTCTGGCGCGCTACCCATGATGTCATATTTTTTGGGAAATTAGAAACCACGTTATTCTGAGGCTCAGAAAAGAGGAGTTTGTAAACAGGATTAATTAAACAAACGTGGATGAAGCTAAATATAATTCCAGAAATGTTTTAGACGAGGGAGAAATGTCATAAACGTGGTTCAAAGGTGTCAAATAAAAGGTCAACGTTGGTAACATAATTTTTCAGTCAATAAAAAGTAGTTATAACAAATGTTTTAACAGTGTAATTGGATGTCAATCTAAATTTACCGTGAAGCGATCCACATGCGCCGGCGCAGTGCCACGCTGATGCCGTTGGCAGATGGGAGGGGCCTGTGAGAGTCGGACTGGAAGGAACGCAGCAGAAACAGCACCTGAAAAAACAAAGAAACACATATGTTACACAGCCAAGCATTACGACAACTGACAGACTGGCAATGTTTAAAATACTGTATCCCTTTTGTTGAGGTTTCCAAAGCGGTGTGGTAGGATAAAAAAAAAAAAAAAAAGAATCATTTTTCCCTCATGTTGATGGATCTAGATTTTCGATTGGATTCGATTTTTCTTTCTAACAAAGCATCGAGTATTGATTTACTGAACATAAACAATACACACAATTATAATCACTGCCCTATAAAAAATATTCCTCTGCTCCAAACCACATTTTATTAAAAAAAAAACCAAAAAAACAAGCTGATCATTAACTGAATCTCACACTTTTAAAAATGTATAATCATAATACTGAATAAGCATTTATCGTCACACGTTCATGTGTTTAAACTCTGGTCCTGGTACAGCTGTAATCGGGCCTTGAAAGTTTGGCCCGACAGGACCAAACCCCGACAGAATTAGACCCAAGACAAACTCGTTTACGACATTGTTCAAAAGCGTGCTCAGCGAACAGCACACGCGGCAGCCCCGAGTCCCGCCCAATACCCGGCCCGAGCTCGTGTAAAACGATAGAAATTATGCCCGACGCCCACTGAACTCATCGTGCAAAGAAATCCAACGGTAACAGTACTAGCTTATCCAAGTGGTAAGTGCAATATTCCGACTGATGTTACTGAATTTAAATTGTCGTAATCTAGATAGCGCTCTACATTAAAGGCATACTTTGGGTGCCAGGCGGTGACTCATGTGGTGTCTAAAAGTGTCCCGTTTGGCCCACAAACAGGCTGAATTCAAAGCAGCGCGGCGATGGGTGGAGTAGGAACCTTGGACTTAACATCACGGTGCCCTCAAGCTGAAAGTTCGTGGGTTCAGATAGGGGCTTGTTGTTTTAGCAAATGTGGATTTCCTCTCAATGACCCACTTTCCTTTCATGACCAGAAACATGCACTTTGGTGAAGCAGACGGGCTGAGAATGGAAGAAAACTGTACCGCTTGTCTATATGTTTAGAGTTTGTGGCCAGCGATGTTTGGGCCACAGAAAAGCCTGGTTTTGAACAAGACTAAGCACTTTATGTATTTTCTATGCTGATTATGTGGGCAGTGAACGCTTCAGGAAATCCTCAAAGCCTCAATGTTTCTACTCATAAGACATTTGTATCAAGGTTGAATCAGGTTGAGAGCTTCAAGACAAACATAAACAAGTTAGAAAACAAGTTACACATGTCCTAGAGACCTTTTTTTTTTTTTACTTAGCTTATTCGTTTTCCCTCCTGTTTCCTTTCTAGACTGCAATAAATGTGTTTGAAAAAAATGATAGAAAATAGGAGCGATGTAGCATGACTCGATGTCTTAAAGCTTTAGCCTGAAAATAGCACAGAGAGAAGGCGTCTCCAACCTTGTTCCCTGGAAAGCGGCTTTTACAAAACAAAAATTGTAGAGAGAAACTAGTGTTAGCAGTCCGTAAGAAATGTAGAGTGCATACAACATTGACAGCTAGATATGCGTATAGTTAAGATGACTATTGAACATAAAACATGATAAAACAGTATACATTTATAAAGGTATTAGGCCGGTGATGAGAGTGGAATGGGGATGAGAGAGAAGGGCCGGGATTCCAACTCACAACACTGCACGTGGAGCCTGGCATATGTGCTGCCACCTTAACCACGCCACCAACAGGCAGCAGAACATGCTTATTTCTATAAAACGTTTGGATAATTGACACATGGACCACTGTAACCCCATTAAATTAGAGCTAATCCAAAATTAACCATACTATTTATTAATAAGGTCCAAACGGTTAAAGAATGACAAATACATTGACTTATTTATTTCCATGGAGACAGCAACAGGCTAAGTTGCAGGTCAGCGGTGCAAGCCTGTTCACAGTGATGCATGTTTTTCAAGATATTTTATTAGAAATTAAAACACTTGCAGTTGAATAAATAAAATGTAGACGAGTCTGTTTTTAAGGTGCACAGTGAATCTGCTAACTCTTTCACACATGCCCACCACGGCCTTCTCTCTAGTTCAAACAGAGTTGGAGCAGCGGCGAGTCTGAACCGGTCTCGTGTCAGCGCTGTTTACTAAATAAAAAGTGAAAGCGTGTTGCCAACTGTGCAGCAGCCAGAGAGGATTACACAGGGCTGCAGACAGGATAGCCCCGAGGCAACGACATCTCCCAAACCTCAGAGCACTATAGCACTTAGGTTTGACCAGAGGAGTGACAGACGACTCGGGAGAAGCAACTCATTCAACTAAATTATACTTTTAACATCGCGTGAATGGATCTGTGCACTGGAAGGTCTGTCAGATGTGTTTTTAACTCCGCTCCATAAACTACACTTACCTCTGAAGAGCAAAGCATGTCGCTAAAGCCACGTTTTCACTACGTTACTATAGTGCTGACTTTAGTAGAGCCGTGTAATATATAACAATAGAATATATTCATTATATTTGACGGAAACATTCAATTTACAATCAGTACAACATTTCCACGCCTATGCAGGACAAGGTTTTGCACGAGCAATGGGACCATGTTTGTGTATATTTCAACAAAAGTTCAATTTGGGCTTTAAGTTTCTGTGTGTTTTTTAATTTTAAGTTTGGTTTGTTATGTCTTGTTCTGTTTGAGCTGGGAAAACCAAAATCAGCAATAGCCTCATCAATACGTTTTTGGTTTTTTTTTTTTTTTTTTGCAAGTGGCACACACACTTTCCCCCCAAATATTTTACTTAAGAGAACTATGCTTTCTATGTGGTAACAATCTCGACATACCAATTTTGCGTAAGAGCCCCAGAACTACACATATTTCTAAAAAAGTGCCTCCTATTGTTGATGAGGCAAAGTATTTTGAGCGAGTGTGTGAGCCGTAGCAGGTGGATGGTGGCTGGGAGTGTCCAAAACGCTCCGGCACAACGGCTGGATGACTGGGGTGTGTATTCTGGGCCTTGGTAAGTATACTCTTTAAGCTGGGCCTATAGCCACAGACCAGGAGGAAGCCATTCATTACGCCGTACAGAGAAGGCAACGTGGGGAAAAACCAGCCCGACCACGTAGCACCGAGCACGGCCTGCCGAAGCCTTGGCCTGCCCCCTGGTCCCTCCTGCAGACTCCGCAATCAGAGACGACAAGGGTCCGGCAAACCTGTCACTCACAACCTGATGCGCCAATAGGCAAGAGGCGGCCAATATTGGACTCAGCTTTCCTCCTTTAATGGTAAAAGTCATTGTATAATGATGAGATGGACACACACACCCATTCTTAGAGGTGTGCAAGATCCATTCCTTTGAAGTCTGTGCCTAGTCCAGATAAAAAATATTAAATTAGTTGACAATTATCGAAATAATCAATTAATTGCGATTAATCAATTACCTTGTTTCAGCCCTTGTTCAACCCCTTCTGCTGGAAGCTAAAGTGAGTTGTGTTCCTCGCACTCAACCATCTAAATGAGTTTATGTTTAGTGGAGGCCAGAGAGGTGATACATACAGAACGTCACTCTGCCCCAGGGCAGCTGTGGCTATTGAGGCTTACCACAAACATGTGAGCAAATGAATAATGCAATGAAAAGCAACACGGACTTGACAAAAAGTCCAATAAAAGCTCATTGAATAGCTGAAGGGAGCATGTATTTAAATGAAAGAAACAATACGTTCAAACTAATTATTTGTTCGAGGTCAATCCATAAATCAATTCTGAAAGGATTGTACTGCAGTAGATCAAACACAAACACCATTTGAACAGTCACTCTGCACCTGCCGATCACGTCAACTCTATAAACTAAACTCTAACATGACACACACAGACAGAATGTGTTTTATGCTCATTACTGGGCGGCTCTTATGAAATCAGACTGGTTCAACCATCACTCCGTTATTATAAGGCTTGGTTTGCAGCGGCTCCCATGATGCTTTGCTCCAGATACACTTCATGCACTGGATTGGGAAGTCCCGCTCATGGGAGGCTCAACCGGCTCAATCCAGAATCGGCAAATACGGCATATTTATAGTGAAGCGGCAGCCTCCCTGTTCCTCCCAAAGCGACGCTCTCCACGTGGGACACTGGAGGCTCACTATTAGACATTGTACAACTCCTGCTGGGCCACGAGAAGGTCAAATGTGCATTACGCCTCATTTATACACACTCTGTCATGTGTGCAATGTATTCTAATTTACATTGAGTGTGTGTGTCAGGGAGAACTCGGGTCATTCATGAAGGGTGTGAATCACAATAAGGCATTTGTATAAACGAGCTGCGATATCACTGTGGAGAAAAGTGGTTGTGTTCAGAGTTCAGCGGGTACTATAGAAGAAACCGGGTGCATCTCCTCTCTTCTGCTCTCCTCTCATCTTCTTCTGCTCTCCTCTCATCTCCTTCTGCTCTCCTCTCATCTTCTTCTGCTCTCATCTCCTTCTGCTCTCCTCTCCTTCTGCTCTCCTCTCATCTTCTTTTGCTGCTCTCCTCTCCTCTTCTTCTGCTCTCCTCTCCTCTTCTTCTGCTCTCCTCTCCTTCTGCTCTCCTCTCCTCTTCTTCTGCTCTCCTCCCCTTCTTCTTCTCTCTTCTCTCCTCTGCTCTCCTCTCCTCTCTTCTGCTCTCCTCTCCTTCTGCTCTCCTCTTCTTCTTCTGCTCTGCTCTCCTCTTCTGCTCTGCTCTCCTCTTCTTCTGCTCTGCTCTCCTCTTCTTCTGCTCTGCTCCCCTCTTCTTCTGCTCTGCTCTCCTCTTCTTCTGCTCTTCTTCTCTTCTCTGCTCTCCCCTTCTCTGCTCTCCCCTTTTCTTCTTCTCACCTCTTCTTCTCTGCTAGTGCATCCACAGTTTCATCATGAGGTAAAGGTAAAAAAAAGTATTTTTATTTAATAAAAAAAATATTGTATACATTTTTAAATCAATAGTTTGTGTAATGTTTATTTGCTGTATTTGTTAAATGAACTATAGTGACAGCAATCAATCATAATAACAATCAAAATAATGCCGCTATATAGTGCACTTTATATAGGTGTGTGGAGCTCGAAGAAACGGGAAGACAAACACGTTTTATTTACTGGCCAGAAGTTCCAAGGAAAAACCGCCACTGCTAATAATAAATGTACAATAAAGGCTGCCACTTACCACACTGTTGTTGAAATAGGTGGCACCCGGACTATGATGTGGCAGTGACATATATACCTATACCCTATATACAGCACGCAACAAAAATATAGTCAAAAGTAGAAAATGTATGCGTTTAAATGTGTACTTTTCCCTCCGAAAATGTCGCCATAGTTAATGTACCGTAACAGGTAACTACCACTTTAAAGTTAAATACAAAACTGGAAAAATATACTGCATGTCAACACAGAATGGCAGAATAAAATGACCAATTATACGCAAAACAAATTCAGCCAATATTTATGGATTCTCATGTCATTCAAATTGTATTCTGTACTTTTCCCTAATGTCATTTCTAGGTGAAATGTCAACAATATTGTGGAAAAGTCTGAAACTCCCTTGGGCTTTGGTTAGACGACATAAAATAAAATAAAAAAAAGTCTATATTGGTATTCTTGCCTTGTTTTGTAGCGAGGCGTAACTGTGCATATGTTGCAACGGCTCTGCGTCCGCTTTTGGAGGTGGTAAAAATAGTTTTGGTGGATGTGAGGTCCCTCCAGACTCTGTTATCAAGCCACCGTCCCGCCCACTGCCGCAACCGCAGCCGGACCACATGCTCCGCGCGCTGCAGAGGGCAAGTGCAAATAACGGTGTGCCACTCGAGGTTCGGACCAGTAGGGGAAAAAAAACAACAAAAAAAACACGCTAACAGAAAGAGAGGGACTCTGCATTCGCATTAAAAAAAAAAAAACAAGCCAAAGAAAAGACAGAGGTTAGGCAAAGTTTGGACGCGCCCATTCGCACCAAAAGAGATCCCCATAAATGTAGGGAAGGCTGGTTTTGAGGAGAGATGAAGTTGGACAATCACTGCTCTTCACTGGGGCGTAAATATAATGCAGTTTAGTAACGATTTAGTCACACTTAAACATAACCTACTGAATACTCTTACCTAAAATAGCAGTGATTATTACAATAAATCATCACCAATAAATTAATTACAAATGAATTATTGCTTTGACTGGAATGTTCAACAGTACGGAATGCAACATATCTATTTAGCATTTATTCAATTGTTTTTATTGCTCAAAAATACCTTGAAAAACACTGCTAACTCCATAAACGCAGGTAAATCGAATGTCAAACAGTGGAAAATCCCAAATGTACACTATGCAGACGTTTCCGCACCAAAAAATCCAGTCTAAATGAAGTCTCCTTTTTGAACACTATAAGTAGGACACTATAATTACATACCAACTATTGTTATAGTATAGTGACTGTGTATTGAAGGCAAACCAATCAATATGGCAAATTAAATGGCAAATTAAAAATGGAGTATTGATTGAATGATTTATGTTTTACACACTGTATCAAACTCTATTATAAAAGTCAGATAGCACACAGAGTCATACAGGTGTATTGTGAACGTAAAATAATAAGTTTTAATTACTTCCTACTGTATTGTTTTTTCCCCACATTTTTTTATTGTCATTTCATGTTCTGTTATATATTATGTGTCCAGTCATGTTCGAAATAACAATAATCAAACTCACCATCACCAATCTCGAACCACGTTGCACCAAAAAAAGAACACACAAATCAGCCATATCTTTATGACCACAGATGCCCATTTGTATTTATTAGACGCATCACCTGTCGCTTAACTTATTACGGTCCAAAACGTTGACCGGTAGTGTAGTGTATGTAACATGAAATGAGACGTGTTGGAGGCTCATCTTTATGTCTCGTCGGTGTCACATTTTCCAGCCTAATGATAGAGTTGAATGTAAAAATAGACATCTTTCTCAATGCACGTCTTGATTGCCGCCTACTGGTTGGCTTCAGTTAAGAAATCTTCATTAAATGCAGAGCAGGCTAATGTCGGAGATGTCACGTTACATAACAAATGCCAATAGAGCTCTGTCCAGGCCTGGGGAATGTCAAATAGATTACTGCATAGAATAAATATCAATATGTTCTGGCAATAATATATAAACATCGTCACATGCAAAAGTGTTAAATTACAGTGCTTTTATTTTGCACAGCCATGAGTGAAAACAGAATGTGCACTTCTTGGTCATTTCCAAACAAAACCTACTCCTTTTGAGCGCAAATGGATATTCTTTCCTTTTACGCATGTGCTGTATGCTCTCTAAACTGACACGCTGCTCATACAATACAATACAATAGCACAAGTTTTCAGGATAATACATATGTTGGTAATAGAGACTGATTTTGATATCAAAGTGTAGATGTCCGGTGGACGGTGCGCTATCTGCTTGTTTCCACGAAGATGTTATTGCTTTGCCAAGAACTTTCCAGAGTATGTTATTAAAATGATCCCTCTCCATGGAGACAAACAGGTTACATGCCCATCTGGGGAAAAGTGACTCGGAGAAAAGAAGAATGCATGTTTATAGCAATAAAAGCATCTGTCGTGAAATAAATGGTAGATTGGACTATGTAACAGCAGAACACATATCTCAGTGCTTTACTTTACTTTAAATGTTCAGGTGGCTTTGGAGAACACATTTATTGTTAGTGGGCTGTAAACATTGTTTTATGAAGTTTGGACCGATTAAAGGATCATTTTACTAGAAAATAAAGGATGATGATAAAAAAAAAAAAGACTTGGCTTGATATGTGTTTTGCAGAATATCTAATATTGCAAAGGGGTTCTTCAATTAGATTAGTCAGCGTCTGTCCGTAAAACAAAACACTTCAAGATTCATAGTTCTTCTTCGGATTCTTCACACTGTTGTGGAAATACACAAAAGGATTATAGCAACCAGGCTGGCCCAAAAAGCACGGCCCATAAAAACAGGAGCAAGAGCAGCCAAAACTGAAGTCAAGTTGTTTTAGTGCCGGTTCATCCAAAAGGCTTGTTAAGACCAGGAAAGTTGTGTCAACACTAGAGATGATTGGAATCAGGAGGTCTCTGCTGCAGTAAATAAGGAAGGGTTTTGTATCGACTTAAAAAAAAAAAAAAAAATAGCAGGTGGTGTCTGAGTCAAGTATCAGAAAATGTTTTGTTTTTTCTTCATACAGCAACAGAAGCATTTAAAAATACTCCATCTGCTTCGAGAAACTGACTACATTTCAGGAATGCAGCAGTTGATTTTAATAGTTGAGAGTAATAATTTATCAGAACAATTATCTTTATTGTACTATTAGAATTTTTAATGCATAATCCCCCCCCCCCCAAAAAAAAAAAAAAAAATTAACAATAAAACACAAAAAAACAAACTAAAAACAGACTAAATCATAAAATAAATATAGACATCAACTACATCAAATTTAAAAAAAGTCCCATTTGGTCCAAAGTTGGTCAAATCTGTCCATTTCCAAATTAAGTTTGAATGTCATTTTTTCCATTTCTCTCATATCTGTTATGTCAGAGAATTTTTTGATAAATTGACATCCAAATAGTATTTAGAAATATTGTGACTGAATGCTTCTAGATAGCTCATATTTTAAAATAAAGTGAACTATTTATGAAAATCAATTTTGTAACGCTATTGTCGTTATAAAAGGGTATTTTCCATGTGTTTTAAACCGTGCAGATAGTCTATTAGATAGTCACAATTAGGCAATTAATCATTTCCCTCAGCCACAAAAACACACACAACATTCACACATCGACACTGTGGGTGAAGTGCCTTGCTCAACGACACGATGACAGAATGCGCTGGCCGGAGCTGGAAGCAAAGTGCTGACCTTTTAGCAAGTCGAACGTATGTTTTCGTCTCGCATTGATAACAGATAAATCAGAAAACGGCAGCGAGGGTGTACTATTATTACTGCAGTCGAACGGTGATGGACATGTTTACTTTGTCTCAGAACATTGTGTCCATCCAAACACACTGAAGACATCAGAAAGCGTGGGAAGAGAACTCGCTCGATACATGACTCACTGGAAAACAGATGTACAGTGTATCTCTCTCTCTTTTTGCGGGACACACTGGAGTATATTTGTGCATCTGAGCGCGTGATCGTCGAGTACATGTGTGAACGCCGTGACGGTTCCCAGCCGCGTAAACGTCTCGCGCTCTGTTGTTCTTTGACAATAACAGAGGAAGTCGTTTTGGCCTTGAGCAAACACATCTGCTACCTGTTAGACGCCGGAGCGCATTAAGGTGCATTACACTTTCCCCACGGTGAGTCACACACCTCCACATGTTTGACTTAACAAGCCACTGACTGCGAACAAACAGTGCGTAAACAAACAAGGTATTCTTAAAGGCTCTGAAAACATAATACATTCGATATCTTCATACTAGGTTTAGGAAATGTATCAGGTTTTAATTGAGATCCAGTCAATGAACAGATTTTTTTTCAATGGGAAGGTCCAAATCCAATCCTCCGTTAGTAAAAGCATGTGGTTTGGAGCAGAGTTTAGACTTTGGAGGACTTTGAAAAGAAAAAAAAAATCAAACTGAATTTAACAACAAAAAAATCATCAATATGAGGGTAAAAAAAAAACAAAAGTACTGGTCAATGACTAAAAAATGTACTTACAGATCAGGATCATGTCATCACATCACATTAATTCTAAACTTAGCTTTCGTTCCAAAGTATTCTGCTAAAACAGGTACAATGGCTGCACTTTTTGAAGTACCATAACTTTCCTCCCCAAACAGCAAAATATCCTGTCTTATTCTGCATAAATACTGCTAAATGTAGTATAAATCTGAGCAAACCAATAAAAAATGCATTGTATTAGTTTGTGAGTTCATAGGCCTTTTTGTCAATTCGCTTGAACATGTTTAAAATGTTTCCCCCCAAATCATGCAGCTTTTTTGTTTATATTTACCGGTAATTCTTAATTTTTTTTCCTGGCAAATGCATATCTATGGACGTTTGCCCATCTGGCCGGTAACGTGACCTTTTTTCACGTTCGATCCCAAGCGCTACATGATAAAAGCGGGAATAAATTTATCAGAACTAGTATTGACCTTATTCCCCCCCGCCCACTTTTTTTTCCCTCTTTTTTCCCCACGTGATCAACACTTCCGTTGCAATGGCACTTCCGGTCCAGCGGGAACTCCAATGGTTTGAATGGAGAACGAGGGAAAAGTCTCGCCGCTAAAACATGTTATAAAGTAGATTGATTTGTGTAAAATGCCCAAATGTTCATGCGACCAACAAGTCAACAATGCATCGATTCTCTGGGCGGCACTGAAAACATCTTTTTAGTCTGTGTAGCGTATGGAGGTCGGCAGCCCTGTGCTAACCAATACAACCAGAAAAGAAGGATTACGGCAACATTAAAAATAAAACACAGCGCACAACAGCACAAGACTGTGCCATCGTTTGTTTCTTTCTGGTCCTGTCTAGAGTGAGTCTGCCACGGGGAAAAGGCCAGTTTCGCCTATTGATTAGAAGAACATCCCATTTTTAAAACCTCAAATGTAGACCCTGATCATGTATAAGCATTAGCTACAGTTAATAATACGTGGCCCACATTATTATAAGGCAAAGGCAAATAGAAAGTTAAATTTGCCAACCAGCAATAGAGAGACATGCGCATTTACCACCCTGTCAGCACTATGGGCAAAGCAGGGTTAGATATAAATAGAAAGTACTTTTGTATGAGACTTATTAATTGCGGTATAATGTGTCTCTATAAACTGTGAGACTAGCGTTGATCCGATGCACATTACACCGACTGTCACTGTCAGCACAAGATCATTTAGTGGAACACATCGCAACAAAATGACCCCAACAGGAAGGGTCGACTTCAATAATAACCTCCTGTCCATGCTGCTTTTGTTGAAAATGATTGATTGATAATGCCTCACGTTTGTGTCGTGTATTACAAGCTTTAATTCGCTCCACATTCGCAGAAACGACAACGAAAACAACAGCGCTCTCTTGTCACTGAGCCCCCCGTCAGCCCTAAAAGGATCTAACTAATTGTTGTACTATTTTAAAAGCAGTTACTTCATTGAACAACACTTTTGAACAACACTTTTTGGGTTCGTGTTGGTCAAAGAATCTCACCTTTAGTCCAGTCATAATGCTTAAATCGACTTATCGTAAATAAATGAGAGCTGGAACCATATTCTAAGGCCAGCATTTATCTTTTCTTTTGCATTATTTTTCGTATGTTTGTGGTACGATCAGTAGCAAATAAGGAAGTACTGTAGTGTTTTGTTCTGTTATTTATGCAACACGCGTTTTCAAATGACATTGCACATTTAGAAAAGGGTTCACCAGGATTAACGAGATTCCGGGTTATTGAGTCAGAAGCATAAAGATGTTTTAATACCGTTTATATATCTATTCTTTACTTATCCTGAGTTCTCTATGCTCCTGCCCAGCTCTTTGTTTTATTATTTTTTTAATATTTTATTTTAATATTTTATTTTATATTTCATAAAAAAATAAATAAAAAAAAATTAAATGTATTCATTATATTTATTTATATATTTTTTGTATTATTATTCATTTTCTTCTTCTTGCTCCCTTTCTTTGTATAGGTTAGGTTAGTTTTTTAATGTATGGTTTTGTTGTTTTATGCTTAAAAAAAATAAAAACTTATTTCAAACGCAAACATGTCACACTCATATTGAAAACTATTGTCAAACACTAACAAACAAAACTAAAAATGTGTTTCCAAAGTAACCAAAATGTTACAAAACTGTTTTCATCACATAAACCAAAGTGTGTGATGGATGTTCTGGTTATAACCTGAAATACACAACTTCCTCCATCATTGTCTATGATTTGATTCACCGCGGCTTTAAACATAAAGACATTTTCCAGATAAGGCCATTAGACGGTCTCTAGTTTCACGTACCCCGAGGCCAAGTCGACTCGAGCAAGTTCGAACGTGAAAATCTTGACGAGAGGCGGCGGGGCGTTTGCACCCGGCTGAAACTCAAGATTCCAAAAAGAGCGACGCGCTTATCGAAACAAAGCAAACGCGCACGCCCACGCGGAGATCACAGATACGCACGAACCCGGGGAGCCTGTCCAGACGAGGCAGTTATCGCTACGCAAATACCCGGAGTTTAGTTCTGTCATCGGGCTAAGACAAACACAACCAAACAGTCTGCTGCTAATATCAACACGTGGAGAAGAGAGGGAAGGAAGAGCGGGAGTTTCCAAAAGGAGGGCAGGAGAGTGAAGTGTAAAAAAGGGGTCAGAATGAAGAAGAGGAGAGAATCTGATGATGTTTGTGTCGTAAGAGCGCTGCATGTCGGAACTGGGCCCGTCACCGCATTATTTCCATTAAACGACGTTAAGTAAAGCTGTGTTACGCATCAAATGAAAGAAGAGATCTTTATTCCACGGATATTTAAACCCTAAAGCATAAAAAACAATCGTCAAAATAATCAAACTGTACAGTGTATTGATAATTGTAATACATCACAGATAAATTACAGCATTTATTTGGCCCTATACCACTCATTTGTTGTTAACATACTACAGAAATGTAAGAAAGTGGTCACTGCCAGTGCAATAAAAAGCATATAACTATAAATATTGACCCCTAAAAATGATACATCATTTGACCTAATCTATATCTAGGGCCTGCTCGGTCACAGAGTGGGGTTTTCTGGCATGACTAGGCGCAGGGTTCACACAGACACTTGTGGTGACAAGTGGCTTTTTCTGAGCACTAAAGCCTCAGTTGCAGAATGAATCAAACACTCGTGCATCAATCTAAACATAACTCATAAGATAATGACAAAGGAACACAGTTTTAACAAGGTGCAAAGCTCATAAAAGTAGTATTACGTCCCCTTTGACCAATTACATTACACCAGTTACTGCCATGTTTTACAACTTACCTTCTTTTACGAGCCGAACAGAATTCCTCCACATTGAATAACATTTAAAACAATAGACCTCTCTGGTGCCAACATGGTTCTAAAAGTATAATTTTACTCAGATCTTAACACATTTGAACATATTAGTATGACTGTTTCGTAGTATACGCGCTGGACAAGAGGAGAGACATGCACTTTTCTATGATAAAAGGATTCTTCTGCATAAAATAGATTAGGATTTTAGGATGTACACTTCTTTAATTTACAGTTTCCTTTTGAATTTACCATGTCAGACTAGTTATTTATAGAACAATTTGGCTAAGTTGGTGCATCTGCCCTCATGTGTGGAAATACGACTGAAATCGATCAAATCAGAGGCAGAAACTATATACAGTATTTATAAATCCTCTAGTTTGTTTTTGTGGGGGTTTTTTAAGAGTTGCGCGCGTGCGTGTTCAGACCTGGAGTAGCGTCCCGTGGATGTGGTTGTGCTGGATCGCGGGCCCCGGCGTCGGAGGAAGCTCCCGCAGTAGATCGCAGACGGTGGGCGGGACCTGAGTCACCTGAACGAACGGGACGAGGGCGCGGGCGGCCATCTCCCGGGTCCTGTACACGGCCGAGCGACCACATCTGGAACGCAAGGGCACGGAGACATGATCATGAGCAGCGCGTCACTCACAAGCCCGTATTATTATTCGTGAAACGGAACGACGAGGCCGTTTTATGCGACAGCTGCAGTTTTGTAATGTCATGCTCTGAGCCAGGATTAAACCACTGCACAATTAATCATGAGAAGATAAACAAAACACTTTTAAAAGCAAAAAATACATTCATATTTACTTTTGTGTGAAGTAAAGTAGTCAAATAACACGTTTTATTTAGGAACTTGGCCAAAAAACATACAGCGAACGCGATACAGCGAACAAAAGACAATAAAAGACAAATAATACATCGTTTTAAGCCAAATTGCTGTTCATCCAAATGTCGCTTACACCATCACTCTTTTTTTCATCAGATCTATATTTAACCATTTGTGTTTGCACGCGCTCAAATGGTGTCATATCTTGTGACAACATATGTCTAGTTGTTCCCCTTTTTAAGCTCTGTGTGCACAAGATGAATTCCTCTCAAGGGCACTAAAGGTCTTTATCAAACCCATACACAATTATCCCTAAATGTACAATATATCGGTTTATTACATTTCAATTCGTTTTGTCGTCTTGCGTTTTACCCAGAAAGACGATTAAATAAACACTAAATGCCTCTGAAACTATAAAAACGAACACATGTATTTGATATCTTTGCTTTGTTTTAACAATGATTCCGCGTTTCATTCTTCTGATTACATTTGTCGGACGGACAGTTGACCAGAGAACCAGACTTGAACCGTGACTTCACCGGTCCGGAAGTCGTCTAGCCTTCTGTGTTTGGGCCCACACAGGCTCAGTGTTGAGAGGGTCCGACATGAGCCTGGGCCACTCTGGGTTTCCTCTTTCCTTCTAAATACATGCAGGGAGTAAGGCCTGAAATAAATGTAAACAATTGAGACATTTTGATAATGAATAGCGATCTGGATTGTAGCTAGATTAAAGATAATTCCATGCAATGAAGGCACTCTTGGTTCAAGGGTGCGTTCACACTTCTTTCTTCTCTTTTGGCCCTAAACTGAGTCCATTTTAGACCTGATGTTGACTTGGTTTGGTCCTGTTCTAGTCATTGATTAGTTCTGGTCTAGTCCAGGTTTGGTTTTGGGTTTGTTTTAATCCCAGTTTGGATGCGGTGAATGTGCAGATATAGTGAGAAGAACGGGCCACAAACACTCAACAATGGCAGATCCAAATGTTATATATGAAGCTTATACAGTATTTGTCAAGGGTATAGTGGTTACAACTCTCACCTCACAGCAGAAGGTCCTGGGTTTGATTACCGCACCTACTTAGGACAAAACCACGTTATTTTAGCAAATACAAATTAGGGCAAAACTGTGATCAAATTCCCGCCACGATCTGGCCTCCATATCGTCGTGATCGACACATTTTCTCTTGAACGCAGCTCTACGCTAAAAACGCAGACATTTCCCTGACCACTCCTCTTATCGGTGAGTGACAGGTGGATCTAACCAATTGTGAACTTTCAGGAGAAGGACATTACTTTAGCTGCAAGGCGATATAAAACGTGCATGAATCGTGATCAAATCTAAATCGTGATCTGGCTCCAAGATGATGTAATATTATTTTTTGGCAACCCTAATACATATGCATCACTTTATACTTTACCTCTAGCAAAATATTACATTGTTAGTAAAAAATATGATGTATGAAGACTAAATAAATAGATATATACATGTTTTAAATAGTTGTATGAGGTCAGAATGTGTGTTGGAGCCCGTTGGTCAGTGCCATCTCCACATCAGAAGCTGATGGCTGCAGTTTTCAGGGCCGGCGTGTGATCGGTCACGCAGAGTGCAGCTAAATTTACTCCTGTTTACAACACGATACCGTTTCCTTCTCCAGTGTCATAACAGAAACACGATGAGTGGACGGGGCCTTAAGACGTGTGTGGACAGGAGCCAGAGGAACGCTCCGGTGAAGATGATGTTAAGTTTGGTATTGGAACCATTTGAGTTTAAAGTGCCTCTGACAGGTCGGACGACTCATTGGACTAAAATGCAGTTAAGAGAAATATATTCAGAATTTTGCTAAAATTGTAAAAATGTTGGCATTTTTTTTAGGTTTATATATTAACTTCCTGTTTGTAATTGATGACATCACACTAGGAAATAACCCAGCAAAACACTAGGCATCTAATGTCGCAGTTGTTTTTATTTGACAAAAATGTTTTAGAGCAACTTTATTTTGTGGCATTAATGTTTAGAATGTCAAAAAAGTAGTTTATTTTGTGTAAATTCTGCATAAACCCTAGTGTGATGTCACTTCCTGTCATTTTTCTATAGATTTGTCAACGTTTTCTCCACAAATACTTACTGGATCGGTGTAAAACTATCATTTATATGCACTTTATGTACGTGAATACAGTAAAACGCAGAGGTGAAAAACAGAGGTGCTTTGTCTTTAATATTAATGTTATTGTGTCATATATTGAATTTCTCTGAGTGGCAGTTAGATCAATAAAGTTAAATTCTAAATATAAAGGAAGAAGTGGATGAGAATGAGAAATTAAGTAAATTAAGGTTTCAGCGCAGATTTAAAACTCATTTATTCCAGATATAATCCTGATTTGGCCTCGGTTTGGTCCGAATGAAGACCTGGTTTAGTCCTGGTTCACTTCTGGTTTTGTTTGAGACATTGTCATTAAAAAGATGGCACTAATAAAGACTAATTTTCCTTGAGATACTGTGATACGTTTAAATATCACCGTTATATTTAAGATAATTTGACATGTAAATAAAAACAATTATCATTATGTTTTGTATTTGCAGGCTCGAGTCCTGTTGAGAAGGATGAACAGCCTTGGTTGCAGCGGGCGTATGTGAAGTGGTGAGAAGGAGACAAACAGTCCTGTGTCATAAAGCAAATATAAATATGGATCTATATAGAGCCTGCAACTGTCCCGTGTCATCCGCAGTGACACATAAGACCCGTCGACCCAGGGTTCACTCCAGGCAAACGGCTCTGTATTATGCTCACTCGGTTTCCAGGGAATAGGACATAAACAAATTGTGCAAAGACGTACAAGTTACATACGTCTGAGGCCAAAGAAGTTGAGAGTCAAAAAAAGAAGAAGAAGCCTTCATTGTCCAAACGTACTTCTGAACCAATGGAAACCTTTGGGAGTGGCTCATTCTACCAGATGTACTACACGTCCTCCAAAGATTTCAATACATTCGGCAATAGTAATAAAATAAAATAAGTGTAAATGTTCTGAAATAGTAGTGAAATAGTCAGTGCAATTCTGAAGGCGAAGCGACATTTTCAACAATTAAAATATTTTGAAAAAGTCACTTATGATCTTTATAAAATAGTGTAAATTGATTTCAGAATTAATTGCTGTAAATAAGTAAAAAATAAGATAAAAAAATAAAATAAAAACACTTAATAGGCTACATATAAACAATGTATGTAAAATAAACCTGTTTTTCTAATGAAGAGCGATTCTTTAAAGAGCGATTCTCTAACTTAACACCATCAATAACAACAAAATATTATGTTTTTTAATAAAAATAAGTTTTTAAAAAGGCCAGGATACCATAGATCCAAGTATTAGCCCATTTAAAAAAACATTAAAACAAACTAAAGCCGGACTAAACGAAGAGAAAATTCAGATTAAATGAGACTGCCCCACTGACCGCACCCCATGAGCCGCACGACTGCATATTTTGTTTCGCTTGGATTCTGGGAAAAGCCCATTGACACAAACTGCAGAGAACGTTATGTTACATGCCCAAAACCATAAACGCTGTGGTCAGAGTGAGTCACATCGGGACAAGCTTCCAGGTCAAAGGTGAACGTGAAGAGAGTGTGTGCCGTGTGCCGCAAATGTTTACGAGCTGTGAGAAAACAACAGGAGAATGCTTCTGTGAGGACAAAAAAAAAGGACTAAAATGTTTTACCAATTCCTTTTCTTACATGCCAGAACAACAGTCTATTGTGTTGTTTTAGGGTGTCAAAACGATAAAAAGTCAGGTACTAATTGATACCAAAACTGGTGTCAAAACTAGATCTTCATTTGAGCAAATATTGATACAAAAAAACAAGTGAAGAGGAGAAAATTTTACATTTCCTGTAACGTTTTCGATTGATCTGGATCTTTATCAGAACTAATATTAGATAACATGAAAATATAAAGAAAGTCCAGTTATTTTGTGCCACATTTGAGAGTCAGATGTCTAAAAATGAACATAATTTAATCATCATTGTGGTATCAACTGCAAGAGTTTGAAATTTTAGCATAAAAGTTCTAAACTTGTACAGGCGATGAAAGCTCATTTGAGAGTTGGATGAATTTCACAAAGAGTTGCAAAGAAAAAAAAAGAAAAGAAAATCTAATAAAAAGAATCTGTGTATTAAACGATTTACGTAACACAAATATTCTGGAAACAAAACTGTGTGTGCGAGTTTTGCTTCAAATCGAGTTAAAAGAGAAAATCAAGCGTTTTAACGTCACGCCGTAAGTGTCCCAATTTCATTATGTTCAATCTGGGTAAATCAGATTAGCAAGCGAGTGTGATGGATAAGACAATTATACTCTGCAGTCACGGAAAAGTTCTTCGAAAATATAAGTACGTCATTAAAACCACAAAAGGCCGTACGTACATAGGGTTGGATATCGGGAGCGATCAAAGCGATTAAAACTTAGATATAGTGACATTTTTAACGACATAAATCAACGCACAGGGCAAGTAATCACCTTTTACAAATTAATATACAAGAAATGTTTAAGAAGAGAGGGGCGGTATCTCTTAAGGGCATGACATCATTTTGAAGTGATTAAGATGGTGGAATACTATGTGTGAGGAAATAAAACTTTGTACAAACGTAAGACAGTTCAGTTCAAAAAGCTCAGTTCAGTTCAAAAAGTATACAACAAACATATTCAGCAGCTACAGGGAAGAAATGAGAGATGTATTGAACGTATTATTAGTATTGTTTATATTCCGCAGCAGACTTTAGGGAAGCTAAACCGCAGGAAGCATCAAATTAAAACATATTATTTTACTTTACTTTTTGCCGCAAAGTTCCAAATTAATTAACTGAATAACAAGCGTAGGATTACTTGACTATCTGCAATGCTCCACTGTATGGCATTCAACAATAACTAGAGAGAGAAGCCTGTGACATCGCCAGGCCGAGTGACAGGTCAGCTCTGTGGAGAGAAGACCCCGCTGACTAAGTAATTTTAAGCACTAAAAACACCTGGTCGTCCTGGTTCTCGCGTTACAATTTACAAATGTGAAGTTAGCGCCGCACACAGGACGTAAATAAATACGGTGCTTCCCTAATGTCGAGATAATAACATGTTTTTCCAAAAGGTTGCCAGGTCCAAAAAGGAAACGTGCCCAATTTATCCAATAACGTAAGCGATATTTTTATTTTTACATGTCATAGTTGCCAACTGGAAAGGCTGTGGCATCAGTAATCTCGTACTACATGCATACAGGCCTTCCACTCACCCGGGCTGAGCACACACGACACACACATGGTTTCAGAACATTTAATACAGATGCCCAACACTGCGAATGAACGGGATCCGAGTCACCATTTGTCAATTTACAGGAAACCAAATGTCATAATCCCATTCTACAATCTGAAAACCATAAACTTCTGCAAACGTATTGTAATGACGGATCAAAAATTGAAGTGTAATCACGTTTCTAGACTGAAAACATACCTCTTCTCCCTGGCATTGTATTATATTTCATCTTATATTATTTCATTTTTTATACTTTACTGGTTTAAACTCTCTGTATGATGTCGTTTGTGCCGTGTGGTCTTTCGTTATGGGAAGCACTTTGGTCGTTTTCACATGTGCTATATAAATAAACTTGAACTGAACTGAATGTTTATATAGAACTATATCTAACTCCGCTGCGTTTGAGTCGCACGGTTAATCTGAACGGACATTTGAAATGACAGTTTGAGGGCAAATCAAGGAATTTGAATCTAAATCAAAATGCTGTAATTTCTTATTGTAAATTATATATATATATATATATATATATATATATATATATATATATATATTTTAATCCATCACAGCCAGTTAAACCATGTTGTTTTGAGCAGAGTTTAGGCTTTGAAGACTATTTTTTTTGTTAAATGGCTTTGTTTGAGCCCTGAAATCAATACTGAAAGACATTTTTATTTTGTTTTTGAAAAGAAAAATCGTGCTGCTCGTGGCCGAGTGGATAGCACTTATGCCCAGCTTCGTAAATTCGAATCGGGCTCACTCCTCATTCCAGGTCATTCCTCAGTCTCATTCCCATTTCACAGCACACTGCCCTGTCGAATAAAGACTACGGGCCAATTTTTTTAAGATAAATTGAAAATAGACACTGAACAATATATATAAAATAATAAATGATATCTTTATTTTTGTTTGCTATATTGCCCAGTCCTAATTGCTGGCTTCACAATATACTTATGTAATCTTGTATATAATTTCAAAAATGTCAACAGTCATGAAACGGTTAAAATCAAACAGTTTCTCGCAATAATCGCAACACTTTGCAACATCCTCGTGCTTGTACTTGTGCCCTGAACCGCTGTCATGGCTCCACTGTTGTCGACCCACAAATATAATTGTACGTACGTCAAGAGACATGCCGAACAGAAGAGCAGCAGGTCAACTGTCAACACATGCTCCTTCACCTGCTGCGCCCACTTGCCTCCACAAACAGCCCGACAAAAGCCCCTACACCGAAAAAAAACCCCAGACAACAGTTAGCATTCCTGCGCAGCACACGCCTCCACAAGGCCAAGAAGAAGAGACGTGCGGGCAAACCGTGGACGAAAGTAAAGTAATGGTAGTCGAAAGTGATAAAACTCAAAGCTCCGCAGTTCTGTTTATTTCTGAAAGTATTACTGCTGCACTCTTCTGATTAAAGGGCGTATGACAGGTTTTTATGATTGTCTAATTTTGACTTTATTTGGTGTATTTATTCCTGTTGTAAATATAAATAAGACTTTTACACCAATCGAGTGGCTATTTGAGGAGAAAAGTTGAAACATCGGTAGAAAATAGTGACATCACACTCATTCCATCCAAAGTTTATGCATAATTTACACAAGACACTACTTTTTTGACCCTCTAAACCTTAATTCAACAAAATAAAAGGTGCGCTCATATATTTTTGTGTGTCAAACAAAAAAAAGTGACATTAGATTAGTTTTTGCCCCGTTTTTGCTGGGTAATTTCCAAGTGTGATGTCATCGATTACAAACAGGAAGTACAATTATAAACCAAAAAAAAATTATATTCTTGGATACAATTTTTAGAATTTTTAGAAAAAAATTGAATATGTTTATCTGAACTGCGTTTTAGTTGAATCAGTCGTCCAGCCTGTCATAGGCACTTTAAAGTATATTTTATTTGTGTTTTTTATTTGTTTGTATTGTGGTTTAAATGCATCTTTTCCTTTCCACTCAATAAAAAAGTGGTAAATAAATAAAGGTCATAATCTAAAATGATATTACCCAGAAAAAAGTAAAATATATGGTCTGGATATAACTTAATGTATGACAAATACACTTTGAAATAAACATCTAAAACAGAAAACATCAACTTGTATAACAACTAAATACAGTATAAATACAAGCTAAATACAAGCAAAACATGGCATTATTTTTGTAATAGCAATACAATTAGGCAAAAAATATAAAAAATAACTTCTTTTGGAAAACATTCCAGAGGTAGATTGAGATCATAAATGTGAGTTTAGCAGCTGATAAATGTGCTCAAGTTAGCGTTTTTCACAGCAAAATAAAATAATTCAAGTGGAAGTAATGAAGTAGGTTAAGAAAATACTTGTAATTTTATTGCAACTGGTTACTGGCCACCCCTGACAGTCGACATTCCTTTGCACACAAACACAAATAATGAGGCACATTTGCACCCGCCCACTGCCCCTGATCTGAGGCCCATATGTTAACTATCTGTGCTAATTTGTCCCATTGAAACTCTTTTGCAAAAGGAAATGACAGTTTTGAAGGGTGTAATTTTAGAAACAGGGCTGTTCCCTGGGGGTCAGACTGTTGTTGACTGGCGTTGGACAAACCTCATCTGGGTTTTATTTAAGGAGAAAGAGCTGCTACGACAGTTTTCGCCACAGAGAATAGAGTGTGTTGGCTGTAGAACAGTAAAACAATTTGGCATTGTCATTTTAGTTTAATTAAGAACTAACATAATGCTTTGTCTTTCAGTAATCTGTCATTTCAATAAAGATACGGTGCAACAGAGCAGTGATTCTAAAACTTGATTGGACTAAAGTTTGTCAAATCCAAGACAAGCCCAGTTATGAACTCAAACAAAATGTGAAATCATAAAAAAACGTAGGCTGTCTTCGAACTTGCAAAAACATCACATTCAATCTGGGACTAAATCTGGACTAAAACAGGACCAAACAAAGTCTACAATAGGTCTAAAACAGGTTCAAATTTGGACTAAACTAAAGTGTGAACACGACCTAAGCCAGTTAAAAGAGGACAAGACTAAATTAAACATTAACAGGACCAAACATACACAAGCATTCACCAAACATAGGACTAAAAATGCTACAGAACCAGGACTAAACAAAGTCAATACCAAGACACCAGGACTAAACATGTCTGACTTAAGCAAAAATAAGAGCGCACCTGTGACATGCGTCTACTGCAGGGCAAAACGAGGAAAAAACAGAACCAATACAAACCAAAACTAAAGCTCAAACGTTGCAGATCATCATCCAAAAGTGACGTATTAATGCATTTTGAGTGCTGAAATGATCAGAACTCATCTGGAGAAGGTGTACGGACTTTCCAAACACTTTGTGAATTACCACCAGATGAAATCAAGAAGTGGGTGGCATAAAAAGAAAGACCAAATATGAAATGTGCACGAGACCAACCACAACTTCACATACATTTTTCTCCCTCATATTGAATAATCTACATTGATATTTTATTTCTTATTTCATTTTTCAAAAAGACTGAATAAAACGGAAAAAATAGCCAAGTTTCTTCCTTTTCTGAACTCCGCTCCAAACCAAAACGCCTTTACTGACAGGATTGGCTGTGTCCATTAAAATGTCTGGATCCCCATCGCGATTCAATGTTGTAATATTAAAGCGCCAGATATGTTTTGTATGACAGAAAACAGTATGACAGTGGCCTTGGGCGGCTGTCAAACTGTGAGAAAAGCAGATTAAAAAACCCAAATTGAAATGGCCTCTTATTTCTTTAACAAATCTGGAGTCGTTTCTATAGTTTCCTGAGACTGGAGCATGTCGGCTGCATAAGTCCAAGTAAATGTCTGTCAGTGAGGAATGCCGGTCGGAAGTGAAGCGTTGACACGAGTCAGAAACCAGTGGAACCGTTTCATCCGTCGGGACGCGTGAACGCAGCCCGACTTCAGACGGGTTTCGGAGCGCGGGGGCCCGTGGTGGAATAACTGCACGTAATGGGCCGTTTTGAGGCCAGAAAAACCACCTGATCCCCCCCGCGCTCTGATCTGTCGGCGACGATACGAGCCTGCGGAGAAAGTGGGGAGACGTTTTTTTTTTTTTTTTTTTTTTTTTTTTACACGAGTCTGAAAATGTAAAGCAGACGACCAAGAGAAACATGTTCAGAAACAGAGCACGTCGGCACAAGGGGGTGGGGGGGGGAGGGAGAAGGTTTTACGCCATGTGTAAGTATCATTACAAGGGGCCTGCTGTTTTGTGTTACTTTGAGAGCTTTTTAAAGTCTTGGAGTCAAACTGATATAGATAATAATTTAAGTGTAATATTCTACTTTACGGCTCAACCAAAATCTGACTAAAGATACTGTTATATGTTGTATAAATCTTACACATGTCTTAGACCAAACGTATTGACTTAGAGTGCCTCTGACAGTTTGGACCGCTCATTGAACTAAAATGCAGTTGAGATAAACATACGAAATTAATTTAGCTAAAAATCATAAAAATGTTATCGTAGAATAGCACATTTTTGAGGTTTATAATTTCACTTCTTGTTTGTCATTGATGACATCACACGAGGAAATGACCCAGCAAACACTGGGGAAAAAACTCATCAAATGTCACTTTTCTTTTTTTTGTGACAGATAAAAATATGTGAGAGCGACTTTATTTTGTTGAATTCATGTTTAGAGAGTTAAAAAAGTTGTTTCTTTTGTGTAAATTATGCATAAACTTTGACTGGAATGAGGGCACCGAGTGTGATGTCACTTCCTGTCATTTTCTACAGATTTTTCAACGTTTTCATCATCATCAACAGGTATAAACACACCAAATAAAGTCAAAATTCGAACATTGTAAAAACCTGTTATACGCACTTTTAAGAGTATATACAATATCAGAAAGTTTTGGTAGTGATGCTAATGGTCTCGTTTTTTCAAGCAGGTGAAAGTAGGGAAAGCTCCAGCGTTTGTGAACCACCTGGCAACACACATGCCATTTGACAACTTCCAAATGACAAAGGGAAAACAAACAAATTCATGGCATTTAGTGAGGCCACAGTGAAGTCTATTGCTTAATGTCAGTGTGACCTTAGGCAAAAAGAATGAGGAATAATGCAACGTTAAGAAAGTTGGGTTCAAACGGGAATGTAATGCCATCCAAATCATATTGCAATACTATTAAACTGTGCGTGATATTTCTGTAAAGGTATTTTATTGTTATTGCCTGTAGAACTCCGCCGCAAATGTGTTTTAGCAGTTAGGGAATGAACTCTATAACTATAACTATATCCATATTTCAGTAGTCGACTAGTCAGTGAGTGTTTTTGTGATTAGTCAAAAAGTCGAACAATTATTTTATTATTCATTCCGGGCCTCGACCCTTTGCCAATTGTCTCTACCATCTCTCCAAAGAATTAAAAAATATATATAAAAAAACAAAAAACATACACACACATACATACATAGAAAAAAATCAATCTTACAAATAAAGTGTATTATATATTAAATTGTTTATTCTTTCCTTCTCCTCTTTTGATTTATGAATGTCGTTATCTTTGTTATAAGGTCTTTTCGATGTGTTTTCAACTGTTTATAGTCCAAATGACGATGATCAAAATGTGATTCATTATTAGTCACAATTAGTCCATGAATTGTTGCGGCGCGTTATAATAGTAATGTCTTTGAATTAGAAATGTAAATAGTATTCAAGTAAAAAACAAATATTTTGATTATATTAGTTAGTTTTAAGGTCATGAACGTGGTGTTACAGCAGAAAGAAAAAACAACTCCAAAATCTAGAACTGAGCCAGGTGACGACAGATACGTGGACCAGAAACAACCGGGAATACTTCAGCGTGATCTCAGACTATTATTGCAGTCGTAAATATGTCTCCTACGTCTCCTTTTGTCTTTGTCCAAACTTTGATTGTCATTTTGCATAAAGGTGACGCACAAAAGAGATAGAACAGGAATTCATGGGAAGATCTCCAAGGAGTAGAAAGAGGTCTGAGGAAGAGTAAAAAGACATATTCAAACCTGGATGGGACAAAGATGGCCTGTCTTGAGGATAAATGAGTAATTGAAGATGAATTTCATACTGATAAAATAATGAAACATGGCCGTATTTTTTAATAATATGTCAGCATAATTTCTTCAAAGTAAAAATATTTGTATTATGTACACTCAGTTGTGGTTACGACCGCCGTGTGACCTGCAGGCTGATGAAGTATAGATCGTAAAGGGTCCAGACTGTGCAAATCTGACTTTTATGAGATCGTAGTGTTATATTTTTACATTTCTACAAGAAAGAAGTTTAAACTTTGCTCCATTTTTTGTTTCACTTAGATTACAGAGATGGTAACCATAGTCCTAGTCTACTTCTGGTTCTTTTGCCATAAATACGCTGGATTGGGACAAAAGTAAGATGGGACAGGAGTGAGAATTCTACTATAAACTTATCTCACATTTATTCAATTTTGTGTGTTTTTTATAGGCGCACAAAAAATATAAAAAATAAAAAATAAAATGACGGTGTATATCCAAGTTTAATGCCATATTGTGGAACATTCGGGGACAAAACAACCAGGCAGAACAGAAGGTTTTGGACCCTCCATGTAAAACAAACAAACAACAGAGCCCATAAAATCTTAATTCCTTCACTTTTATCCTTTTGAGACCGCATCCCCAGAATTCTTTGTGGTCTGTTGCCGCGGTAACAGCGCATTAAAACGAAAGCAGGTGAGTAAAACAGTCCTAGGAGCAGACAGTCAGAGGTGGGGGTCAGTCAGACGCTCTTGAGACACGTCCACACTCGCCTCGGTTAAAGACGGGGGACCGGAGCGACGGAGGCGGGGAACGCGACGAGGGCCAGAGAAGTCAAGGCTGGGGCTAAATTTATCGCCGACACATGGGGTTCATTTGGGAGCCTTCGACGCCAAACGGAGCCAAGCGCGCTCCCGTTTACCCGTAACTTAAGTAAAGCGGGGCTCAATAATTAATAACACTTTGCAATTATGGCCATATAAAACATATTCAGCTTTGTGTTTCATGATATTTTTATCCGTTTACAGACGTATCCACGGAAAACTTGGAAGTGTGGATGTTCATTTTGATTATTTTACTTGTTGAGCTCATTACAGGTTTAATAGGGTTACATTATAAGTTGGTTAAAGTTGGTCAAGAGCACTGTTGTTTCATTGGATCAATAAAAAGTATCTTCATAAATGTAGAGCTTTAAATGACATTATAGAGGCTGCTATAACAAAAAAAAAACATGGAGAAGAAGAAAATTATTAACCAAACTTAAGACCACAACGTGCCGTAAGAAAACTTTTTGCACCGGCGTCATCTTTTAATCGTTTGCAGTAAAAAGTCAGAAAAAACTGCCCAGTCACTCCCATAGCTCAATGACTTCTCCTTCCTGCTGTTGTCCGTAAAAATCCATCTAATCCTAATAAAACAATGAGTTATAAAGTAATGTTTGCTCGACTAAGATACTAACGACCGATTGATCGACGAAACAAAACAACACATATTTTAGAATCAGAAAGAGTTTAT
Organism: Chaenogobius annularis; assembly: GCA_015082035.1. NCBI lineage: Eukaryota > Metazoa > Chordata > Actinopteri > Gobiiformes > Gobiidae > Chaenogobius > Chaenogobius annularis. The sequence goes on from BJKM01000520.1 coordinate 307,582, forward strand.
TGCCATTGTCAATGAACAAAATTCACTAACATAGGAACTTGTCTCGGCCTTTAGGTGCAACATAAAACACTGAGCAATAATAAAACAACATATATTCAATCGAAAAAGGGCATGCATTAAGAAACAATTTAAAAAGAACCAATAGGCCCTACGCCCTGTTGGGGCTCGGGCCTAATTACTATACAATAAAAATAAAAATAGGCATTTCTATGTACACAAGTTTACAGTTATGTTTAAAGTTGTAGTGCAGAAAGTGACAGTGCAGTGAGTGGTTGAATATTGCAGTTAAAGTGACAGGTGTTTTGAAGTGTTCATGAGCGTCCAACGGCAAGGAGGGAAAGAAACACTATTCTTGTGGCGGGGTTAGGTTTCTGGTCCGGATTTGGACCGTAGCCTCCTGCTGCTGAGGGCTGAGTGGTTCAAATAGACCATGTCCAGGGTGAGAAGGGTCAGCTGTGATCCGACCTGCTCGTCCCAGAGCCCTGGAGACGTACAGGTCCTGCAGAGATGGAAGTCTGCAGCCGATCACCTTCTCAGCAGAACGCACAATGCGCTGTAGTCTCTGTTTTGTCCCTGGCTGTGGCTCCAGCGTACCACACGGTGATGGAGGAGGTGAGGATGGACTCAATGATGGCCGTGTAGAACTGCACCATCATCTGCGCTGGCAGCTTGGCTTTCCTCAGCTGCCGCAGAAAGTACATCCTCTGCTGGCGCTTCTTGATGAGGGAGCTGATGGTGGGCTCCCACTTGAGGTCCTGGGTGATGGTGGTGCCCAGGAAGCGGAAGGAGTCCACACGGTGGTGATGGGGGAGTCTGTCATGATGAGGGGGGGCTGGGGGCTGTGGCTTTCCTGAAGTCCACGATCATCTCCACTGTCTTCTGGGCGTTGAACTCCAGATTGTTACCGCTGCACCAGGACACCAGCCGGTCCACCTCCCTCCTGTAGACAGACTCATCCCCGTCCGAGATGAGCCCGATGAGGGTGGTGTCGTCTGCAAACTTGATGAGTTTTACAGAGTCGTGGCTGGAGGTGCAGCAGCTTGTGTACAGAGAGAAGAGCAGAGGGGAAAGTACACAGCCCTGAGGAGCTTAAGAAACTGAAGTGAGTGCGGTTTCACTTCGTCCTAAATAAATGGCGCTAAAAGCTTGTCCAGTGGGAGTTTTATTTGGAACAAAAGGGACAAACAAATGTGAACTCGCTGCAGAAAGGCCATTTGACTCCATTTGTTACTTTCCCTGGATACAGGACTAAACTAATTACATAAAATGAAAAGTACTGGAAATATTGTCAATGTACAGGCTACACATTGTTAAGTGGAGATACTACAGTTGAAAACATCTGCATGGAGACAAGTTACACCTGAGATGAACACATCTCGCGATAAGATGAACTCTCGCGATTCACAAACTCTTGAGAATCCATCTTGTTAGGATCACGCTGATTTGTTTGCAGTCCCGCACCAGTGGGAAACGGGCCAATCACATGGCAGGTGGGACTGGAACCAATCACAGAGCAGCATTGTGGTTGTGGCGGAAGTCAAAACAACTCGAACCAAAACAAACGCCGGTGCCGACGGCCGTACTCTGAAATACGGACTCTTTCGCACACAATGGCACTTTGTACATTTGTGCATGAGAAAGAGGACTGTTTTCTGATTGAACACAATTTCGATTTTTATGCTTCTTCCACTGTTGTGATGCTTCGACCAATCAGCGCGAAGTATTTCTTAACATCCCGATGGCTTTCGGCAAGAGCATTTCCAGATTGATTCATGTGAAGAACTCAGTTCAGAGAGAGACACAGATCAGTCTGGAGTGACCCAGGTCAACCAAATCAACAGACACAATATTTCAAAATGTTCTTAAGAGGTCAGACATTTGTAATGGAAATTCAGGAGGGAGAGGTCAAGTGATCTTTCAAACTGCAACAAAAATGTCATGTTCCCTCTCCATGTAATAAAAATAAATCTTGACAAGACACGCTTGCCTTTTGCATACACACAGTTATAATCTCTCTTACACACTGAGCCTGCTGCTGTTATCTCAGAGGCTGACAGCGGAGCATTCCTGACTCAAGGTCCTCCTCCAAAACACAGAGTAGTCCAGGCGGGGAACAGCCCAGGAATACTGAAGATTCAAGTGTTTAATAAAATACCCTCCTTGAGCGACAGTGAACATGCAGCATTACAGATTTCTTCACTCACTAGTTTCCAGCGGGACAATTATAGCAATTGATTTGTACGGATTAAAACAAGTAAAAGAAATCTATTTTCAGATTTTAGCAGATCTGCTCCTTCTTAGTCCTGGTTTAGCCCTAGACCTAGTTCAGTTCAGATAAAGTGCTGTTTTGTCCACGCTTAGGCCGCAATTTGACCAAGTTCTCTCCGGGCGCTTCTCGCTCTCTCCGGGCGTCTCTCCGGCGCTCTCTCCGGGCGCTCTCTCCGGGCGCTCTCTCCGGGCGCTCTCTCCGGGCGCTCTCTCCGGGCGCTCTCTCCGGGCGCTCTCTCCGGGCGCTCTCTCCGGGCGCTCTCGGGCGCTCTCTGCGGGCGCTCTCTGCGGGCGCTCTCTGCGGGCGCTCTCTCGGGCGCTCTCTCCGGGCGCTCTCTCCGGGCGCTCTCTCGGGCGCTCTCTGGGCGTTCAGTCCAGGTTCAGTCATGGTCTAGTCCTAGTTCAGATAAGGTGCTATTGTGCTGTATCGTCCTAGCTGTTTACGAGCCAACGCAGTCTGAAATAGTCGGTGCATTTACATTTTGAGAAGCAGTGTCTCAGGAATGCACGAGGGGCTGAGGAGTTCACATTATCAGCAGTGTATTTTCTCTAAAACACGAGTAAAAGCACAGAGCCTGCTTCTAGATAATATTTGTTCAGTTTTCAGCCTCTGGAATGTGAATTATGTGGCCTGGAAGCTGAGTTTTTCCAACAATGGTAAAGGTAACTAACCATTTCAGTTGGTGGTAATGAAAAATATTTGTTATACTTACAAATATAGTCTTTTAGTGCTCTGGTTAGAAATTGCATTTAGACCTGGTCAAAGCTTATATCTGGATTGGTGTAGTCCACGGTCTTGATTCTTTGTTTATTCTTGGTTTATTTCTGCCCACTTGAATCCCTAACAACCTTTTGCATTTATTAACCTAGTTTAGTCCAAGTCTACACTTCGTCAGTGGTCTCACTCAAATTTAGACCTAATTCAATCTAGGGCTGTATTACTAGTAGTAATACAAATATTTGATTGACTCGACACACTGGACTTTGATCAATCGACTAAAAGGGGGCGTGGCACTGGAAAATTTTCTCAAAATTATTATTTTCAAACATTATTATACTGTCCAGTAAAGGTTGTCATCAGAACAAGGATAAGATCTCATGGTCAAATAAAGACACTTTTTACTTATTTATTACTACTACGTATCAACTATCGAGCTTGTTGCTTTGTATAAAATTAGTTTAATATTTTAGCACCGTGACAACATTGGCCCAACTCTAACAGTCACTCCCAAAACTGCTCATTTCAGCTCATTTGGCAAATAAAGTCTCACAATCTTAACAAATAAATGAGTCGACTAATGAAACATTTTTTCGATACCAGAAGACACCAAACTAAAGGTCTGCAGCCATTGTTCAGTCCCAGTTTAGACCCCTAATAAGACCCTTCATCTTTCAGTATCGTTATCCGGTATTCTAACACTATCTGGTTGTTGATGCTTCTTCGTCAACGTCGTGGTGTTGTTGTTCCGGTGTGTTCCATAACAAGGCACAACCGGCAACTGGAGGCGATGCAGAAAAATCAACCAGCAAAACCAAAAACACGGCATTTTTCTGTTGGCCACCTGCACAAACAGCAGCGGCGAGGACCCACAGGAGCGCAGTTTAGTCTACAGGTGTTGTGTCTGAAAGATTATTCCAGGTCTATTCTTGGAGGCGACGGCGCTTCAGAGAGCCAGAGGAGCGGGGTTCGTCAGATGGCGAGGAGCAGGTGGGCGACCCCCGGGACGCGATAGTGTGTTCTCGGAGCTCGTGTTTGTAAAGTGGTGTGGGTAAACGGCAGGGGCAACCAGAGGAGGTCCTGGGAGAGCAATCCATTCACTGATATGCGGTGCACGGGGATGTCGAAACGAAGCAGTTAATTGTGATTATTCGAGTTAACAATCTACGCAAAATTAAGACATTTTAATTCAGTCGAAAACCTAAAACCTGGCTGTTTTTTGTCACATTAACTTTAATTTCTCATTTCTAAAGTTTGATTTGACAGTGTGAATGAAAGGGGATTAAAGTGCCTCTGACAGATCGGATGATTTATTGAGCTAAAATGCAGTTAAGATAAATAGATTTTGAATTTTACTTAAATTGTATCATTTCACTTCCTGTTTGTAATTGATGACATCACACTAGGAAATTATCCAGAAAACACTGGGCAAAAACTCATCTAATGTCACAATCTCTTTTATTCGAAAAAAAAAAAATATATGAGCGCGACTCTATTTTGTGGAATTAATGTTTTGAGAGTCAAAAAGTTGTTTCTTTGTGTAAATTCTGCCTAAACTTTGACTGGAATGATAATATGTCCATAGAGTGATGTCACTTCCTGTCATTTTCTACAGATTTTTCAACATTTTCTCCACAAATACCTACTCGATCGGTGTAAAACTATCATTTAAATCAGAGGTGTGTCATCATTATTTGTGAATAATCATATTTTTTTCACAATTATTGTAACTAACATAAGAGACATTTTAGCGCGGCATTTCTAGTGGCATAAAACACACGAGGGCCTAAAAAACAATCATTTGGAAATTACCTCATTTCTGTGCCTTGAAAGGTTCTGACTGTAGCTCATCATAGAATAATTTGGATATTTTTTACTTACGATATGAGACCAAACTACACTACAAACTAGTACTACTACTACTACTACAACAAAAAAAAATTAAAATCAAGCCGTTTAACTGGCGTGGATATTATTTTTGGCAGTGGAGACAACCCTACAATAAGAACCAGAGTGTGGGCACCCACCTGATGATGAACGGAGTGAAAGGGGCCAGTCCCAGAGGAGAGGAGGAGCCGTCCATGGGGGAGGGGTAAAGCCGACTCAGGACCAGGAGCAGCAGGAACAGGCTGGGGTGGAGCTTCACCTGCCCACTGTCACTGTAGCAAAGGGTCATAATGATAATAATGTAAAATCTCATGGCATCAACACATTATGAACAAAGGATAGATAACATAACTGAATACTCGGTGAATTAAAATACTTCAAAATATTCTATATACTACTATACTAAACATAGGGGTGGAAGTATCCAGATAACGAAAGTAAATCCAAGAGAAATGTGAAAAACCATGTCTTTAAATGTATTCATTCAGGTCGACATTTCGCCTACTGTACTTGAACTCGCCGTTTTGCCTACTGTACTTGAGCTCGCCGTTTCGCCTACTGTACTTGAGCTCGCCGTTTCGCCTACTGTACTTGAACTCGCCGTTTTGCCTACTGTACTTGAACTCGCCGTTTTGCCGTTTTGCCTACTGTACTTGAGCTCGCCGTTTCGCCTACTGTACTTGAACTCGCCGTTTCGCCTACTGTACTTGAAGTCTGTTTCTCCTACTGTACTTGAAGTCTCTTTCTCCTATTGTACTTGAAGTCTGCGTTTCACCTCCTGCTCTCACTCATCCAGTTATTGCCAATTCAGTGGAAAGCGCTCTTGTCTGCCTGAGGTTTCACTCTTGGCTCACACAGACACACACACACACACACACACACACACCGGAAGCAGACAAGATCATTTAGATGATTAGAAAAGTTTCAAACCCCAATATATGGCCATTTTCCAATCCGTCTCCCGCACCCTATGAACTAGCCACATGATTTGCAGAGGATCCTACCACACTCACAGGCGATTGATCTCAGGTGTGATTTACTGTGGCGGAGCGAGTGGAAGGGGTATAAGGCGAGGGAGTAGACGAGAATCGGGAAAGAGCCGTTCAATGTGTTGCTGAGTAGAGTATGGATGGACACGGTCAATTCATAGCACCACCTATCAATTAGTATCTGGATTTCACATATTTGGCAACTCTAATGGACACACAAATGTATTCAAATGTACTGGAAAAATATGTCAATTTATTCCACGTCATTCTCAATCAATGAGTCATTTGATCTCAGGACTATCTCCAGGTAAAGAGAATATGATCAGTGGAACAACATGCATTTTTTTGGTTAATATAATTTTCAGTTTCGCACTGTAGGGACACGTTTTAGGGTTCAAATTGGCCACCTTTTGATTACCTAATTCAATGTTGCAAACCCAGAGTGTTTTAATAGCTCTTTACACAGGCAGTAATAGAAAAATATCTACCAATAAACCTCCTTTAATCCTTCCTTATATGAACAAAAAGGTTGTAATAAAGGATAATGGTGGGAAAGCTAGTTGCCGACACACAGCGCCTGCAGTTAGTTTGAGCGTATAAAGTGTGTGTGTGTGTGTGTGTCATCAGTCATGAGGATCTCATCAGGGAAACAGAACAACAGACCCCTGCGAAAACAACTTGTGCTTTTCATTACTTTGTTCAATGCATGCCGAGAAATAGAAGGCGGGAGAGAGAAAGAAACAAAGAGGGAGAGTGGGAAAGATACAAAAATTGGCGGGCAGAGAGAGGCGCTATGCCGGATTTTTATTGTCTTAAACATGTGAAAACCAGAACTAGTTCATTTTAAACTCTTTAGCAGTGATGCACATTGACTACTGACTTACATTAACGTAATACATTTTGAGCATCATAATTCATTCGGCCTGTGCAACATTTGCACAGGCCGTTTTGCACAGTTTTTGTATTATATTTAGTTAAAAGTTGATTTTTATTATATTTTATTCAACACCCTATTTTTCATGCATGATTTATTTTATCATAGTTTATATTTTACTTTATGTCGTGCCCATTGCCAAAGCAAGTGTGTGATAGAGTGAATTTTGTTCACTTAAAATGGCAATATAAGTATATGTAACTATTGTTTGGTGTTCAAAATGATATTATACTGTCTAAAAAGAGTGTCATTTTAGTATCAGTATGAAGCATCAAGCCTTTTCGTCAAAACTGAGTCGTGTTGAGTTGCCTATCATGACCAAACTACTCCTAAATAAATTAGAGAACAACTACTTTCCCCCAGTTTGAGAACCGTTGTCTCTGGGGAGGGCTTCTTATTGTGGGAGAGACGAGACCCGTAATGAGCCTCTAATTAACGCGCGTTTTAATGTGTTTAGAGTCACAGTTCAGGGGAGCGCAGCGGGACAGGAAGTGATGTCACAGCCCTCGACCAAAACAGAGCACAATTACAAACACATTGGGCCGCGCCGGGACACAGCTGCAGCTCAGCGTTTGACAGGATGAAGACAAGACACAGAGTCATTCATCAACTTTCAAATTAAATAGTTCCGGAGAGCAACGTTTTAGACCTTTTCAAAATATCATTAGTGATGATTACTCGCAGCTAAAGCAATACGGAGGAGCTAAAACGGCTCGCAAAAAGGGTCAACGTTAAGTTAGCAAAGCATGGCAACTCTCAACGGTGAGAGGGTGAAAAGTTCCTCATTCTGTTTTTATAAATGGACAGCCTGAGCATTAATCCTGCAACTGAATTATTCAATAAACGAGGGAAATGTGGCAACTAAAAAGTTAGTTCAAGACAATCAAAGCGCTTACGCATTAAGCACTAGGGCTGCACAATATTGGAAATAGTGCTGCAATAACAACATTATAGCAATATTTTAATACTTTTTGACATAATACATTCAGTTATATTAAAAGAAAAATGTATATGCCTTAATTTATTTGTCAAACTGTCTAAATAAAACTATACTAAGACTTAATAAGAGAAATCTGCCTCTTTTTTTTTTTTTTTACATTTTCATTTTAAATACATACATTTTGTCAGTTTGATGTTATTGTGACATATTTATGCGACATATTTCATTTTTTAAAGCTTTAAATTATAGCATTCACAATACTTTTGCACAAAAAAAAAAAAAAAAAAAAAAAAGGGAAATGTGGGAAAAATACACCAATGGGCTTCGACCTGCCACTGAACAGAAAACTGGATTCCAACACTTAAATTTTTGGTCCAAACTCACCTGTTTAGAACCACAAGAAGAACATAACTTTGCACACATTTTCAAAGGCAAAGCTTTTCAAGCCTTTCATTGCCTCATAAATTTTCCAAGACTCAGCTGAGATCAACGCGGATGAAAATGAATATGCGTCATCTCCAAGCATTAGCAACAGTGCTAAGTTTAGCTGACAAATGTAAAGCGGCAAAGTCAAACTAAGGGGCTCTAAAGTACACGGCAAGTCCAAATGCAAAATGAATGTCTCATTTAGTTTAGATCACAGGAGGAATGTGCGTGTAATAAGGGAGTGCTTGGCTTGGACCAGGAGTCGAGGCAGATAAGGCCCTGGACTGTAACAAATCTCTGTAAAAAGTAGATTAATGTGGGGCCATCACCTGAAATAGCTTTCGGTATAAGTCTGCAACTGCCAGATATGAATCAAAACGCCGCATAAAAAGAAACAAACTGTAGAGTATTAGAGCGAGTCTGGGATTTTATTGAAGCCAATTTAACACAGAGGACAACCTGGGTATTTAACAGGGCCAACAGAAATAAAGCTTAGGCCCGGCCCATCTATTCCACTGGAAGACAACACTCATTTACACTTATCGAACGCAGACGTGATGTTGTTCAAGATTACAAACGTTGTGAGTGGACAAGTGGCAAAGACAAAACATCTGGACGCAAATTGATATTGAAAATAGCTGATTTTGTTACTGATAATGATATCTACATCAAACTAGTGCCATTTACATGAGAAAATGTGAAATAAATTGTTCTCGCCTTTAAGAGAAAAAGGATGGCCATGTTTAGTTATTAGAAACATTCAGAAAAGGAATATTTTGAAGCAATTGGAGTAAAACATCAGAAGGTTTTGAGGAATTTTAAGCCTCTGACAAAATTCCAATGACATTAAAAAAGTTTGACAAGTTTTTATGATAATTCAAGTCAATATTACAAAATAAACTTAACAGTACAAAACCAAAAAGGATTGCAATTGTTGACGTTAACCTTTAGTAATTAGATATTCAATCAAAACATTATGGCATTTCCGTCTTTCACCCAAAATTGAATAATCTAAGTTGCAAAGATTCATTCATTTTCAAGTGCAGGATGGTGAATGTGCAATTACAGAGCCGACACTAATGCATAATACCTCCAGTGATGAAGCAAACCAGGACTAAAAGGGTTTTTTTTACTTTTATCGCCTGGCTAAAAACAAGCTCTTTCTGTATTAAATTAAGATGCATATTTTGTTGTTTGATGTCTTATAATGAGCATGCTACATTTGATTTCCCATCTAAAACAGCGGACTGCAGTCTTACTCCTTCATTTTCTCTTTATATATATATCCAAAAACTGCAGTTCTTTTCAAACATAATAAAAGAAATATGAGGTTATTATATCACTTAATTTATTGTCTTAGAGGTTTTTGGACGGCTGATTTGTATAAAAGCAAAGATTAAACCAGGATTGAACCAGGACTAACCCTGGAATCGACTGTCTGAACTAGGTCCACACCAGGGCTGACTAGGGTAACGTCTAAACCTAGGATCACACCAGAACTTAACCATGCGTTTTCAGGACTATCCAGGACTGAACCAAGTCCAAACCAGAAGCGGCACAGGATCACTTAGAATGTACATTGTCTGTACTTTGTCTGATAGGTCTACACCAGGTCTACACCAGGTCTACACCCAAGATTAAACCAGGATTTAACCAGTCGGGACTAAACAAGGTGTAGGAGTAATTCATCGATTAAACTCAAAATGACTGAAATAATTGTCAACTGATTTAATAATGATTGTTAATTCCTCCATACGCACTCCAATAGTTGTGACGAGACTGAGACAAAACACTAATTACATCAAAATGACACAGGAAATGTTTCAATCACTTATCAAAATAATCATTATTTGCAGTCCAATCCAACGCACACTATGTTATGTTTCCGTATTTGTCAAAACCAGGATTAATCCAAGGAGTAAGGACTACCCCACAACTACACTCTGTAAACCAGGGCTAAATCAGGTCTAAATGAGCACAAAACCAGGGCTAAACCAGATCTAAACCAGCACTAAACCAGGGCTAAATCAGGTCTAAACCAGCACAAAACCATCGCTAAATCAGATCTAACCCAGCATAAAACTAGGGCTCAATAGATCTAAACCAGGACGAAGCCAGGGCTAAATCAGATCTAAACCAGCACAAAACTAGGGCTAACTAGGGCTAAATAGATCTAAACCAGGACAAAGCCAGGGCTAAATCAGATCTAAACCAGGACTAAATCAGCTTTAAACCAGCACTAAACCAGGACTAAACCAGGTCTAACCCAGTACTAAATCAGTACTAGCCATAGCTCATGCTGTAAACATTTAATGACCTTATGTTGTTTGAAACTACATCTGATTTCCCCAAGTGCAAACCGTGCACTTTCCAGAACTGTCGGGCGCGCTCACTTTTTTGTATTGAGGCCATATTTGTTTACGAGATCCGCTTACAACTGACTCGGTATACTGCACGCATGCTGTGCCAACAGAGGGAACGCACTAGAGTTTGTGTGTCTGGTTTGGCGCGGTCGTTCTGTTTGGGTGGCTGAGCTCGTGGGACGTCCGACAGCACAAAACTTGAATCCGTGGGAAATTTGCGAACGCTTCCACGAGGGTCAAGAGAGATTGCGAAAGAGTCTGTATAAAAGAGCAGCAATTAATTGGATCCGTATTAAGATAAGGCTGCTTTGGGAGCTGGCTGGAGCTTTTAAGACGGGAGTATGGACCGAACAGAGCGAGATAAGGCCAATGAACCTCCGAGGACTCAACTCCCCACTGTAAACTCTCCGGCTCTTTACTCAGCTGTGTGTAAGTATGTACAATAACAAGAAGACCGACAAATGAACTGAACTGCAATTGACACAACACAAATGGACGTGTTTGCCTGCGTCGTTGCTCATATCACAAGTAAATGAAAATAAAAAAATAAAAAAAATATTTGTACAATCCATTCAAAGTTCTGGATTAAAAATGAAGTAGATAAATATATAAATACATTTTAAAAAGCTCTTTAATACATAGTAGTTAAGTTGAAGCAATGTGTTTTAAAACTTTGTCTGTTGTGGAAAAGAAATTTGAGTTTGTGTCTAACATTGTTGATGGATATATAGGGAATTTAGTTTGAATAAATGTAGATACAATTTTATTTGAGGGATTACTTTTGAGTCATTACTTAGCTAATTTTAATCCAGGCTAATAATGCTCTTAAAGGGCAGTTCCAGTATTATGCCAAGCTTTTCTAATTGTTTTTCCGTCTCATTTACCCTCTCATTGTTGTATTGGATCGCTGTACTTACGTGGTCCTCAGATTTTCTTTCTTAAATGGATATTCGTGTTAAATCTCTCCATCTTGATCTGCAGCTCTCCGTCAGCAAAGTCCAGCAGTGACTTGCTTCTTTTACCAAGTTGTTTTAGTCCAATACTACGACTTAAAATGACCAAAATATTACATAATGATCCGCTGCTGTTGTATATTGTAACTACATACAGACAACAGCATAATGTATTCTCCTTCAACTCTGGTATTAATAGACTCTTAAGCTTATATGAAACGTTACATCCACTTTTACAATGAAAAATGTGTTTAAAATCGAATGACGCATGTTCATTTTACTTTAAAGAAGGGAGTCCAACTTCCAAATGAACGATGTATCAACGTTTGACTCAACAAGCCCCGAGTGCGTCACGTGTACTCGTTCAAAATGGATGATGTCGGCTTGTGCAGCTGGACTGTTCCCAGACACACAGATAGAGTTAATGGTGCAACGCCCCCGCTCCGGCAGAAGTGTGAGGCGCGATGGAGCAGACGGTGTTTGGATGAGCTCACCTCTCCACTGAAGCCGCCGCCTCCTCCAGCTGCGTCAGGAGGAACGGGTACAGAGCGGGGAAACGGGTGAAGAACTCCCGGCCGGTCATCCTGGACACACAGGGAACACGACAAGAAAAGACTGTTTAGTGTTTATAAAGCTGACACTACAACGTTTGAGGAGCTCTAAAAAGGACGCGAGTGAGAAACAGATCACTTATTTTGTAGTGTTTCTGTTGCGTCAAGTAAATTTATTGCTCTTGTTTTAAATAAATAAAGTATTGTACATCTTAATACTTTGGCTGATATTGAGAACAAATGTGGTACCTTTTTTATTCTTTTTATGTTTTAAGGATTTTTTGGGCCCATAGGCTTTATTTGACTGGACAGTGAAGGATGAAATGGGGATAAGACATGGGAATGACATGCAGCAAATGGTCGGAGCTAGATTTGATACGCCTGGGCAGATGTGCTATCCACTCGACCACGAGGGGAACGCAAATGTCGTAGTTCCATAGTTCAGACTACACTATTGAGACGAGCATGAACTTGAAAATGTTTTATTGACATTGTCAGTAAACAAATTCACAATGTGAGAATTTGCTTTGGCGATATGGCGCAACATAAAACACTTACAAGAATAATATATAAACTATGATAGAATAAAGGCGTGCATAAAATAAGGTGTTCAAGAATCAAGACCAGGTAATTTTGGAACTAATAAGTGTTCAACTTTTAAACAAACCAACAAGATTGTTGAAGCTACATTTGTCTTTGACGTCTGGACTCTTAACATAATTCAATGGCCATTCTGTTAAAATTATGATGACTCTTCCTCATTAACAACTTTCTCACAATTTCGGCCAAAAAAAGAAAAAAGTCCCTGGTATTGTCATCTTGGAATATGTCCATAATGACCCCCCGTCGTTCAGTATATTCAGGAGGTCCACGTTTCATGAACACGCTGCAGTTGTGAAATGTCACTTATCCATTTGGTTAAATCCAGGTGGTTATTTTTTAATTTAAGCGCAGACAATAGTTGAGGTTTATCTTGAAGTGTCCATCCAGACCCAACAAGCCAAATAACACACTAGGGATGTCACGATATCACATTGTAGCATTACAATTATTGTGAGAAGAAACGTCACGATTTAACAATAATTCACGATTATTGAGACTGTGACCAAACAACAGTCAAATCTTTCATTTTCTTTCATTCCCGTGGTCAAAATACAGTTAAATGTGCCAAAAACGGCCAGATGCAAAAAAGTTTGTAACGTTTAGGTCGATTTTTTTGGCTACATATTGAACAAAAATACTTGATTTTGATTCTAAAATTGTCACGATTGTTACTTTTTGGGGTATTTACGATTATATTGTGACCTGAATAATCACGATTATCAATTAACCTAACAATCTTGACATCCCTATAACGCACACAATCATCATTTTGCAGCAAAAACACTGAACTTAAGTATAGTTTAAATTGTTTGTTATTTTACTTGTTTCACAAGTCAGCAATGAACATTTCCTGTAACGAGTTGTGTGTATGAATGTAAAGTAGCCCAAATAATCTGAAACATGTGTCCATAACGAAATGCAAAGACATGATCTCTCCAACACAAATTCATTACGTAAGTCGCGCAGAACAGGGAACATTTTAATTGCTACTTTCCATGATGCAAATGGCAAGGTTTAAATCCACAACAGAGGATTTCACGAGGCTCGGGAAGTTATTTCGGTAATTATTGTAATTATTGCAACAATGATTTCAAGATTTCCACAACTGTTTGTCTTTGGCGCAGTGTAATGCTGAATGGGCAACAGGATCGTGCTATTTTAGGACTTCTGAAGCCTGGATTAGCCACCTCAGGGATAATTGTCGCTGTGTGCGGTGCCGTATGGGAACCTGCCTACACTTTCCACAATCTGAATCATTGTCTCTTTGAACACCAACACAGCGGAGCCGAAAGCAAACAATCAATATGTTATTATAGTATAGACTTTCAGCTTTAATTCGAAGAGGTAGAAACAAATGTGGCGTTTACGGTTCGGAATGAATTGTGATTTAAACCATGTACTCCCAGAATGTCAGTCATTTTATACCAGATTGTACTACAAATGAGGCAAAGTTATGAGAGAATTGGAAACAGTTGATGTCGATGGAAACACAGGGTTAATCAGAACGTTACAAAGTTAGTTTGTCCAGATTTCAATGTCCATTTCTTGAATGGCACGATAGAGACCATGTTTTGGCTTTTATGGAAATGATTTTGCCCATGATTTGACTTGGTACATACCGTACATTACAGCCTTGATTTTTACAGCAGCACTGCAGGGTAACGAATCAGTGCATATTTTCCAAGAATAAAGTGTTTCTGACAGTTCGGACGACTCATTGAATTAAAATGCAGTTAAGTTTTATACATTTAAAATGTTGCTAAAATATATATACAAAAATTATCTCAGAATAGCTTGGTTTTTTTAGGTATATAATTTCACTTCCTGTTTGACATCACACTAGGAAATTACCCATTAACACTGGGCAAAAACTAATCTAATGGCACCATTTGTTTTTTTACTTAAATGAAAATATACGAGAGCGACTTTATTTTGTTGCATTATGTTTAGAAAAGTAGTTTATTTTGTGTAAATTCTGCATAAACTTTGGCTGGAACAAATGTACGTCAAAATTAAAACATCGTAAAAACCTGTCATACACACTTTAAAGAGTTTTGACTTGACTAAGAATTCAGACTTTTGTCAAATTACTTTTTATGATGACATGTTTTATTATTAAATTAAATTGTGTTGCATAACAGTACAGACAACAGTGCAGAATGCAAGCCCAGCTATGATTGGGCTTTTTTTTTTGACACCACATGAGATTATATTTAATGAAAAACTGCTCAGTAACGTTGGAACAATTATGACTGATTACTCAACTCAATTCAAACTTTATTTCAGACTCAAAAGTGGGCCATGTACAACAATTAAAAAACAGACAGAATACAAAATAAAATAAATCAAATTCAAGATTGGGGAAATATTTTGGAGGTATCGGGGAGAAGTCTTTCCCTGATTGTTGAATTCGATGTTCGTCCCGATCATATAAACCCAAACAGACTGAGACAAGTGGAGGAGACACGGAGGCAAAGGAGGCCAATTGTTCATCAGAGATAAGGATGTGGTCTTGGGCCAAACTGTCTCAACAAATCAATCCTTGTTATTGCCGCAACAAACAAACAGTCCCATACACGGCGCATGTGCTTCCATCACGCGCACTACGGCTTTACTCGGCATACTAGACTTAGGCGTACTGTACATAAACTTTATATTTACACGCTCTCGAGGCTTGATACATGTTTTACTTAAGTGTCCCGGACTAAATTGAGAGTGGCCCGAAGGGAAAAGTTGTGAGCGGTGAAGCACATGATTCAGAGAGAGACAGGACAAAATCAGGGTCAAAATCGCAGCTGACATTTAGAGCCCTCAAAAAGCCACAAAGTCAAACTAAGGCAGAGGACAAAGACAAGCTGAAGTAGGATTAAATGGGAAATGTCAGACTGACCCTGTGGTAACAGACTTTAAACTACAAACTATTGAACTACTGACTGTTAGAATCAGAATTGAAACTTATGTGCCTTAAAATGTTCATGGGTGGTATTATTATTATTATTATTATCATCATCATCATCATCATCATCATCATTATCATTATTATCATTATTATTTTTGGTCATCTGTCATTTTATTTTATTTGTTTGCCATGTGTTTTGTTTTATCTTCTTCTTCTTCTCTCTTTTCTTTATTTTGGAAAAAAAAATACATTAAAAAAATCCGAATTACTTTTATTATCTTTCTTACAGAAGAAATAAAGGTTATCAAAGAATAAAAAAATCTCAAGTTACACATCAGTATCACAAAAGAATTAAAAAAAAAATAGAATGGCCTTGTCCAGTCTGGCGATCAAAGCCAGGATTTTTTTTTTTGGCTGTGAGGTGAGCATCTAACCCTTGTGCCAGTGCCAGTAGTGCATCGTCTTCTGAACATAATTAAGTAGCAGTTCATCTTTAGTTACAGATGTGGAAAACAGGTACGTGTCCAGGTCAACAATGGGCCTTAAGCTGTCACTTTAGAAATGCTAAGAACTTTGCCACGGTATAAACCTCCGCCTGAGATTGACAGTCAACCATTACCGCATGCAATTACCTCTAGTGTGTATCTAGGAATCAATTTCAGACAATCATCTCCCCCTAATGACCCAAAGTCCAAAAATACGACCAAACTTTTCTCCAAGAGACTTAATTTCCTCCTGGATGTTCCCTTTGGCTTCCTGTGAGAGGAGATAAGTAACACTATAGGCCTCTGAGGAACTCGTCACCAGGGCCAAAAACTCAAACCAAAGACAAAGCAATGACAGCACACTGAGTTAGGAGGTCTTTTCAACACGGCCTTGTGTCCCGTTAGGCAGTTTGACTTAAGTTAAACACAGAACGAGTAGTAAACATTAGGGCTGAGGAAAAATAAGTAGATGTGATTTTTCTAAAAAGCATTGCAATTAGATTTACAGTATATATTTTATTACAGAGATTCTGTCCAAACACACGTTGTAAACAATGATCTCATGCATATCCTGTTTGTAGAGCTCTGAACTATAGGGGAAACTGGTTTTATTTGCAATAAGACTGAACATTTAGTTGTTTACAGAGGACGTTTAGTTACTAAAATAACTGCAGCATTTGTGATTGGCCAACTGTGCTTTTAAGTTAACTGCAATAACTCTTGCTTCTGGCTTCAAGAACAATATTATTTAATATAAAAATGACATTCGCCCTGTTGTAGACACTCACATTTGTTGGTTTAAAGTACTAAAGCTTTCTACTTTCAACAAACAAAACAAGTCGACAAAAGATGCAAGCCAACATTTAAGCATTTAAACGCACCCATTTAAGTTAAATCATCTCTATCCCTAAGTAAAGGTAATTGCAATTTATTATTTGTCACTTTATACTGTTTATCAAAGTTATTGAGTAAGATAGTTATATTATGGCTTTTATTTACCATTGGCACATGCCTAAACCTAGACTAAAGGCAATTGCAACACATTTGAAGTGACATTTTCTAAACCTTATGATAAAGAAAAACACTGCCTGCTAAGCAACCAAACTGCTAGATCAGATCCCTCATAAGTCCAGAGCAGTGCGGGGAGAGAGAGATAAACTGCAGTCTGGAACATCGCTGTGTTTACAATAACTTTTTATCTCAGCAGAGCAATCATTTCAACATCCAGGCACCCCCCAGAGGAGCGCAGAAGTTAAGCATCACGTACGAGTGAGCTATCTCGTCGTGACTCCGGTTACCATGTAAAATACACAAAATCAAAATCGAAGACGGCAAAGAGACGTGGGAACGCCGGGCCGCAGAAGAGTTTCGCTGTGGGTTATTGCAGTGGACAAGCTGTCGCAGTGCATTTACCAAACAGAGATCACAAATGTAAAGCTGTGGACACGGAGGAGCCGGGAAAAGGGGGGAACGCGAAAGCAGATGAACGCGATGCAGATGGGACTTCTCTGTTGTGAGCATGTCAGGTCAAGATGGCGAGAGAAACTGGCACGAGAAATTGTGTTTTGAAGTAGTATCAGATGGGTTACAAGACAATGTGGTATAAGTCCACGGACACGACCAGCAGAGACTCATGGATCACTATATGAAAGCAATATTCAACTTCAAAGACACATGTATTGTATGTCTGCGATATGTTCGAAATGTGCTCATTGAATTCATACATTTAGACATGCGCTTTATGAAAACAGTCAGTTATAATATTTGAAAGACGTGTAGATAGATGAATGGATGAATGCATAGAGGAGGGGCATGGGCAGTGTTGATGGTGCGCAGGGTTAAAGTGACAGGTCGGACGACTCGGTGAACTAAAATTCAGTTAAATTTTATGTGTTTAAAATGTTGCTAAAAATTAGGGAAATGTTATCCCAGAATAGCTCTTCTTCTTTTTTTTTTTTTTTAGGTTTATAACTTCCTGAATGTGATTGATGACATCACAGTAGGAAATTACAGAGCAAACACTGGGGAAAAAACTCATCTGACGGCACAATTTTTTCTATCTGACAAATGAAAATATATATGAGCGACTTTATATCGTTGAATAAATGCTTAGAGTGTCAAAAAAGTAGTTTATTTTGTGTCAATTATGCATAAACTGGAATGAGTGACCCTTCTGTGATGTCACTTCCTGTCATTTTCGATAGATTTTTTTACATTTCTCCATGAATACCAACTCAATTGGTGTAAAACTATCAAGTATATAGTACAACAGGTAGAAATACACCAAATAAAGTCAAAATTAGAAAAACGTAAAAACCTGTCATACGTCACTTTAAATTGGGCGTCTGCGATGAAAGATATCTGATCGTGGGGGAACTCGGGTGCCGCATTTCCCCACAGTGAGACTAGGACAAAGAGCAAACTCAGAACTGTCAATACGACCAAAGACGAGCTGCAGTTTGTATCCAGCGTGTCCGATATATGCTCCCGATAGTCGTCCTCCTCTCGCCGTGTCTGCGATCAATCTCTAACAAACTTGTGACCGCGCGGTAAACATGAGCACAACGGGAGACGAGTTCGGCCGTGAACCAGGACTGTATTTCCCCGTTGCCATTTACTAACTTTTACAGACGCCGTTCTCCTGTAGCACTAGCCTCCGTTATCCGTCTTATTACGTCACAAACACCTGCCACTTTAACTGCAACTATTCATACACTCACTGCACTGTCACTTTCTGAACTACAACTTTAAACTTAACTGTAAACTTGTGTACATAGCAATGCCTATTTTTATTTTTATTTTTATACTATAGTAATTTTAAAATTGTCCCTTAAATGCATGCCCTTTTGTTTGACTGAATATATGTTGTTTTATTATTGCTCAGTGTTTTATGTTGCACCTTAAGGCCGAGACAAGTTCCTATGTCTGTGAAGTTTGTTCATTGACAATGGCTGGATTTCATTCGTAAATCTTATTGTGAAATTGTGGTTCAGTGATTGTCCGTTTATTCCAGCTCTATGCTATATGCTTTGGGATGTCAGGATTATTAGGGTTAATCGAAAATCGTGATTATTCAGGTCACAATATAATCGTAAGAACCAAAAATAATAATAATTATGACACTTTTAAAAGCAAAATTAGGCATTTTTCGTTCAATATAAAGCCCAAACAAAAAGACCTAAATGTTTTATCAAACTTTATTTTGTCTTTCTGGTAACAAACTTGAGGAATAGTAACATAAATATAACATAAAAATGAAAGATGTATCAATAATCGTGAATATTCGTGAAATTATGATTAGGGGTTGTTTTTTTTCACAATAATCATGACACTAAAATTTGATATGGTGACATCCCCTATATATGCTATACTTTTCCACACCCACCCCTCCCTTTGGTCAGCCTCTGTCAAGCGAGTGAGTGACAGGCGGATTTAATCAATCAGAGTGAAGTGTGAACTCTCAGAAGCAGACGATTTGAATCGTAATCTAAGGCTGAAAATTGGCATATGCGATCCCAGATACACCGGGTCTTTTGCAGCTCTGGTTTTAGTTAATCATCAGGATGGAACGTTCTTGTTAGACATTAAGGAGATAAAGTTAGATGACTCCTGATTGAGATGGTCTGAACACGTACAATGGATATACGGCGGAGTAGGATTCAAACTATGAAAAGAACGGACAGTTGATCTATTTGAGCAAAAAGTCGTGATGAACGTTTTTGTCGAAATCGCCCCAACTATCAACGACTTTGATTTGATTCGTCTTATCGAAAAATGAACTAAAATGCCTTTCAAACTGAACTTCCAAAACTTAAACAACACACAGTTCATTATCCATCCCTCCAAAGTTTGAATTCCGCTCCAAACCACATGCTTTTACTGACAGATGATTGTCTCGATTAGAGAAACCCAAGCATGTCATTGACGATTAGAATGGACTGAATCTCGATCTCGATTAAAATTTGATTAATTGCACAAGTAGAAAGATTGTGAGGCAACTGGAGGAGGAAGTGTTTTTTTTTTTTTGTTCGTTGTTGTATAATGAGTCTAACGTTACAAATAATATGGTAGTCTTAGCAAATGTTATGGAGACGACCGATACGGAACAAAAACAACACTATTTTTGAACTGCAGACATTTTCCAAAACAGAGTGCAAGCCGGAGACCATATGGTGATAACCGCTTTGGATATGACCAGACAGTTCAGCCTGACAAATTCAGCTAGGTCGAACATTGTGTACCTGCGGGAAATTAGAGCAATGCCTCATGAAAAATCAAAAACACACTGGTCTGATTTCTCTATTTGGGCGTTGTTTTTTTATGCAATGCTTCCGGAAATAAAGTTAAAATATACAAGAACGTACCCAAACACTACAGACACTTTATCTTGAACTGTATCCATTGAAAGTTTTGTTTTATTGAAGATACGGGGAAATACTTGTCCTCTTGACCTCGATAGACGATACAAAACATTTTACATGCTTTTATCTTGTTGCTATTCGAAGCATAAAAACAATGGTTGTTTTCAAACGCGATACACTGTATAAATAGATTTGTCCTTGATTTACTGTAATACATTTCAAAATATGAATATGAAAAGATAAGAGGTGTGAGGTGAAAAGTCACTCCGGAAACGGCAGCAAACGCCAAACGAACCCATTGAACTGTGTGACAGCGTTTAGCAACAAGTTCATTTCTGAAAACCACAATCATTTCATCGTGAACACGAGAATCCGTATTCAGAACAGATGTGCTCAGGAAAACTGGCAAGCATTTCAATGTCTTAATACAGCATTTGACAAAAAAAAAAAAAAAAAAAAAAAAAAAAAAAAGTGACAACGAGGCCCGACAGACACTATAAGATAAAAATAACATAAGAAAACTTCTCACATTTGTTCAAAAATAACTCAAAACTCTGCAACGCCGAGTGAGAAACCACGAGACGGGAGATAAGCGACAGTGCTCCAAAAGACAGAAACGGACGGATAAAAGCGTAACAAAACGAGACGCGAGCGGCCTTGGCGTTTTCAGGGGCGGTCAGGAGTGGAAATACAGGAAGCGGTGTGATTCCAGGGACATGGGGAGTAACGTTTGATTCAGTCTTTATCTTACATGGCATTAAGGCTACAACAGATCATTTTATTAACCTTTAAGACAGCGAATATAAGATTTCTACATAAATTGACCCAGATGGAGCTTGTGTGAAGCAGTTTGAGGCATTCTGAATGATTAAAAACATAGATTATACCCATCTCATGTGCCTTTTTGCTGTTTTACTAATATGTTTGAGTCATAAACCTGTTCTCTCAGCTCAAGGCATTTTATGGAGACCGAGTAAAGTCAAGATATTCATTATTTGATATCTAAATTAGCTGATGATACATTGACGAGCTGCGACAAATCAATCAGTTTGCTTCAGAGCTACACAGCATTGTACTAAAATATAAAAATGTCATATTCTTCTGCAGCCCGTCGTTCCCCATATTCAAAAGTATACAGTCAAAAGTGTTTTGAAAGGGTCAATTTAATGTCTTAAATACTATTCTTTGGCAGTGTCCCGCGTTCAAAGGGTAATATTAGCCTTACAAAGTTGCTGAAACTTCACACATCGAGAGCAAGAGGAAGAAACAAACTTTAGCGTCACGATTATCGTGAGAAAAAACATCACGATTTAACGATCATTCACGATTATCGAGAGTGAGACCAAACAACAGTGAAATCTTTAATTTTCTTTCATTCTCGTGGTATACGTTTGTGACCGGCTTTATAAAATGTTAACTTTCTGAAAGATAAAATAAAGTAATATGTGAAAAAAACAGCCAGAAGTCTGTATTTTGGGCTGTATATTGAACAAAAAGGACTTGATTTTGCTTTGAAAATTGTCCGCATTATTTTTATTTTTTTTTACTTCTTACGATTATATTGTGACCTGAACAATCACCATTTTCGATTGACCTAATAATCTAGACATCCCTAACTAAAAACAAGTTGATATTTTGAAGTACACGCTGCACGGTCTACTTCTGAAGTCCTTGTGTTTTAGAATTAAAATTATACTACACCTCTTTTATTGCTGCAAGTAACAGAAAGTAGAACGGCTCGACGACCATGTCTCTTTTTCTAAAACAATCTTGCATTATTTAAACAAACACCAAAGCGACCCACGCCACAAGGCTACAAAAGCAGCTCAAAAAAAAGGTTTTATTAGTAGCGATACGACATTGTAATCTCAATTTCAACAAACAAATGCCAGTTCATGTGAGAGTGAAGATGCAAGACATATTAGTGGAAAATCCTTGACACATTTCGCAAACCTTGCATCTATAAACCTACAACAGCAGCCTCTTATTTTGACTCCACCCTTAAAGGCAGCTTCATACAAACTGTAAACTTGACTTGGAAATAACACTTGACCCAGGTCTGCAATCGTTTTTCTTATCACGGTTTCCACACTCTTGGCATTTGGGTCTTGCTATAATTTAAAACACTTCGAGAAATCTCACAAACACGCCTTGACAGATTCAGGCAGAGAAGGTGCTCTCATCTTTTAACTCGTAAAGGAGAAACGGGCATAACTCTTTAGAAAGCAATTGATTACAAAAAGGTATAATCCAATTTCAGCTTTGCACGACTCAAATAGAAAATCAATCCAAAGCGCTGAACAAAGTTTCACAAAGGATTGCTCACTTCTCCAGTCTTTTGATTGATGAGACAGAAGGAGCCATGAACTATGTCAATGCCAATAGAAAACACTGGTAGCCAACTTGAAAGTGAAATAAAACATCACTAAATCAATACAGACAAAAGTTTAAAGTTGGAAAATACTGCGTTTAAATGTGATTTGTTTTCGCTGGAGGTTTAAACATCCATTTTTCCACTATAAAAATATTATAATCCA
Organism: Chaenogobius annularis; assembly: GCA_015082035.1. NCBI lineage: Eukaryota > Metazoa > Chordata > Actinopteri > Gobiiformes > Gobiidae > Chaenogobius > Chaenogobius annularis. The sequence goes on from BJKM01000520.1 coordinate 330,496, forward strand.
CTTTGATTTAGTAAAAAGCTGCGTTTTCAAACCAGAACGCATGTTAAAAACATGCATATTGCAAAGATTAGTGACAACGTGACAAGGCATAATATAAAAGAGGCATACAATATAGAAAGAAAGAGAAAAACACAAAATGCAATTCATTTCTGACATAATTGACAAACGCATTGTCAATTTTTCTGGTCTGAAACTAACATTTACTGTTTGCAACACTTTCAAATCAACTAAAAGTAACTAAAAAACAATTGGAAACTTATGTGTGGTAACATTATACTGCATTAGAGTAGTGAAAAATAGATACAAATCAGATAAAACTCATTTCAAACAGTAACGATACTAATCAAAACGGCAAAATGCGCTCTTTGCTGAACAGTTTTGGAACAATCTTGAGCTTTATCAGAACTAGTATAAAGACCACATGGTAAAATAAATAAAGTACTATTATTTTGTGTTGAAAACAACAGTCCATTGTGTAAAAAAACTAATATTATCGCAGTGGTATTGAAATCGGTATCAACTATCAAGCGTTTTCCTTTGAATCGAAATAGAGAACTGGTGACAACAATATACTGTCTAAAGTACTCATACTCGATAGCTGAGCAGTTTTATTCTCTTGTGTGCTAAGCAGCTTCAGTGTGGTGTCTGCGCTTGGACTGCTGGGATCGGTCTTCTCTTTCGGTGAGCAGCAGAAGGCTAAATATGGAGGGACCGCCGCTCACAGACGCAGGCGGGCTCAGCGGTGTTACAACAGTACCTCCTGGTGGCTCCTGGGCTCATAAAATACTAAAAACTAAATCCTTTCTCCATGTAAAAGGTCCATCTCGATAAGAACAAATACGACTAAAGTTGCGTAGCTTTAAGTTACACACAAAGCAGGAAATGAATCAAACTTTAATAGATGTCTAATTGTCAATGAACAGCTGGGGTCTTTTAAATCAAGGGGTCTACAACAAATCCTGGGTCACTAAAGCATGGGTTTTGTAGCAGAGTTTAGAAGAGGTTAGAGTTTTGAAATTGGGCTATTTTTGGTGTTAAATTGCAATTATTGTCTTGTTATTTTTTCCCATCATATTGCTCAATTTCCGATTTCATGAATATAAACAACAGATTTTGTCTGTCATATCTGCCAGCCCTATCCCGATTCAATTCATAACTTATATCAGTCGTCGTTGTCCACATTTCTTTACTAAAATGTGTGTGCCAAGAGCTGGGTTTGACTTTTTGCCCGGATTGTTGCAGCACAGGTTTATAAATCAATAATCCATCACCGGACTCATTCTGTGTCATATTGTGTTCCCAACAACCACATGGCTCTATGGGCAAAGCAGTCACGTTGCCTATGAGTTTTATTTATTGACTTTCACGCCCTCCACTAACAACAGAGGGCGGAGGTGTGGTTTGTAAAGTGTGATTTCCAATTTTTAAGGTCATAAATGTGAAATCCTCATCCCGAGGTGACGAAAAGCATGATGAAAAGTCAATGAAAGCCACAAGAACGCATCATTTGTCAATAGTCTACAACTAAATACTGACTAATATTATAACCCCTTTCATTTGTAAGCGGTTGTATATCTATTGTCTGATTATTAAAGCACTTCTTTAGCTGACACCAACCTGTTCTTCTTGGCGTGCTCGTCTTTGCCTTTCTTGACTCCGAATATCCGCGTGATCAGAGTGCTGAAGAGGAGCGTGGACGAGTTCCTCACCTGGCACCCCAAAAGAAACGGTTACAAAAACTGGCAGCCCGATCAGAAACAGTGACACAGCAGTTTGAGAACGACCTGGAGACAGTGTGTCGTGTTTATACTCGAGTTCACGGTGTTCCTCCGCTAAATGTAGCTAAACCTGGAGGGCAAAGGAACATTTTAAATCTGGTGTGAAACCAATGGAGTGTATGACGAGTCTTGTCTTTGCAGATCTGCTGGTTCAGTTCAGGAGTAAATGCTCTTTCCAATGAGCCTCAAAGCCACACGGGAATAAATCTACGAAAACTAATCATTTGCTTGAGTGACGAGTGTGTATCTTTAGACCGTATTTCACAATGATATACAGTTCAACAATTCAACAAAGAGGTGCATTCAAAAAAATAACATAAAAATTAATTAAAAAATAATAAAAACATTAAAAAATAATTAAAAATAATAAAAACATTAAATTATTCTTTTTTTAAATAGAATTGTATATTATTTAAATTAGATTAAAATAAACTGAACACAACTAGTACAATTTATTAGATTCGTTTAATTAATTAAAATGTGCTGCTTCTCTTAACACCTCTAACACATGACATTCACACATGACAAGAAATAATAATAAATAATACATTCAATTAAATTAACAATATCATCTCCATATTTCAAACAAGACGTGAACCAATTATTATACAGCAATTTAAATATCTCAATTCCCAAATCTACACCAAAAATTAAAACAGGACATTTAACATTACAAGAGAGCTTTTTGTGCTTTATCAGACTGATTTTCCCTTCCCCAAAAAGCACTGTATTTTCACCTATTTTACCATTTGCTTTCCATTGCATGCGTGTGTGGCCTGCACTAAACACTACTAACTCTACTAAATGTGGCTGGACCTGAACTGTAAAGGAACATTTCGTCTTGTGTGAGCAGCCGTGATGGAGGTTATGAGTGTTTGGTGTTTTGAACTCACTGCCCAGAGAGCCGAGGTGAAGCCCAGCACCGCGGCCTGCATCCCCTCCGACACAAACGGGACGATGTTCTCCCCCAGGCGAGTGTCTCTGTACAGGGCGCGGAGGATGTTCAGAGCGTGCACCTGAGAAACACAGAGAAACGCATGAATAAAGACGAGGTTTTTGAAGGGAGCGTTAAGTGGTATTTAAGGGAAGCGTTTCTCTTTAAGTATTGCTTGTGCAGTTGGCAAGTGAGACAGGTGGTCAGAAGACACTTGGTGCATTCAAATAAAATAAATAAAATAAATAAAATAAATAAAATAAATAAAATAAATAAAATAAATAAAATAAATAAAATAAATAAAATAAATAAAATAAATAAAATAAATAAATAAATAAATAAATAAAATAACTGAACAACAGTCTTTGCAACAATTTATTAGATTATATTACCCCTAACATATGACATTCCAAGGGACAAACAAATAAAATTATAATAAATTAACTAACTTTACAATATCATAAAAAAATTGCAATACTGTAGTAGAAAGAAAGAAAGAAAAAGCCTCAGTGTGCTTGAAATTCATCTCTGTATCCATTCCTAGCTTTTAGCTCATTTTCCAATAATCCTAAAACATTTGGAACTGCAGAACGCACTTTGCTCCGCCTTTTTGTGCATCCCTTGTGCAAATCACCGAATGTGGGAACGTCTTGGCCTAGTTCTTCTACACTTTCCCGTATCGTGGTTTCTAACGGCTTTTTTTTCCCCCAAACCTCAAAAATACTGGTCACAAACATCGTGCCGTGCCGCAGATGGTACGTTTTGGGCCGGGACGGCGCTGCGTGTTACTGGGTGGTCACCTGAGGGACACTGGATCGTTCCGAGTCCCGGTCGGACGAGGGGGAGGCCAAAGCGATCAGCTCCCTCATGGTCATCTTCAGCAGGCTGCAGCTGGAGGATTTAGGTTCAGAGGAGAGCAGAGCCTATGACAAAAATACAAGTTAAATAGTACGATTGTGCAGCAAAGTTTCAAGTTTCACATCAGCTGCGGCGTAAGTAATAACTAGTTACATGCCAAAGTTGGAAGTAAATCCACACTAACAACGTTGTACACGCAAGCGTGGTTGTGTCCTTGGGCAAGATACTTTTCCCGCCTTACATATGGTGGAAAGAGTGTATGCAAAATGAGGTCATCTAAGAGTTTTGAATGACTACAGGCAATGTAAATCAAATCCAAAAGCTGTTTAAAGGATAATAAATGTAATGAAAAATCGACTTTTAGAGCTTTTAAACCAGTCTAAGCTGTGTTTAGAGTGTTTCCTGAATGTTTAGGAAATTGTTATTCTCTTTCGAACTAAACTTTCTGTGATCACCAAGCCCCGATACACGCCCACTGCTTTTTACTTTGTTCTCAGATTTAAAAAAACAAAAACAAATAAAAACACAGATCAATATCAGTCTCGTCGCGCCAAAAATCGCCCCCGAGTTCAAATGGGCATAATTGACAGGTGGATTAGCCAATCATGGGAATGCATGCTACATCTGCATTAAAACAAACAATGGCCGCTTACGAGGAAAAAATCACATGGAATGAAAAACGTTGCAGGTTTCTGGAGAATCAATGGGTGAAGGACTAAACGTAACGAATGAATGAATGAAAATAGTCATTATTAAAGACAAATAACAGAAAACTTTATATCAACAAGGGTTTTAACTCTTTTTCATCTTCTCTAGCCAAAATAAGAGTAGACATAGAACAGTAGAAGCTTCTTGGTGACACATTTAACTGATCAGGAACGAACTACAAGCGAAAACACAGACACAGTTTTGACGTCGTGCTAAACATCATTTATGTTCTTTCAGCCACTTTCAAAACCGACTACAGTGACCAATGAATGTTCCATGTTTGTGAGTGGAAAACAGGAGCCGAGGTGACAGAACAGAGCCACTGTATTGAACAGAGGGGGTTTTTTGTGTGTGTGGAGCAGCTGTGCCTGTCCCGGGAGAAGAAGCATGTCTGTGGGAGAAGTACAGTCAGAATCGAGTGGGTTTGAGGGCATTTGGGCACAGGGAGGGGTGAGAGGGGGATGGATGGCAGGGGAGGAAGAGCAAGCGCTAGGGAGGGAAAGAAAGAGAGAAGAGGAGGCTGTTCCTGCTGATGTGAAGTCTGTCTTTAGGTCGCCAAAAGAGCTTCGAGGGTTTCTGTGTGGTGGAATGTAACACAAAAATGCTGCCTCGTTTCCGCCACAGACTTACCACCTCCTCTTTAATATTATGTAACATTAAATACTCCCATTGTCAAAACTGGATGAGTATGATATCCACATGTGTGTTTTGAAAGACAGGCTGAAAAGTTTGTATTGGGAAAATAAAACTCTTCTACTGGGGCATGTCTATAACGAGCTGCAACATCTTTAAGAAGCTTTAACAATCAAGACTAAAGGAGGGGGCAATACATAATACATAAATAAACCAATAGTGTTGATTAGAGTAACAAATATTAGTAGTGTGTGATTAAAAGAAAAAAAAGAAGACTAAACATAACCAACATAGTGTCCTTTTTAACCTTAAGAGCAACTTGCATATATCCAATTACAGGTGTATTTATTGCCACCAGAAGAGGAACATAGTGCACCTTTAAACATGTATTAAATTATTTCTGTCTCGTCATGCCTCAAGTTTAGTAATGTCCTGTATAATCTGCATACACAACTTTTCCACTGATGTTCTGATGAACGAGAGAAAGAAAGTTTTACCAAAGTAGGGCTGTTTTGTTTGTAAGTTGGACACAAACTGAATGAAAGCCTTCTGCTCAGTCAAGCATTTTGGATTATACAACCCCGGCATTCCTCGGTCGGCCCAGAAAAGACCAAATGAGCGAATAAAAACATGAGAGGGGCAGTGATGTCAGCAGAGCCGGGGCCGAACCGCAAGAAAGCAGCGTCTCCTTCAGCAGTCGGACGATGCGACGCAAACTCCGCCGTTGTCGTGGTTAAATGTGGCGCTGGGGCTGTAATCAGGGGAAGTGGCTGGTGCACGGAGTCATGAGTCAGCGAGGTGAGTGGGAAACATGACTAATGAGAGGTTCAACCAGAGGACAGGCGGGCGACGGGCTTGTTTTTACAGCATTATGTCACAGGTGTGTCTAAAGAGTGGGACAGGTTAGACATACGGCCAGGTAATATGCTCAAACAAATAAAAAAATATATATATTTATTGTATATAGAGGTGAGAGTTATATCGAAAACATTTATAATATCTCAAATGTTGTTTTGGAGATATGAAAAATTTGAATATCATGTATATTGTCACAAAAAGAGTGTAAACCACCAAACAAGCACATTTGTGGTTCATTTTATGCTCAACCAAGTCATTCACAGGCACATTTTAGAACTTTCCTGATGCAGCAGTAAAATAGGGTCCGGTCGGAATATCGTTGCAGAGTCGATATAGTCCACCCCTAACCATACAAACCTTTTTTTTCCTTAGTTTTTGTTGTTGGTCAAGTCATTTGTAAAGCGATAACTTTACAAATATCAACACGGTTTTACACTTTGCACATTGTGTTTCCTTGTGGTATTCCTTAATTGCAGCTCATTTTTGTAATATTATCATTTATCGTGATATTTTAAGGAACAATATACTGTACTTCAAAAACATTTATCGTAACAGGCCTAAATAGTATACACTATTATCGCTGATCAATTGAAAATTGATTTTTTTAAATAAATCATGTGCAACCAAAGCAAGTTACTGAACTGACAACAGAAAATTCCATTCCATTCGAGCTTCCGTAGTGTACAAAAAAAGTCGAATATACCTGTCCCAGTCATGAATTCCAAGGGTTTGATTATTTGTTTTTGTTCAGCATTTGTCTGTAAAGCCCTCTGGTTTCGATATTTGGCTGTGATTTGTGCCAGAGATGATAAACATATGGAAGCTGCAACATAACAGTGAAATGGTAGCCTTTTTAACCACTCGTTTAGTCCAGAATAACGCACACACCTGTATGTAGAAGGGGATCCCGGCGCTGCGTCGAGTGGCACACAGTTTGGACGAGGGGTCGCTGGACTTGACCTCCTCCAGGACCTCAGCGAGCCAGCGGGACGGCAGCCGCTGCAGGGCCTGGCTTCCACTTCTACAAAACATCAAAATGCAGGAAAATATGTTAAGTATTTTTGTAATGATGTATTTCCAAAGTATCTCTAAGCTGCAGGCATGATAGAAAGTTTTACAGACAAATCCGTTGCATTATGATTATGTTTATGATGCTAATAGTATTCAAACTGTCAAACTCAACAGCTCAAAACTAAAACAAACATTAGAAACCACCACACAACTTAAAGTAAGACATATTCTCCATAATCATTGAGTAGATTTTTAATATTTACAATGAGCCATATACATCACAAAGCAGACTTACAGATAAAGATGTCATTTGACACAAAGCTATCATGGCTAACTGCTATTGCCCATCATTGAACAAAATAGAGTGACTTCACAATGCACAATGGGACAAAACAACTCCTGGAGGAACAATGTAAAGTTCACCCTTAACATAAACACTACACAAGCCCTGCATTACTTAAGACGCTGTTAAATGGCCGTCTTTTATTCTATTTCCAAGTGTCTGACACAACACAAAGGAAATTCCTGGTCTAAACTTACTAACGCATTTACACTGCTCCCTGTGGCATCTGTGTCCTCAAACAAAAGCTAAGAATATGATTCGGAGGAGGTCTGGAGAACACACACCCAAAAGAAACCGCTGGAGCTGCAGCTGTTTAACGACTCGCACTGAAGCAGAGCGCTTTCAAACAATCCAACGTGGAGCATGGCGACGCAGGAGGACGTTATAATAAATGTAATGTTAAACTAAATGCAAAGACATTCAGATTCCACTGAAATCTTACATTGGATGAACACCGAATTAAGTATGCAAGCAGTAACACACAAGAAAGTCGAAAGTATTCTATTTTTGTAGGTTTATATTTTTAATTATAATATATTCTTATACTGTATACAGTTACTTAATGTTCAGAGGACTGTTAAAGGGGCTGTACGTGATTTTTCTCATCTCACCTCAGTACAGATATATAAAGGCAGCTCTTAAAGTCAAAATTAAACTGCTGTGTGCTGTCTGCATTTAATTATAGTGTTTTATTAGTCTTTTATGATCTGAGAACCAGGAAGTGCACTGGGAGCATGCTAGTTGCTAGTTGTTAGCTTTACAATGGCGGCTCTTTTTACAACTTTCAAACTGTAAGTCGCATTAGGCAAATGAGGAATAACTGGTGCACAACTTTTAAAATAATAAATATATCCATTATTAAAATAACAATAGTTCTGTTTCCCACATTTATAAGAGTAAAAATCAGGTCCAGCGCCTTTAACTAAAAGGAGACAGAAAAGATTATTGATTTTATTTATAGAATGACAATTTCCTATTCGTTTTGAGAGAGCGGAATTGCATTTATTTAAAGTTATTGCCCAAATAAGTAAGTGAATAGATACAAAGTGTGGGTACTTAGAAATGCCACTCAACTGACTGAAATAACTCTATATTGTCCATACGGTATCTTGAACATTTTAGTTGTTTTTAACCACTTAAGTTCTAAATGACAGAGAGTGAACTACTATTTGGTGCATCATAGAAACATAGGAAAGCACAAAGGCATATCCGGAGTGCATCAAACGCCTGTGGTTCGGCACCCAACAATCAACACCCCATAACGGAGCGCACAGCCGCATACCATCCACACAGAAGTATTCACACATCCAGGCTCCGAACCCGCCAAATAATGTCCCCTCTTGCACAACTCACTACTGCCGTTGCCTAAAAACAAAACAGGACATTTTGTTTCAGCTGCTTGAGAGTCAAAAGGAGGTTTCGTACTGGGCCAGTGCAGCTTGTCACCTGCCGCAGACTAAAGATGGCTCCCGCAAACCAGCGCCGAGCAAAACAAGGCCACCACAAGGACTTTACAACTGTCAGTAAAAGTCCCAAGGGTTTAATCCGGTCTGTAATGTGCAGCTTTTGAAGTGTTTTTATCAGAATGAATATGAAATAATAATTGATGTATGTTATTTGTACTTTCAACAATACTTTATCTATGGTACTCTTTGTAAGCTTGAATTGTGGTCAAAGTTATATTCTTAGTCCTTTTAATATAATCTATAATAGGGCTATTTACAGCACCTTTGTAATATCATTGTTAACCCCAGAATAGCTTAAATATTTTGTAATGAATAGGTTTTGGGCCAAATTTTATTTTCTAATCGGACAATACTGAACAATCAAGCAAACTAAATTAGTTTTATTTATATATTTATTTTATATTGCAATATAGGTGGTCCATCAAACATAAATGTATGATTTTTTTCATTAAAATGGTAAAGTGGCAGGTTTTATTAATTATGTCCAAAATGAGCATTGATTCTATGTTTTTCGTTTGTTTAATTTGACAAGTAAATGAAGGCATGCATTTATTTTGCTTTAATGTTACTGAAATGACTGTGTTTATGAGTATAAGTATAAAAGCATATATATATTTTCCACATATGGTTGTTGTCCTTTCTAATACTAGTTGAGTGAGAATACACATTTATACATTTTGTGTCAGAACTAAGGAGCTCTATTACATTTATTTTTATTTATTTTCCTGTAGGGGAATTCTTTCACAGAGTTCCAAAACATTCAGAAACAAACAGACAAAAGTACACAATGAAGTAACTCCAAACTGTATTTTACCTATTATTGTGAGCTGGTATGCTGTAATTTCACCACCATTTGAAATAATGATCCCGGCTTGTAATCACAGCCTATTATACCTGAACACTGATACTGAGGGAGCCCACTGCGGGGTAATTACAGGGCACCGGTCCCACATGGTTATACAGCGCAGTCATTCGGGTGGATATTACCTTTCAGGCCCAAATGTGACCACAGATACACACCTGCACAGCATGTCGGTGAGGCGCACGAAACCCACATACGCCAGTTCAAAGGCGCCACGGTGACGGGACTGGAGGAGCTGCTGACGGAAGTACAGGCCCACCCCCTCCACCTGGGACAAAACAGAGAGAGGGGGAGGGATGGAGGGAAGAAGGGAAGGAGAGAGGGAGAGAGGCGGAGGGAAGAGGAGGGTTGAGATGGGAAGGGAGGGAGGCAGAAAGAAGATAGGGAGAAAGAGAGAGCGAGGGAGGTAAAGAGAGGGAGACAAAGGTATGGGAAAGAGAGGAGGGAGAGAGAACGGGGAGGGAGAAGTGGAGGAGAGGGAGAAAGAGGGGCAAAAAGGAAACGGAGGGAGGGTGAAAGGGGGGAAAAAAAGACAGTTATGGAGGGAGAAAGAGGAGGCAGAGATCAGTAGAGAGAGAGAGAAAGGAGAGAGAGAGAGAGAAGGGAGGTAGAAGTGTAGGGTGAAAGAGTGAAGAGAGAGAGGGAGATTGGGGAAAGAGAGGGTGTGGAGGGAAGAGGGGTGAGAAAGGAGCAGAGAGGTGGAGAGAGAAGTAGGGAAAAAAGGAAGGGGAAAAAGAGAGGGGGAGGGAGTAGGAGGTGCACAATAGAGAGAGGGAGGGGTAGAAGGGATAGAGAGGAGTAGAGAGGTGGAGGAGAGAGAGGGAAACAGAAATGTGACATATATTAGGTAATCTGGCCAAAAACGTGTAGCCTCACTACACGAGAATCCCTTTATTTGTCCTAATGTCAAGCTGTTTGGCGTTACTGCATTTCCAGGGGTAGAAAATGTAAAAACCCAATGTAATTGCAAGTAAATAAGTATAAAAACTATGACTATTTCCTATTTATGGGTGGATACAGCATGTGCAGAAATGTTTAAATACCTGCTCTCTCACCTGAAACAACCTTTGAGTGCAAACAGGACAGAACGCACAAAAGGAGCAGAACCGCAGCGCCACATGGACAGGACTTTCAGATTTATTTAATTCAGAGACAGGGGTTTTTTTTGGTTGGTTTTGGTGGTCCGGATGGTCAACCAATTGCTTTAAACAAATGTCAAATGAAGGTAAATGCATTCCCTGTAATATTAGCTTCCCGACCAACTCGACTCTGAAGCGACTCCACCATTTGTCAGTTTGACAGTCTGAATTAGCTTTTTGCATTTCATTTTGTCAATTCTTTGTGGGTTTAGCAGGCCATCTAAATAAATAACATTCAATACACAGTCATTTCAATGGCAAAGTCAAAAACATCTTGCTATACAGTATAGACAGATCATTCATGCGGAATATTGCTTGGACTAATTCAAGTAAACAGTCCCTACATTTATTTTGAAACTACCTCGGAACAAATCCAAACATAAAGTCCGACTAATAGTGATCAATACTCGGGTGAATACCAATATTTGATACCAGAATGATAATGAAAAAAGTTTTTAGACAAAAGAATGCGACACAAACTAATAAAAGGTCTAATTTTGTTATTTTTGGGGGGCATATCGAGCTACAGCTACTTTCAATACTAGTTTCCGGGTACAGACACTTTTGAATTATTACTATCAAAATGACTCATCCATTGTCTTCCGCGACCTGGAAAAATGACTAAAACCAATTACTCCGTTACATTATTACAGTGATTTTAACGCATGTCAATTATTTTCTAGCAGTTAGCTCTGTACCTGATGTTACTCAACCATTCCTACACTTGGGTAAGAAAACTGCCTCGCGTCGCCCACAGCCTTGTTTTGACGGTTTTGCTCGTCGAGCGTGAGAGCGGCATGTCAGTGTGCGTGACAAGTGCGCTCGAATAAGGACGCTGAGCCATCCGCATAATGGCCACCGTCGGTAAAACCATCCAGTTAGTAATAAGTGTGAGCGACATTATTCTTAACATACGCGCAAGTGCCATTTCTGCGGCCGAGAGTAAACTGGAGTGTGTTGCAGGTGAGGCGAAGGGCGAGGCGGACGCGGGACCTATCATTAAACTGTGGAGCACCGCACTGGCCCAGCCCCGGCTTAGTCAGGGGTGGCACAGAGGGCACGTGGGAGGAGTGGCACCGAACAAGGCCCCATGTCGAGAATATACGGTGTGTAAGCGAGGGAAGAAAAGTCCCCGGTGCCTGAGGGGATGTGGGGTCAGACATAAAACAACCACGGACACAGACACAGACCAGAGAGTACAGCTTTAAACAGGTCTAGCTCTGGATAAATGTTATGTTCTAAGATGACTTGGTTAGTGGCAATACGTGCACATTATTCTCCAACCGCCATGCTTTTGTGGAAATAAAATTGATTAATCAATCTCAATGTTCTAATGTTCTTCTAATTTCCTGGTTTATTATGAAAATCAAAACAGCATGACTTTTTAATAATGGGTTTATCATCAAAGACTAGGCAGACTTAATGAATCGCATTATCTTGTATGTTAAATGGGCCTATTTGTTTATTTATTAAGTCTGAACTCTGCTCCAGACACGTGCTTTTAACGTCATAGAACTGGCTGAAGACAGTGTCAATTGAATCAAAAGAACTGGCAAAATAAACTGCGATGTGCAAACTATCAAACAATTCAAACATTGATTAATAGCCCAGCCCTCCTAGTTGTGATTAATGATTAAATTGTTTCTATTCAGTAACCAGACGTCTCCGATTACACAACCCATACAACCATATTACTGATCGTTTGTTATAATCCGGTTTACTGTAATTGGCTATTCGATTGGATTGGTACAAACTTGGGAACAATACCAAACATATCTTTTTTTTTTTTTTTTAAGGTTAGCATTACCATACTCTTAGTGCTGTAACAACTGATAGACTAATTGAGACTAGTAAGCTATAAAAATTTGATCAACTTTTTCTTATTTTATTGACTTTTATTTAAACCAGGAAAGTCCAACTGAGTTCATCCAATCATTATCTGGACAATACAAACTCTAAAACACAAACAAAAATACCTTTTTAAGACTAAGACAGTGGCATTATTAAATCGAAATGTAAAAAAAAAAATGCACTTTCATTTGTAAATATTCTCCATCAAGAATGCTTAGACTGTCACTATATTTCAACTTTTACTAGTATTTCAAGTCTCAATGTACAAAATATATAATCGTTTGACAAACTGACTAATTGGACAAAAATATTATAGTTGACTACTAAAATAATCTTTGCACGCAATAACCCTGATAAATGTTATTGCAGTAAAAATCATTCAAAAAGAGCCATAATAGCAAAATCTAATCATCACTGTCACTGCAAATGTACTGACAGTAAATGTAGCCGATCGCTGCAGGGCAAACTGCAGAGCTGAAGCATCCTGTTGTGACCTCATGACTTGAAACTCATCTGACCCTGTGGACATAAGCTGCACTGAGCAAACCAAAACACGGCCCGAGTGAACCACAGACGCCCCAAGCCCAATGACTTATCACATATGCATACAGTGTACTCCAGGACAGGTCTGACCTCACCAAGGTAAAAACGGCAGCAGCAGTCACAGCAAGATGGCCGACCGCTGTGGTGTCGGCGCAGGCAGCAGTTAAAAATATCTAAAGATCCGCTAAGGTTCCTGTCGATGTACAAGTAAAAATGTACGAATGAGGACCACATGATCCTGGACTTTGAGTAATATTATGAAAGGGTTGTGGCGTTTACTTGAGACGAGGAGCCAAGCAAATGTCGTGTATAGGCCAGTATATATATATATATATAGGTCAAGCATCAGCACCAAACATTTGCCCATGTGGTACGAGTACACGCCATAGCTTCTCAAACTTTTTCTGATTGTGCCGCTCCGGTCCGTTTGTCGCGTTTGTGCCGCTCCGGTCGCATTTGTGCCGCTCCGGTCGCATTTGTGCCGCTCCGGTCGCATTTGTGCATTATAAATTAATTCACTGTACATTTAATTAATTCTTCGTGGGTTTTTTTATTCATTCATTCATTGTACATTTTTAATTTTGGCACACAAAAACCTCCATAGTGAACATGTTGAAGTGAAAAGGCAAATGAAACTGTCAAGTCACTTCCAAAACTTTGAGTTAAATTACTTTATGCTTTCTACTTTCTGCTGTGATCCATAAATCCTTATAATCAAAAAAAAAAAAAAAGTGATTGAATAAGACACCCTCGACTGATTAATCAACAAAAACTACTAAAGCCCTAGTGAGAAAATCAATTACAAATCTAATCAAAATCCCCTTATTTATTTTTAAAATGTTGTTAGTTATTTTCATACATTTGTTAAATATGGTAAAACAGCAATAGATGGCCTTCGGTTGGACCGCAGTGGTGCTGAGTTGTGGCGGCTGTGACTATTTAAAGTTCCTTCAGAAGGTTCCCATCTGTGTAACGTTTAAAAGGGACCCAGCCTACTTCCTGTGCGGGTCTCCAGGGGGCCCTTTTTTTAGACGCCAACTTCCTGTTTGCGCTGTGCCCGTTTTCCAGAGAAAAAAAAAAACAAAAAACACACAGAAGCCTCCATGTGCAGACAAAGAAGTTTCCTCAGTTTAATGACATAATGTGTGTGACCCAAATAGGCCACCGTACGTCCCATGACTGCAGTGAACCAGACAGCTTCTGATGAGGAGAGCTGTTGTTCTCTGAGGGGCGGTAAAGAGAGTCATTATGTGGTTAGGACAAGAACACACAGACTGACTGGGACATGAAGATGTGCTGTACAGGAATTATTAAGAGTTTATAAATAGACCAGAAGCTGTGCGGGAAAGCAAACTGAAGCCTAAATGATTGACAAAGCAATTCATAAAACATATCACTGTAATTAATTGCATTACTATTGACTGGGAAAACTACGTTAAAAAAAAATCTCTTTTATTAACCTAATTTTTCACAATATTTCCAGGATTAGAAACCAAGAGTGGGCAATGCTCATTATTAACTAGTACTTCTATTACCTCAGAATATCATAATAAAACAATATCGTCTTGAGCTTTAGTACCACAAAGAAAAAAAAAGTAGGTTCTATTTATTTGCCATTTCCAAGAATTGTGATTAGTTTTGCATTGTATTAATTTTAGGATTCTTTCCTTCTGCTTATTGTCCTCAACGTTTGTCCTGGAGCTAATAGTCATGGTGAAATGTCTTTTAACCAGAGGGTTACAGGACAAGTGAGTAAATAAAATCACATTGTATTCAAATAATTAATAATAAAACGTATACTAGGCCAAAGGCTAATGGTAAACTAATAATGGGACAAATACTCATTTAGACGTGTAGATTAGCAGAGGAAATAAAGAAACAAATTGCCTTTTTAGTTTATAGCCTATAGGGACAGAAGAACATGTATTCAGGTTGTTAAAATAAAATAAATAAATCCCTTTTTAAAGTGGAAGTCATTTGAACAATCGTGATTATAATGATGACAAAAAATGCAGTCTTGCTTTCACTTCATTTCTATATGATCATTGCAAAATGAACACGAGCGATTGTGAGATTTTGCTGCTAATATAAGATTCAGTTGTACATTCAGAGCGTTGAGAAGGTTTATTTCCACAAATAGTCCAAACCGACCTGTGTGTGCCCGTACCAAGGGTTTCTAAACATCGGTCGCTCTTTCTTTGCCGCTTTTGTCCAAATGAAATGACCCTGCCATGTGGATGTGTTGCTGTATAACCCACGGTGCCAAACCTTTCTCTTTTAGGCAGCGGCCAAACTTCAGTCGAAACGTGCCATGCTAAAATAAACATGTCAAACTTCGACGCCGGTGGTCCATCTCCCGCCTCCACTAAATCACAACAGCTCGTCAGTTTGTCAACGCGGCGCTCGATCATTCCAATGCATAAAAAAATAGATAAAGTATGATCTGAACTGAACTTGAAACACCGCTGACGTTTCCGTGGGAGGAATCGCGATGCAAAAATGTAATATAACGACAGGGACAAAGTGCAGGAGGTGTTGAGGTCACTGGATTTTGGAAAAAGAAGTGCGCTGCGTGTCAACAGGGCGGTTGGGCAGAATGAGCTGGTCCACGCCGGCTTTCCCAAAAAACGCTGTCCATTCCACTTACAGTGCATGGGAATTGTTCAAATATTATTGTACGGTGACTCAGAACGGTTGTGACAAAAGGCAGACGGAGCAAATGTGATTCTGTGTTAGGCTTTAAGTCCAGTAGAAAGAAAGAAAGACAAAAAAAAAAACAAAAAAAAAAAAAAAAAAAAAAAAAGATGATGATCAAATAAGATGGGTGTAGTTTTTATGTGTGGTTACACTTTAGATCTTTTGGAAAGCAATAAAAGAAAAGCCCATTCTGAGTCTGGACAATGGAAAGTACAGCCACTACATGGGTCGTTTCATCACCGCGCAACCCTCCAGCTTTCCTACATAACATGGAATCCTCTGCTTGGATATAAAAGCAAGGGGCAGGATTCTCTCTCATTTACACGTGCCATTTTCTAAGGCTGGAGCAAGTTAATCGAGGCATCGCAACTAATCGATAATTGAAATAATCGTGGCAATACGAGAGGATGTTTTCTGGTTCCGAAAAAGAACTAATTGCCCCAAAAAGTCTAAATGTGTGTGTTTACTGGAAAAAAAAATGATAATAAACTCAAGCGGTATCCATTTAGCTTAATCTGGGTAAAATGTTGTTGAAATCTCATATTAACTGGGCTTTTGCAATCTGAAAAACTAATCAAAAGTAATAAAAATATCAACCAAAACAGTCCTACTATTTTCTTTATAATCTCAGGTAAGAAATGCAGTTTATAGTCTTATTTGACTTTAAAATACGCACAGAAACTCAAGGCTAATTGTCAACTTTGGAGGTCCACAGCCCATCATCTGTCAGAGATTTTGTTAAAAAAGATATGATTAGAAACCTTTATTGCTTGTGTTAAGGAAATTAATATTGAAAGCCATTTTACTTGTTTTAAAATAAACTGTTAAAATGTAATCAAAAAGGCAATGATCAATATGGAGAAAACAAATCTTAATCTTCATATCGCAAAGACCTAAAACTAGAAACGCATCGGTAAAGCAGCATTAACTATAAAAATGATATTATAATATATACACTAAGGCTGAAAATGTATTGTAGTATTTATAAAAAGTCTAAAAAATTCTCCCATTTAAAGCTTTTTGACCTTCATTGAGCAGAAAATGCACTTTACATCAGGAAACGCTACACAGGCAGTGTTTTGCCCGAGGACACAACAAAACAGTGAGCATCTGACCAAACCCAGGACCAAAACTATGCCAATTTGAACTACTACAATAGACAATACATATTAAATAAAGCAGGACTCATAACTATTGGGCTGCTGCTTTTCCCAATAAACCAAAGTCCACTGAAGCCTCTAAACAACGTGGAATAAAAAGTCACAATCTCCGATCTATCCTTTCATTTTCATTCATTTTGAGGGATTTAGCCGCACTATAAAGTATTGAGGTTTTGAGCATAAAAGCATTCTGGGAAACGATGTTCATTAAGAAATAACAAACCAGTGACTAAGACGAAAACGACGTGGACTTTTCAAAGGAAATCCATCGCTTTAATGACAAAGCACTGGTGACGTGAAGCGCTCTCCACAAAGCTTCATATAAAAGATTTATTTAGTCCAGTGTGCGGCGCAAAACAGAGCTGCTCGTTGTTGTCGCAGCTTGGTTCACTAAATCATAGAGGATGAGAGCCCATTAAAACTTCTGAATACATACCATCCGCTCGAAGGGAGGGAAGTCGTCTCTAAGCGCTCGTCTACCTGGATACACGGAGTTTACAACGTTCTCTCCACATCTTTCAGCACTTTCAGAAGCTAAGAAACGAAGGTGGTTAGCACTTTGTATGGGATAAATGATATATTAGTGCTGGGCTATATGGGGAAAAAATAATCAAGATTCATTTTCTCGGTTCCTGATTTGATTTTATAAAACAGTAAAACAAGTACAAATGGCTTTTAAGTTATGATTTCATGAACATAAACTATTAAAATCTGACCTCTGCTCAAAACCACGTTGCTACTGACAAGAGGATCGACTGTGGACCTCCCGATTCAAAAACCCACCCAAATAATTGACGATTTCACACGACTGTCTCGATCTGTCCATCCTTTGATGAATTGCTCAGCCCTATGATATATATAATATTTTTAACATCTCATCCCCATTTCACGCTGCACTGTCATGTCCAATAAAGCCTACGGGCCTTTAAACAAAAGCATACATTTGATTCATATATTGAGCTCTATCTTAAATACATTTATTTCAATATTTTAAGAAAGACTTATTTATTTGAAAGCTGCTGTCCCTGTTCTATAATTAGATGTAGACCGAGCAAAAGAGTCTGATTTTCCATTATGACATTAAAACATCCGGTACAGCCCTTTTTCAACAATTCATCTTAATATGGAGGTCCTGTGGAAATGCGACACTGTTGAAGGAGCACGATGTAACTTTTCTGGAGGACGATCAGTCAACTGCTCGTCTCCATGATGTTATTGCTTTGCCCGGAATGTTCCACGGTATGGCATTAACCTTATCCATCTCTAAAGTGATGACACGCAATAAAAATGCACGTCTGTTTTTCTTTTCTTAAACCAATAAAACACCTGTAAGTGGGTAAAAAAAGCAGAGATAGACAAGTTTAGAAACATTCCAGGCAGAGCAGCCACAGCAGCTCCTAATCCCAAACTGCAGAAACAAATGAATGAGTGTGCAGTGAGTGAATGAGGCCCACCATGAGAAAAACACCCATTCAGCAGCTCAGAGCACTTCCTACTTTTTGGAGGCGTAAACAGAGGGCGCGGGACCCCCCCTGCGGACACAAACGCAGCCTGTCTGGGTCCCTGTTATTACGGACGCTAACATGTTGAACCACTCAGACAACTGTTCCTGTGCGAGTTTGTCTACGGCCCGCTTGTGTTGTTTGCAATTTGTTTTTTCTCGTTTTTTCGTCCTTCCCCTCTGCTGCCGAAGTAGTCCGAAGCCGGTGGAAGTAATTTGGAAAGAATGCAGTGGAGCAGGGCGGGGCGGCGGGCCGTTAAACCAGCAGGTTCGGCCCTCAAATGAAAGCGCCCGAGCTAACGAGGCTAACGAGGACGGATGCTAATGGCAGAGGCTCCCAGCGTGGCGTCACATACACAGACAGACGCACACGTGTACCAGGAATTTACACAAAACCAGGGACACAATGGGCGCTCAGTGATTCATTCAGTCATTTCACCCCCCCACGACACAAAAACGCTGACCGAGATTTGGATGTCGTTGCATGCCTACGAACAATTCTGCGTAAATATATTCTCACATTGTGGCGTAAATAAAGACCCTTCGGGCTTATTGCAATTCTCGATCTATTGCGTTTTGAGTTTTTGAAACATTAGTGAGACAATACATATTAATTTAAGATACCAAAAGTAGCGATAGGTGTCATTTTTTAAATTATTGTTTTTATTTATTCGTTTTATTTTTGTCCAATGAAGTTATCAAAAACTCACCATTATAATTCGCCCTGCTGTGTATTAAACAGATCATTGTTTCTCAAATTGTGGTACGTGGGTGTCTTTTTTCTTCTTTTTTTTTTTTTTTTTAAAGGATAAACACAAAATTACAGAATAGAACACGACCAGAGAGCGAAAATACAAATTAAAACGCAAATAATCATCAGATAAACATCCAAAGAAACAAAATCATGGCGTATTTAAATTAAAATATTGTGGTATTCAGGGTCCTCTGCAATTTTAGACTTTCTGTTAATTGCTTAATTGTCATGTATGTTTTGGTAAAGAGTTGAAAATGTGTCTTTTACAGGTTTAAATCTGGTTTATGCGCAGTTACGGAAATGTTTGGTGCACTTCCGAAGACGGCCAGCAGTTGGCAGCAGACACACGTCAACAAGGTAATCTCCAAACTCTATTGTGTTTAAAAAGAACCAAAGTTGTGTTAATATTAGGCCTGGGAATCACAGGGTCCCTCATGATTCGATGCGATACATGGCTCACGATACGATAATATCACGATTTTGCGATACATGCGATAATCGATATTGCGCATGATATTGTACGATATATCACTATTTTTTTAAAGAAACCAACACATTTTTACAACGTTTTTCTTTGTTAGACCACGACCTGCACAAACTCAAAATGAAATACACCCATTTTACTAATCAAAACTGTCAAAAAGTCAACAAGTTTCCTTTCTTTAAACGAGCAACAAAATTGTAGTGCGGTCACAAAATCAGTCGGGAAATGATATAAAAAATGACTCATGCCGATATATCGATGTACAGCAGCCCACGATATCAATACTGCGTCACCAAATATAGTATAATATTGGCACATCCCTAGTTAATATAGATCCTGATTGCTTATGTCTACATGTTTCTGACAATAACACAAGCATAAAGTATCATTTGTATTATCAATTTGTTGTTCAGACTGTTTTTTACACAATAGAGATAAAAAATAAAGAACTTTAGTCTCCTCAATTAATAGGAAAGACTGATATTTTAGTTCCGTTTTAGACTAGTTTTAAAGAGCCCTGGTGGCACTTTGGATGTCAAGTACTCTCCTGCTCGAATAAAGGTTAAATACAAGAAATTAAAAGTATCTAACAAGGTGCTACCTGGTCTTGTGATGTGTGTGTATATATAGCTAACGTGCTCCTCAGTTCCCCGTGTATTCTGCATGTTTTGGTCGTTCACCTGCTCCTCTGTGATCAGCCCCCGCCGCCTCGCTCCGTCCTGGGGCAGACACTGGCACAGCTGCCCCAACAACATGGACACCTCCTTCATGCTGCGCCAGCAACACACCAGCACCATCTGAGCGGTCACGCGCTCACGCTCTCCTCCTGCAAGAGAAACGTCAAAACTAGTCAATCAAAATGTTGGCAATAAAGACGGTGGAACAAATATTTAGGTGGTACTTGCAGTGAGAAGTTTTTTTAATCGGCTAAAAGAAAGACTATTCCCAGGGTAGACACTTTATTAATGAAAGGGAAATGTAGCAACGTACACAGAAGAAAAAAAGAAAAAACAAAGTCAGACACTGCCCCCATTTGAAGACTATGTGAACTACAATAATACAAGTGTGTTTTTGTACAAAGCCAACAATGACATGATGATAAAATGGTGGGCAACATTTCAAAAGAATGAGAATATTTTGAATGTTGATGTGAAGAAGCAAAATATTGGCAATATAGTTTATAAAGATTAATAATCCATCATTTAAGTCTAAAAATGAGGTGGATAAATAAAAAAATAGGGGTTAAAGTGATATTTTTGCATATTTGTGGGTAATTTTAGTTTTTCACATGTGTCTAATACTTAAACTCTTCATCTGTGGGCTTACAATAATATATTCTGATTGGGATACTCCAAAAAAACATGGAGGCGTTCATTTTTGTTCACATGACCCACCTCTAACAACTGATGAAGTTTGTGTCATGCGTGAGAAGAGCATTTCCCACCTGCGTCCGGCGAAGGATTGTGGGCGTTTTCCATTTGCTCCTCGTTTGACTCTAATTCTCTGGCGCTGGTGAAGAAGTCGTTGGTGTCACGCGGCTGAATCTCCAGGAGGATTTTCTGCAGGCCGGCCGACGCTTCTACGCAAACAAAATGTTAAAATGTCTCTGAATTACTTTAAAACAATCACGCAACAAACATACATTATCAAAACATCACTTCAACAATAAAAAGACACATTTTTGTCACATTTTGTCAAACAATTTAGCTTCTTAAACATGCCCTATAACTTTTCGTCTCCGTGGATAGAAATGGCTTAACCTGGAATGTTCCACAATACGACTTTAAACGCATCTATCCAATTACATTCGTCTTTATTGCTCCAAAATATCATTATATATTGCCTCTCCACAGATCTGAGCAGAAACTTGGCCTGGCGGTGTCACTTTTCTCCTTGGAGATAGACAAGTTTGATGCCATAGTGTGGAACATTTTAAGCAAAGCGATGAGATCTCTATGGAGACGAGCGCGGGGCAGCCCCTCAGCCAGTAACGTGGCATAATTCAACTTTAATGTATTTTCAGTTTGTTTTTGTTTTTTTGGGGGGTTTTTTAAGCATGAAAAGAGAATACATTTGCGTCATTGTTTTGGTGCCTTTTTATAAGACACATTTAAATATTTTTGGGATACAGCAAAGATTATTGAAGTTCAATCCCTTTTTCAATTATGCTTTGTGCGGGAAAAAAATTGCTTTATGAAAAGGCATTTATTTCTACATAATGAAGGCAAATGTTTAGAAAAGGTGGCAATGGGTGTCGAGTGATCGTCTTAATTAGCAACACTTTGAGATTATTACAAATAAACTGTATTAACATTTGGTTTACCAGAGTCTGTGTCCATGGGGATGAGTCCTTCAGGGGAGGAGCTCTGGACGACGGGCGCGACCACATCAGACATCCTGTAGCAAACGGCGATCAGGTCCGAAACTAGGATCCGCCACTGCTCGGACTCCTTCAGACTCCTTAAAAGAGAGACTGCTTAAAAGAGAGACAAATAAAGCAATGTCTCCTGATTTCACCCATTTTCAAACCACGAGAGCAGGAGGTTGTTACCCCAACTTCTGCACATCCTGATTCTAACTGTGGTGGGTAATGCAGACAAAAATTTAAATGTCAAAATTTTTTGCCGCATTTGGACCAGAGACAAAAATCTCACAAAAATCTCACAAAAATCTCACAAAAATCTCACAAAATCTCAAAAATCTCACTTTACAGCCTTGTTTGAAAGATTAAAACATAAATGATAATAAATTGTGTAGAATTTAGAAAAGGATAATGAAGATATTTTGGCAAACCAAAAAAATCTCTCAAAAACCTCTCAAAAATCTAATTTGATTTAATAATTTAATTGCTCACCAATATGTTATAATTTATTTCTTTCACATCATTTTAAAAGATATATTCTGCCAATTAAAACATGCCACACTCAAAACAACATAACAACAATAACAATAATACAATTTCCTAGGAATGTGCCGTTAAAATTCAGTGCATAAATATACCACCGCGCTGTGAAATTACGCGTCTCGTATTCTCCTTACTCGGTGTCGAGCTGCTGAAGCACGGCTGTGATACAGTGAGCTCGGCCGTACAGAGGGAATGACGCCGCCGCCTGTAGAAGAGACGACTCCGCCCTGATCACCTCCGACTGAAGACGATGCAGTAAGAACCGGATCACTGAGGGAAGCACATGAAAGACATTTTGGAAGAAGAAAAACTGTACTTTATAACAGTAGTACAAAAAATCACATACATTTCTCTACAACCCACAATAATTAAACCCGCTCGTACCTGCCAAAGTGTTGATCTCCTGTACAAGCTCGTGGGAGGCGTCTGGAGGGGGAGAGGGCAGAGGCTGGACGTCGAAGGCCAGTCTCTGGGCACAGAGTCTCTCAAAGCCTGGCCCAGGTCTGGTTCATGGATCAGGAGGTTCAGGAGGTGAGCGGCTGTTACACTGTCGAAGGGTTTAGTGCTGGTGCTGAGGTCCAGAGCCGCCTGAAGGACATCGGACATCCACTCTGCAGCCTGACACAGCAATGGGCAAAACGTAATAAAGTAATAAAGCTTATTATTTATGATCTCTTTTTTATTGGTTCATTTTAATCTAAATGCAATTTCACAATTTAACAGCAACACGTAACTTGCAACAGGTGTTTTGTTACGTCAGTGATAACGCAGAGGTTGTAGGTAGAGAAAAGGCAATACTGTATATACAAAAAGTGTATATAGTGTATAAAAAGGGTATAAGGTGATATTCTGATAATGAAACCTCAAATGATACACTAAATAGTCTGTAAATCTGTAAAAATAGGCCAAAGTACGTCTGTCGGCGTCACCGTGTTTGTTTGGGTTCATCCTTTTCCTCATCCCCAAACTACAATGCCGCGCTGTGATTGGTCCACCACTCAGCGGCTCAAACCCAACAGTAAGAGCCCGACCTGATGGATTCTGAAACAGTTTGTGAAACAAATATCGCGAGAATTCAACTGGCTGGCCAGGTCAAGTTATCGATGCCCCCAACAAAACTGTAATCGTGCAATATTCACTTTTGTCACCAGATGGCACCAAAGGGCTGAACAAAGCAACTAAAGATTACAGACCGACATATTGTCTATGGTGTGGATGCGATTACATGAATCTGATTAGTGTCAGATTTCCGGAGTTGTTGGATTATTAAAATGACATGTAAGCAGCTAAATCTGATCAAGGTCTCGCAGAACATACATATCAGATTTTACAGTTAACTTGTCATTTTAACTCTAAAGATTAGCTACTGAGGAAATACTGAAAATGGCCCAAATGGAGGCTAAAGTGTGCCATTATTGCCTTATTGATAACATTCCTCTGTGCACTAATCTGTCTCAGTTCATCCTTGTCACCTAAAATGGAGAACAAGTGTAATGGTTACACAGCAATTAAATGAAAAATGTATTGATTAATGTATTGGGAATGGAAGTACTGAAATGTTCACCTTTATTCCCACTGTGGACGGGGGAAGCTGACGCAGCAACGTCGAGGCCAGTTGTTTGACTTCGAGAAAGTTACTGGCGATGCAGTACAGAACATTTTGAGCGTGTTCTGAAGTAACAACATCACCCAGAGCAAAGACGTCAGGATCTAGAAGACATTTGAGCACTGTCAAATAAATAATACAGCTGAAACTGAAAATATACTAGTTTCACACACGTGACTGACATTTTACTGTTCTATTTAGGCTTTTGGTTTGCAAGACACGGCTCCTTTTTGACCATACGAACGGATAGCTATGCTTTAAATAATAAATAATGAGTAATATGTAATAGGCAACAACGCTAACAGCTTTAGTGAGTTAGTCTATAGTGTTTTTAGTCATATGTAAAAGGCAACAATGCTAACAGCTTTAGTGAGTTAGATCCTAGTGTTTTTAATAATAAATAATGTATAATACGTAATAGGCAAACACGCTAGCAAGCTTTCATGACTTAGTTTGTAGTGTTTTTAATAATAAATGTTCTTTAAATGCACAGAAAAGACAGATTTCCACTTAAATGTTACCACAAATTAACGATAAGCATAGCCCATTCTTTCTTGTTTTTGTTTCCGTCACGATTTCTTTGTATAAACTGTACCTGTGGTGAAGCTGAAAATGTGTCCAATCAGACAGAGCAGATGGAGGGACGTGATGCATTTGGAGAACGACGCTCCGGGCAGCAACATGTCCAGAAGCATGGCACTCATCCAGCGCAGAAACTCCTGCAGAACACAAGAAGACAAGCCATCGGTCAATTACTGAGCTTTCTAAAAGTAGTAAATGCCCAGTGAAGTTGGCGACACCTTATAAGACTGTAGTATTTCCTGGTCTTGGTCCTTCTGCTCCTGGTTTTTCTCTTGTCCAATTTTCTTCAGGAGAAACTGCGCACTGTCTTTTACTCGACAAAGCAGCTGTTTAAAAATAAGCAACAGTGAGACTGGAATCAAGTTTATATATATACAAAACAGTTTAGAGGTCCTGACCTTTTTGAAGAGGCTAACTGTCTGTTGCCGGACACCGGGGGTTTGACTGTTCAGATTTGGGGGCAGAAAGTGCTGAATGAAGCTCAATTTCCTGTGAGGTCAGAGTCTCGGTGCTGCGGTGACTCTCACAAACCAAACCCAGCGCATCCATCCTCACCTACACAAAAACAGACAAGGAAAGTGCATTAGTATTTAGAGTGGATATATGGGGAAGACAAAAACATTTGGTTTTTCTATAAACTCACTTGGTCATGTTTGTGTACGAGAGCTTGGCGAAGCACAGACAAAGGGACAAGTCCTCCCCAAAAACCCTCCTCTGAGGACGCGACCACCCCCTGCGCTCTGGCTGCTCTCAAACAGGTCATGAGAGCCCCTAAAGCCCCTCGGCTACCCGTGGGACCTGTGGGAAGATTGTTTGGTGAAAAATAAAATAAACTCTTTAAAATACATTTTTAGAGACAATGTTTTATGGCGTTACCTGAGCTGCTCGGCGGCATGTCCTGTAAGGCCTGCACCATGTGGGACAGACTGGAGGGGCTACAGCGCAGGAGTTTAGGGAGGAAATAGTCCAGGATATAGGTGGTCTGGTCCAGTCGGGCGCTGCACAACACCTGCAGCAGAGGAGTGACCCAGGTCAAGTGCCACTGGTGCATCCAGTTCTCTGTATGACCCTCTTCAGCCAGAAAACAGAGCTGAGCTTTGTGGCTCACAAACAGCCTCTCCAGAAGGTCACTGGCATAAGGAGCCAGGGTCTGGTCACCCATGAGGCCCAGGAGAGAGGAGGGGAGCTGGGGCTGCATCTCCAGGATAAACTTTGCTCCATGGAGCTCCACCAGGCAGCTGAGCGAGCCGTACTTCCCCCTCATGTGCCACTCCAGCCCCAGGAGGCTCTGGGTGAGAGACGTGATGTAGGGGTCAGTCCTGGGGTCCTGTTTAGAGTTTGTAGGGTCTGAGGCAGAGGTGAGCCTGTGCAGGACCAGCAGGTTTTTGAACAGGGAGCGAGTTTGGTGCCTCACTCCGTCCAGAGGGTGTTCCCAGTGAGAGTAGACGTGCTCCAGGAGGCGCTGCTGCAGTTCAGAGCCTCCTCTCAGACACTGCAGCGCCCCAGGACAGGACTGTGTCCCGGACTGAAGACAGTCCACAGCAGCTCCACTCCACAGATTCAGGACCCGAGCCACGACCATTGCTGTGCTGGACTCTTTCACACTGCAGACGGAACAGACAAACTATGTGAGTTTGAGTAAAAACATCAATAAATCAAATCTTAAACATGTTTTATGGTTTACCTCACGTCTAATTCCAGCAGAGTTTGTGGGACCAACAGCAGTAGTTGTTCCCACTGTGGCCCGGGGAGGGCGCCCTTCCAGCTCAACATGGCCAGAGCTCCATGGCACAGATACAGAGAAAGTCCAGGAGGTCGAGCACTCGTCAAAATATCCTCACATCTGTGTTTCAACCACCGAGGAGCCAGGTCTAATCCTTCTGTAGAACCACGCAGTAAACCGCACACCTGAAGTATACTCAGAGTGTGTTAGAAAAGATCATAAGATTATCACAACAACGTTAGAATCAAACTCACCACTGATGCGACTTCATCTCCAGACCCCATGATGGACCTGATCAACAGAACCACTGCCATCCCCGCTGTGCTCTGAACCGACTGAACAAACTCATCTGCAGACGAAACAAAAACGATACTGCTTTATCTACCATCTCATAGTGCCATTTCCACAGACGTAAACATGTGATTATTGGAATGTTTTTTATGGATATTCCACTTGGAAGACTTGTCTAAATTCAGTACACGTTACATTACATTTCAGTCTTACCATCAGTGAGAATATGTATGTAGCAGTGGAACAGGCTGCTCAGAGTGTCCTCAAACCGGCCCTTTTCCTTCTCACTCTGTAACAAAGCACTAACAGTGTCCTGGGACCTCTGCATTACCAGCATGGAGGTCTTCACCGCAGCCAGACACGAGTCCATGAGCTGGGCCTGAGCAATGTGCCGTCCTGCTAGATCACTACGACACCACAGGGGGGGGCGACAGAGGCAAACGCATGAATGTGTGAATACATTTTATGGATATAATGTTGTAGAATACCTGTTTTGGTGGAGAGATTGACTCAGGCCTGTATGTAGGAACTGCAACACTGTAAACGGGACACGTGGCATTAAATTTAAGTGGAATTCGATGACAAATAGTGGACAAATAAATAAAACAAAAATGGAATTAACACGCTACCCCTACCGGGAATAAGCGGTAGAAAATGAATGAATGAAAAATGGAATAAGACTCACCTTCAGGAAGTAGCTTGTTAACACACTTTTCACCTTAAAAAAACCAACAAAAAACCATTCATCTTTACTTCCAAACTTTAGCATGAATTGGAAGCAGGCGAGGAACAGTACTCACCAACTGGGAAGCCATCGAGACACGCAGAAATGATATCCACATTGTGAGTGAACTGGTCTGAGGCAGGATTGGACAGACAGTCAGAGAGACAGGAGGATAAAGACACAACGGCCTGGTCCACTAACGAGGCGGGCACTGAACCTAAGGCACTGCAAGACAAAAACGGGAATTATTATTATGCGTCACGTCAAAATCTGCATTCAAAAGGCTGCTGTAGTGTGAACATTTCTCCCAGGTCTTGATCAATTAGCGCATAATATTATATAAATTAGAAGTCTGATTTTTCCTGTTTTTTACAAGAAAAATGTATGTATAGCCATGTTAATGCTGTGTTCGTTAATTTGTTCTGCTGTGCGTTGTTGTCCACACTGCTTCGCTTTTCCACATTTAAAAAAGCAGTTATAAAGCTATAAAGCAAAACAATCGTGCCTCTGAATCCCAGCGATGTGCCAAAGGGTTTGTGAGAGCTAGGAACAAGTCCGAGTAGGCGCCACACGAAAGCGAGGGCGCCCCGGTGGCCTGTGCTCGTCGCATCTGTCATCAAGTCACGTTCCCATGTTGTGAATTTGTTCATTGACCAATGGCAATAAATATATCCTGATTCCTGAAGTTTGATGTATTTAAAAACATACTTCGCTTGCATTTTTTGCGGTTTGAACATCAGAGTACGGCAGCAGTGTCGCCGGTAACTACGACAAACTAAGACTACGTTAACAGCATACATTAAGCACTGAAGCGGTACCTCGCGGTGGCACGTTTTAGAGGGTTCTTGGACTTCAGCGACGTATAAACTAAAGCCAGCGTGTGCAAACAGGCTCCGAGCAGAGGTCCGTTAGGCTCCACCTCAGTCAGCGCCTCCAACTGTACACCTGCCTGTAAAAAAAACACACAACCAACCAGATGGTCACAGTTTTTAAACTGTATTTTATGTGTTTTCTCCAACCAGAGGTACAGGGAGCTGCTAAAACACTTTTCACTATTCAGGAGGCAAAACTATTAGCTTCTAACATAAGGTTTATTCATATTATATTTCAACTTTTACATTACAACGAGGTATAACAAATAAATAAATATAAATATAATTAAATAAAAATAAATGTTACGTATTGTTTATGACGTGTAAGAAAACACTAATGCCAAAAGGGGTAAACAGTAGATGACATGGTATGAGTTTACTTAACGGGGTGGGACAAGGTCTCGCAAGATAAAACTGCTGCAAGGTTGTGCAGACATATGAAAAACAATATTACATTTGGATTGGACAAAAAATTGGTAAACGCTGAAGAGTCAGAGACTCTGTGAGGCCAAAATGATTCTAAATTATGTTTTATTGTGCCTCGTTCTCATCAGACCTAAACTTGTGTCTTGTGTTGTTCTGTTTAACACAAAAATAGTCTAATTTCTTCTTTAGAAATCTGAACTCTGCTCCAACCACATGCCTTACTGACAGGATTGGCTGTAGACCTCTTGATGAGAAAGACCATATCACTGACGATTAGTAATGATCTTGATTAAATTCAATTAATTGCACAGCCCTAGTCTCGTCCCATCCCTAGTTTATAATAATTTTGTCTAAATTTACCGTTTTGACCAGCTGGATTTGCTGCACTGGGTCCGTCAGCTCCAAACACGACTGAAGAGTCTGAGCAAGACTTTGAACTCCGTCTTCTGCTCCATCAATGGACAAGGAAGCTGCAGAGGACACAATCATATCTTATCATTATCTGCATGTTCACAAACACAGATCGCAGTCTTAAAATAGATATGACAGCAGTATTTAAACAAATTAATTTACCTAATAATGTAGAAAGCTTGTCTCCATCCAGCACCACTGCCTCGACTTTGGCTGACTTCTTTTTAACCACCATGACTAGTACCTTTAAACACACACGCAGCGGTTAGCGGTTAGTGCGCTAAGAAGGTCATAGGATCGATTACCAGGTGGTGCATGTTCTCCCCGTGGTACGTTACCATCCGACCACTAAAATCAAATGTGTGTTGTGAGAGTGAATGAGGGACAACAGATGAAAATTAGACCACAGCTAATACGGCGTGTTTACATCATGTGTTTCATGTATGTATGACCAAATAAATAAATATAAATAGCAAGTAAAGCCACTAACTTATACTTTTTCTGACTGGATACGATTGTTTGTGGCTTTTTTATTACTTCGTTGCAAAGAAAATTAAATAAAACATGACATACACTTGACTTTTAGCTCGTTTGCTCCACATTGTCACTGCTGTCATGACTTTTCCATACATTCCTTAGTGAGTTTTGCATCATTAGCTCAGCTGTTAGCACATCATTTTACGTGTTTGCTCATTATTCAGGACAAAATCAAAATGCACAGAGAGTAACCATAAGATAGCAAGATAACTCGTCAGACCTGCATGGATAAAAGCTAGAGAACTGTAAGTTTTTGCTTACAGAAAAAGCCTCACCAGAGTTTGAGTTTGAGCCGCATGTGTTTCCGCACAGCTGAGCGCCTCTGCACATGAGCCACAGAACACAATGCCCTCTGCTGGACCGGAGGGGAACACCAGCAGTCTTAATTTCAAAAATGTAATTTTATAAGATTTGGTGTACTTATGTAAACTGAACAACTGTCTGGACGTAACATCTCATTTATAATTGTATTTAATTGGAAGCCTATTTGGTGTCAGTGAATGTCAAATTAGCAGAAGAATAAGGTTATGCACAATAAGAGATTATTAGGGGGCAAATAAATGCTCAACATAATAGTAGCCACGCACGTGTATGCAAATAGCAGCTATTTAGATGTTGATAGTTGTATCCTAAAGTATATTATTTATTATTCTTCAACTAAAATAATATTTATAAATCCACATTTATTCTGTGGTGGCAGTTCAGCAGTGGATTTCATCGACACTTTTATCAACCGCTGTCATTTTGGCTGTTTTTAACATGCTTTAAATGTACATTTTGATTGCACTTGACATGATTATGTATGTAGATGTAGATGGTTATTTATTAAGGAGAACAAACCACTATCTATCTAGCTCTACACTTGAATTATGCATCTTGTAACGTTACAGTTTTGGTGACGCATCAGGGGATAAACACGCCCATTAGAAAAGTATTTTTAATTTTGGACAGATAGGCCTGGATGTAGCAGCCTGTTTGCTTTGATCTACATCTTTTTACAATCTAGACTATTTAATTGAGTTGCTTCAGAATCAGAATCAGTGTCGCAGTGTTGTGAGTTCGATTCCTGACTGCATGTCCTCCCTTCTCGCTCTCATCCCCCATTTCACACTTCTGTCCTATCAATAAAGCCTACGGGCACAAAATCTAAAAAAAAAAAAAAAAAAGAAAAACAAATTGCCTTGTAGAAAAAAGCCACCAACCACACGTGAGTTATTCCTAATGGATACATCCCCACAAAATATTGATTATTCTTGCCCCCCACACACGCTTCATCCACGGGCTCCATCGCGAGCAGCTCCAAAAGGGCCGTGAAAAAGCGCTCCGTCCTCTGATTGGCTGCGCGGGACATCAGTCATTTCCAAGGGGGGGGCCCGCCTCGTGCCGATCCGATTGGCTGCTGTCCGGGTAAACGCCACGCCTCCTCCATCGCCTCGGAGCTGGAGTGAAAAGCAGTGGGAAAAGTCAGCGCCTGATGAGACTCAGCTAGGAAACTTTTCTGGGCAGAAATACAAACAGACGCACGGAAAAAGCGACATGACGTGAGGCTGCTCCCAAAAACACTCTCTGTTTTCAAAGACTCAGGGTAAGTCAACTTTGTTTTTTTTTTTGTTGTTGTTAAGAATACTTGTTTAATTGAGGGTTTTAACAGAATCACTGAAAGGCTTTATTGATTCAGCAAGTTTAAACGTTTGCAAAGCATCCTTTCCTGCAAAAACTATAACTGTAGTGATGGTATTTTACTTTAAATTGACCTGAAACTGTGTAATTTATTGTATCATAAGGAATTGATTCATTAATTAGCCTGATAATGCATTAGTAGATCACATTTTGCTGTGTTAGTCATAATATGGCAGTAATATGTATAGAAAATGTAAGTAATTCAACCACTATATGATCAAAAACAAAGACTACATTGTATTGTGAGTCTACAGAGCAAAAAATAAACGTTTCAAGCTTTCTTAAAGGTGCAGTGGACGAAATGCATCCAACAAAAAAACAGTTACTCTTTTTCCTTTTGGAATACAGTTACTTTTCTGAAATCAAAAGGAATACATTGTGGTTGTTGGTTATGAAATGTGAGCCTCAAACTGCACGTGACCTGTGAGAAAAATGAAGCTGGATCCGTCATCTAAGTCCGTCCTGAGAATAAAGAAGACAATGAAATCTCTTCTTTGCAAAAGGGAAATTCTCTAAGTTTTAATCACTTCCGAAACGTCACTTTACTTTATCACATAATGAGTCTGTGAACGATATACTCAAGTCAGATATAGCATTATAATAACGGTAATTAAAACCTACAATAAAAACCCACATTGCCTTGGGGTTTGTGCTGTTTTTGCAGATTGACTTCCACAAAAACAACCTCTGAAGCGCTCCTCTTTCTCCATTGTTTGTTGATAAAAAGTGTACAGTCCCAGTATAATGTGTGGCTGTTTGGTGGGCGATCCTTTCACAAACCAGCGAGGCCTCGCTCACACGGAGAGTCAAAGCTGAGGCTTTACTCACAGGAAGTGGCTGAATGAAAGAAACACAGTCAGGGTTCAGGAGCGTCCACCCGGCACATCACATCTGTCATAAAACTGTCCACAAGAGAACAGAAAAGGGGAATTAAAGGCAATAGACTGCTCATATAAAGTACTAGAAAGTGTTATGTGCTGTTATTGTCCCTTTAGTGTGTCATTGGTTACTAGTTTTTGCATTCTATCTGACTTAACTGTCAATTTTGTCTATATATTCAGTCAAAATATCTAGTATAAGTTTATTTTTATCTTATTCAGTTGACCACATTTTTTATTGATGCCTTATTATTTTTGTGTGCATATATTTTGCTATTTTATTTGTTGTTTCATGTTGCACCTTTTCACCGAAGAAGTTTGTGAATCTTGTTTTTACTCTCTGACAATGGCATCGTTTCCTGATTCTGATTCCGATCAAGGTGAATCCTTTTTTGTATTTTGTGGGACGAAAACAGAAACAAAAATGACATTAAAAATGCTTCAGGGCCCAAATTTTATCAACATTCTCACAAAAATATAATTAAATGTAAATTAAGTTTGATAAAAATGTAATAGATTGACAGACTTCTTGGCGGACTGATTTAAAATGTGACAGAAATGACACTTTTATAGTTGTGATTCAAGCTGCAAGAAATCCCCATCATTGGACGTTTCAATAAATAAAGCTGAATTTATAAGAATACTAATGATTATATACTCTGAAGTAACGCTGGTTTTGTTGTTTTTGCCCAATTTCAAACTCTATTTTCGATCACCGTCATTGCCGCAACTCAAATGCCATGATTTGAAAAAAATTACACACAATGTTTAATTGCGAGAAAATGTGTTAAAAGTTCCATACAACGTGGTGTGTGCAACTTCTAACACTTCAAAACCGTTCTAAAATGATTCACAAAAGGTCCAATGTCGTCTTATTTTACGTGATTTCTTTTTCCAGTGTTGATTGCATTTTGCTCAAGTGAGAATCCAGCTGTGGTAGTTTCAGTATTGATTAGTATCTGGGTATCAACGTGCTTGATAAACCTGCTGGTAAACGCGTACATGCGAAATATTGAATGTAATGAAATGTAAGTAGTGTAGTAGTAATGTGTATCACGATTTTCTTGAGGCCAGATCATGATTTCGATTTGTTCACGGTTCAAGTGCACTTTGTATTTTTATATTGAGAGGTGAATAAAGTCTTACAGAGGCTGAACTTTGTGTGTGTTTGAGCAGACGGCGGCTGCGTTAAATAGAAAAAACACTGTATCGCGATATGACGATTCCGCAAAAATATCAGATCGTCACAATTCGATTTTTTTTTTTTTTTTTTATCACCAAAACCCCTTTTTCCCACATCCACACGTGTAGAACGTTGTCTAAATCCAAGTAGTCTTTTGGAAATGTCTGTGCGCTCAAGTCCTTTCACTCCACAGACGGTAAAACGTGTTTGTTCCCCACGTTTAACCCTGTGTATTTCTCCGTAGTTAAAGTCGCAGTATTTGCCCGTGTGTTCCGTGTTGTGCCTCCGCGCCGCCGAGGGACTTTTTCTGCTCGTTTCGGCGTTCACCACAGCACACAGACGGCGACAGGAATAGCCCGTTTACGGCCGCCCCCGGCACATGTTCGAGCGCTCCTAATGACAGGTTACGGCGACATAAGAAGGACCGGAGCGCTGCTATATCGGCGCTCATCTGCGTCTCTGAATTTTTGTCAGTTTGTCGTGTTTCGTAGCGCGTGCCGGAGATAACGCCCTTCGGTCACGCGTGGACAGTCCAAAACATGACGGCGCCCTGTCGGATTTGGGATGCGTGGTCCGGCCTCACAACATGATCCGGGTTTTGCACAAAAAAAAACCTCGGTAAAGTCCTCGTAAACAACAAAGGCAGATTAAACCGTCCACTCCCTCCCCAAACGCCCCATGCTTTCTTCTTCTTTCTCCTGCTGTGCATATAAATACTTTAAAACATTTACATAATTGAGGGCGGTGGGGATGATTAGGGGTTCAAACTCTTGAATCGTTGGATAAAACCCACCTGTTTCCCACCACAAGGTCATCATCCTGGTAGAGTTGTGAATATGCCTCTCTTAAAACAAGCTCTATTGACAGCGCTTTCCTGTTAATGTATTTGTGATGGATTATTCGCCCGGCTAATATTAGTACATTGTAGTTACGCAACAACATTGCACCAGGTTATTGTGGTATTACTCTTAAAAGGCATTGAGCGTTCATGAAGCATTGACGCATGACTGTCCGGAAGGTCACGTCGCGCTCCGCCGGACACAAAACAGGTCACAGTTGCACACAGGGATGTCGCGGTATCACGTTTCAGAGTTACGGTTACTGTGAGAAGTGAGACGGTGGCCGAACAACCGTGATCGATCTTTCATTTTCTTTCACTCCCGTGGTCTGACATGGGACTGTTCCTCAAGTTTGTGACCGGCTTTATGAAAATGAGCTTTCTATGAGACAAAATAAAGTTCAACGTGACAATAACAGCCAGATGTAAAAGGTTATTAACATTTAAGTCTATTTTTTGGACGTTAGATTGAACTAAAAAGACTTAATTTTGCTTCTAAAATGGCTAAATTATAATTTTTTGGTTCTCACGAGTACATTGTGACCCGAATAATCCCGATTATCGATTAACCTGATAATGGCGACATCCCTAGTCACACATTTGACTGAAGTTCATGTTTTATATATTACACTGCTTTCTCAACTTGTGTTTCAGAGACGACATGGCGGAGGGCGACGAGGCCATGAGTCTGGACGACTGGAAGGACAAGTGTGAAGTCCTGGAGGCTCTGCTCATGAAGTTCAGAGTCCAGATCATCAAGATCCGAGAGCTCACTGCGGACAAGGTCAGTCTGGGGTCCACTTCACCGTGCCGGTCACCGTTTCCCTTTTGCACCATGAAAAACGGCGTCGATACTCGATTGGATCATACTCCACAGGCTCGTTTGCCATTGTTAAGCAAAGTTGAGAACTCGGAAAAGCACTTTAAACTAATGAATTACAATATTATTCATTATAATATAGTTACGTAGTGTCACGATGTTTTGAGAGCAAACATTGCAATTTTAAGATAATCAAATGAATCCTTTATTAATTCACGCTGTCTTATACATAACATATTGGACGATTATGTGTTAAATATCAATGACAGGACATAATTGAGACCCTGAATTGACTAAAGAGAGGTTTAAAAGTACCTGAGTAGTAGAAGTATGTATGTTGCACCTTAACGCCGAGACAACTTCCTGTGTTTGTGAATTTGGTTCATTGACAACGGCAATAAACCGATTCTGATTCTGATTCTGAAGCAGTCAGTGCCAGTTAGTGCCGGTGCAGGAACATTCGAATCGAGATTGAATTCAGTCACGCTCAATCGTCAGTTTGATGTTGTTTTTTTGTTTTGTTTTACTGCGAGGTCGGCGGCCAATCGCATGTCAGGAAAAGCGTGTGGTTTGGAGCAGAGTTCAGACAGAGGCGACTGTACTATATGTGGAGTTGAATGGCACTAATTAAAAGTCTGTGTCGTTTATGCTCATGAAATCAATACTGAAAGCACTTTAAAATAAAAAAATAAACAATAATATATAAATAACATAATAATAAAAACTACATAAATAAATACATTTAGTAAATAAAATGAATAAAGTAATAGAATAAATGCAAGAAAATAAAATAAAATTTAATTTAATTTAATTTAATTTAATTTAATTAATTAAAACAGATTAAATAATACATAAATAAATACATTTAGTAAATAAAATAAAATAAAATAAAATTACAAAAATAATAATAAATTAAATTAAATTTAAAAGATTAAATAATACATAAATAAATACATTGGAAAAAATAAATAAAAAAAACAAGATCGAAGAGAAAAAAAAAAATTGACGTATTGAAAGTATTTATAACACACTTTCGTCCCCGTGAGGCTTCAGTCGTGGTCTGGAGTGAAGTAGATCCTGGTCCACAGCTGCACCGCTCTGGTCCAAACTGCCCCAGATCTGAGCTCTCTCTGGGGAGCCTGATTAGAGCGTCATGTAAACACAGTCTGACCACAGGGCTCCGCACGCAAAGCATCATGGGACTGACCCAGCTCCAGTCAATTACAGGGCCTCAGTTGGCTCAAACCGGACGCAAAACAAACTGCTGGACTCGGAGCAAAGACTGGGTTTAGTGCTTCAACCCACGCTGCAGATGGGTGGTATGCTTCTCCGGGTTGATTATGGAAACTATTTTTGCATCGTTTTTATTAGGTGTGTCAAAATGAATCAGTTAATTGATAATCGGGATTATTCAGGTCACAAGATAATCATAAGAACTTAAAATTAACAATTGTGAGAATGATAGAAGCAGAAATAAGTCATTTTAGCCGAGTCTGCACTCCAAAAAGTAAATTTAAATGTAAAGAGCTCTTTTTGTCTGTATGTTTATGTCACATTAGCATAAATTTATCATGCAGGAAGTTTGATTTCATAAAGCTGGTCACAAACAAGAGGAGAGATGATCTATTACGGAGGATTTTGGTGCCAATAATCGTGAACAAAAACGTGATCGTTCCTTTCACACTGATAATCCGTTTTATATTGTGACATCCCTAGCTTTGATTAATGGAAAAGCTTACACATGTGCTGTGCAAATTAAGAGCCAGGTTTGGTGTTCCAAAAAAGTGAGAGATATATTAAAACATTGATAATATCGGAATTGTTGTCTTGGGGATATGCAAACTTAGACTATTGCGTGTCGACTAAAATGAAAACTGTTTGAAATTACATCAAAGAGAGACCCAAACAAGGGTATAAAGTTATATTTATGCCCTTTTGTGTTCCATTTGTGCGATACTTGAACCTTGAACCAAGACATTCAGCACATTCCTGATGCTTTGTCTGGATATTTATGCATTATTCATTTTAGTCGTTATCGCCCTAAATCCAAATTATTCACATTGTTGTTGCAGACTTTTAGAGACGGGGTTGCACATGGAA
The DNA here is from genome assembly GCA_015082035.1 of Chaenogobius annularis. NCBI lineage: Eukaryota > Metazoa > Chordata > Actinopteri > Gobiiformes > Gobiidae > Chaenogobius > Chaenogobius annularis. The sequence goes on from BJKM01000520.1 coordinate 367,652, forward strand.
TAAGCGTTCGTTTTCAAACACAAACTAATGCAAATGTACATCTTTTCTGACACTAAGAATGAGTATGTTTCTGTGTTTTGTTGATCCGTCTCTGTTCCGTGTGGGCCGCGGACAGTATCAGCGCAGCGAGACGTCGTGAGATTTGTGGTTTTAGCGACTCTAATCCTTCAAGTTCAAACACAGTTCAGTTGTTTTTTTTTACAAGTAAACTGATAAACAAGGAAATGGAAAGTTAAAATCCAGCATAATGAACCACTTTTAAGCACTTTGTGAGGCGTGACAAGCACAAAGGCCCCATATTTTGCTGTCGTTGACGTTTGAAAATGATTGCTTAATGAACTGAAATCTTGCAAAACAAATGTGTAAATTAAGTAGTGTTTACTTTCCCAACTTGTGTTTCTGTTTATTTAACTGAGATCCCACAAACCCGAGCCCTTTTCAGTGTTGGTTTTATATGAAATACTTGATTTATGATATTGTTTTGGTCCTCGTATGTTCCATTTCTGTGTCAAAAGCCACACAGCACATGGAAAAGCTCACGTCCCTTTAAGCTTTGGTGCCGGATGACCTTTGACCTGGCGTGGGCTGACCTCTCGATGCCGTGAGCTCGTCCTGGTAAAGTCCTCCCTCGGAAACTCGGACAGAGTCAGGGTTTGTTGTTTTAGACCAGTGCCGGGGTCCCAGACGTCAGCGCAAAATCCCCTTCATCTGTCGCAGAGCCGAGAGAGAAGACTTTTGTTTATTTCATGATTACTGATGCCAGATATCAACTGTCCGGACTAAGCCTTTTAATTTGACTTACATTTTATCATGTGGAGCCATTTCACTGTAATTTTAGTGTCTTTGGTTGTAGGGAAGTCAAGATTATTAGGTTCATCGATAATAAAAAAGAAAGTTATTATTTAGGTCACAAAATAAAGACTAAAATATTATAATTCTGGCATTTTTATCTGCCGATAAAAAAAAATATATATATATATATGTTTTAATTTATTTTCATCTTTTATTTTTTTGTCCGTTTTTGTTGGGTTTTTTGGTCTTTTTTTGTGTAATTTTTATGTTGTTTTTGTCATTGTTTGTTTATCTCACACACAAAAAAGAAAAAAAAAAGGGGGGGGGCGATTTTAGAAGCAAAATTTGGTACTTTCTGCTCAGTTTTTTCCACAAAAAAGTAAACCTAAATATAAAGTTCTATTTGATCCTGCTGTTCATGTCAAATTTCAGAAAGTTTGATTTCACAAAGCGGGTCAAATATTGAGGAGCGATAGGTAAAGTGCCAAGGAAACAAGAAGGAAAGAGAGTGTAGGATTTTATTGTTGTTTTGGTCGTGATGTTAATAATCGCAAATAATTGTTAAATTGCAGTGTTTATTGTCGCAATAATCATTAGACTAAATTTGAAATCGTGACATCCCTAGTTGGCTGTTTTCATAAGTCTGAAGTTGATCATTAAAATGTATTGCAAGGTCAAAAAGCAGGATAATACCTAGTAAACCTTTTTGAACATATATAATACTGTTTTAAAAAATAGATGAGCTGCAACAAATGAAAAGTATTTGCCATTCATTTTGTCCCTCCTTCCACTCGTTTTACTTATACGTTATAAATCATTTTACTTTCTATATTATTTCCACGCAGAGACTTTTATCCACTTCTCCATTTGAATAAACGTAATTCCCGCTCAACCGGGAGAGTGCCGGAACAACAAAAAGTGAGAATACTGTAGTTAAAATCTTATAGTGCAACGAAGAAATCACAAAAATGTCCGCCAGTAGTGCAAGAAAGGGTGCACGCGTTCAAGTTTGATCCTCCCAAAAGACAATACGTTGATGTATACTAATTCATTCTTGTGACTAGTGATGTCAAGATGATTAGGTCAATCGATAATCGTGATTATTCAGGTCACAATATAATCGTAAAGAACCCAAAAAAATAACAATCGTGACAGTCTTTGTAGTTAAATTTTCATTTTAATCCGACTGTTATTGTCATATTTCATGAAGCCGATCACAAACTGGAGGAAAAGGAACACGTCAGACCACAGGAATGAAAGACAATTACAGATGTCACTGTTGTTTACGCTCAATAATCGTGAATACTCGTTAAATTCCGGTGGTTTTTTTTTTATCGTGACTCTCTCATTTGATACCGTGACTTGTGCGTTTACCCTTCTTAAGCGGCCCAAAGACATGTGCGCTAACTGTGGTATCGTCATTGCACATCATCAAAAAAAATGGAGTCAAGAAGCAGCTGATGAAATCCCCCCCAAAACAGTCAAAATAAATAGAACTGTGAGGTGACTCTCTTGGGAGGAAGTAGTGCGTTAAACAGTGTGTGTGAGTGTGTGTCGCACAGGAAGCCGGAGCGCAGGGTCAAGCGCTTTTCTTTTTTTTTCCTACGGCCCATTTTTCAAACCGCTTAAAATATTACAGTGTCACAAATTTGCGCGCGCTGATGGAGGGTCCACTGTATTTGTCTTGGGAGCGACGTTTGTTTTGGCGGCCGGCGCGTCCAGCTGGAACAAAGCGCCCGTGTGTGTGTGTGTGTGTGTGTGTGTGTGTGTGTGTTTGATTTACCCGACTTTTTATCAGCGTGATGTGTTTGATTTACCCGACTATTTTATCAGCGTGAGCTCAGACCATCTGCTCAAACTAACGAGACATGAGCGGTTCAGGAATGCGGACAAAAATGCTTTATAAGGGCCATAAACGTGAGCAATGTAGCTCCTGTAGACCCGGGACGGACTCGAGGTACTTTTGGCACGATACTCACCTTTCAAACTCGATTACGATACGGAGGAAAAGACGTGAATGACGATTGAAATCTCTCTATTTAGCTGAAAATTATTTGTACCACAGAATAATAGAATTTTTAGGAACATTTTCAATTTCTGGTGCCTTTTTTTTTCAGTTCCAGTCCCCATTTGAAGTGCGTTCGGACAGAGTAGGAACTATAGGGACTGGGGACACGCTTTTTGGGATTTTTTTGTTTTTTTTTATTATTATTCCTGTTTGTTCAGAAGTACGTTTACATTTGCATTGGAAGTTATTTTTAATTCATTTTCAGACGTAGACCAACTGTACTGATCCACAAGAGAAATGACTTCAACTCTGTAGTGCCAAAAATACAATTCTAAGTTAATAATAAATAGGAACAAAAAATGTAGAATTACTGTGAAAAATTGTGTTTTATTGTAAATTTTGTTGTTGGTTTTTGTGCAGGTTTTACAGTGGAACAAGGAGAATGAAAAAGGCATTTGTTTTCCAAACCCACTTAATCCAAATCTTAACTTTTTGTGTATTTTTCAAAGATCCTCACAGTAAAACAATAAACGCCGTGATAAATCAAACCTCCTGTGTAAAGTAAGAACGTGTAGGTGCTTATTTAACCTCTTCTGTTAGATATTTTTCTGGGATTTGGAATCTCTCTTCATACAGTTAAGAATATGTAATATGACAAATAAATCAAATTGTGATTCCTGCATCACTGAGTCATGAAAATGTGTCTTTCCCCAGTACAAAAGCAGCTCTCAGGGTCAAAATAAGATGGTGTGCGCCTAATTCTAATCTAATTATGAAGCATTTTAATCTTTTATAACGTTTATAACTCATGGCGATGAATAAATAGGATGCTTGGAATGCGTTTGGAGCGTTTGGACCGCAGCAAAACTGATCACAAAATTAACTAGGTTTTTTTTTTAACATTTTTAGACAGTAAAAATCCAGTACAGCATCTTTAAAACTCTTTGGCATATCGAGCACAGCTAACAAGTAAGTGGAGGAGGATACGCAGGAGAAACGCTCCAAAAACACTTCATTCGACTCGATTCAGTGCTATTTCGTAAGCAGACTGTTGTAGAGCCTGTTTGGCCCGGTCCCACCTGCCCCACTCACCCTCAGCCTCAGCCTCACCCCAGCCCTCACCCCCAGCCCTCACCCCAGCCCTCACCCCCAGCCCCCTCACCCCCAGCCCTCACCCTGAGCCTGAATCACAGAGGATCTTTGTGAGCTGGCGGGAGGTGCAGCTCGGGGAGGCGGCGCAGGAGCTCAGAAAGAGGACGGACACAGACGCTGCACCAGGAATGTCAGGAATGGACCCTGAACTTTCGGGTCTGGATAAAGAGCAGGCCGCAGCAGAGTTCACAGAGTCATATCAAAAGTAAAGTCGGCCGAGGAAAGTGTATGTGTTTTGCCTTTGCAGATGAACTCTTTTGCATTGCATTATTGGTTCCCGCCACACTCTGTGATCATACTGCTGAAGTGACGACTGCCGTGTTGGTAAACTGATGGAAGAAGAGCGGCCATAAACCTGCACAAATGATGAGTGAAGCGAGTCAGAATTTGGGTTGTTGTTCTCTGCAACTTTTTTCTATTCAACAGATATAATATTTCGTTATAAATGGTTAATCGCGACGACAACGGTGCTCGTGTTTAGTTTTCGTGGAAGGATCTTGTTCCGGAATAAGAAGGATTTGCCTATTTTGAATGTTGTTTAGCTTTACGGGGGAAACCATTTGCTTTCCACTATGTTTTTGTTGTTGTTTTTTGCCTTTCTTTTCTCTTGTTAGCAGCCATATTTGTTTTCATGCAGAAGGGCAATGCCTGTTCCTGATTGGCAAATCCATCCGTCAATCATTGAACTCAGGGACCAGACTGCACGCTTTTGTAAAGGTTTGGAGACAGGGGGAATTCTTGGCAGGCCAGGCAAGGAAATCAAACACAGACTGTGAGAATACATATAAATCCATGTTGTTGTAGACTCAAACGTTATATATTGCTAACCACATTCTTGTTGTCTGCTGACAGAGATAAAAATTCACTTGAAATTCCTGAAATACCGAGCAAATATAAAATCTCCAATTGCGTTTTTTTCGCTATTGATTCTTAGTCTGTCCCCAATTTACAGCTGCTGTCGTCATTTTTTTCTCTTTTTAATTTGACTTTATGGGGTCCCGAAGGTTAAAATATATTTTCGAACCATGCCACCGTCTAACGTTTCATTGGTTCTTCTCACTCGAGTTGTTCAGGAAGTGACACACGCCCATACTTGCTTCTTATTTCCTGGTCCACTCCATGTGTATCTCGTCTCTTTAAATAGTCTTTTAAATAGTTTCGATTCAGTCGTAGCAGAAGCCACTCGCCGCAGCCCGTGTTTATAATGCCACATCTGCATATGCCCTGAGCCGCACGTGCCCTGAGCCACATGTGCCCTGTCGCTCGTGGCACACTGAGGGATCTGTATAAAGTATTGACTATATGAAGTACCAAGTGCACCAGAAAGTATTTAACCCATTAAAAGGAGGACGTCCCATTGGACTTTTTCTTTAGTTATTCCATTTTGTTCACCGTCGTCTAAAAGAAAACGCTCAAGCTGCTTGATCTGCGGTACATAAAAATAAATCTGATTTCCTCTGTGCAGAGCTTGTTTCTACTTATAATGAAAGTAAAACAGACATCAGAGTCCAAAACTACAGAGTCTCAGCTTCACAAAGGCTCCAGCCGATTGTTTGTGCTCCAGAGCGTTCAGGAACAGCTTCAGTTTGAAATCGGGCTCATTTTTTCAAAGATGCCATGGTCAGAACAGGACCTTATTGCACTGTTAGGTCTGTTGTCCAGTACTCACCATCAACAATCAGATGTTGGAATTCCATTTATATTTAAGACCTTGACGTCCTGGTTCAGATTCTGCCCTCTTGTCTTGATTCAGATTCTGCAGTCTAGTCCTGGTTCAGATTCTGCAGTCTAGTCCTGGTTCAGATTCTGCAGTCTAGTCCTGGTTCAGATTCTGCAGTCTAGTCCTGGTTCAGAGTCTGCAGTCTAGTCTGGTTCTGGTTCAGATTCTGCAGTCTAGTCCTGGTTCAGATTCTGCAGTCTAGTCCTGGTTCAGAGTCTGCAGTCTAGTCCTGGTTCAGATTCTGCAGTCTAGTCCTGGTTCAGATCTGCAGTCTAGTCCTGGTTCAGATTCTGCAGTCTAGTCCTGCTTCAGATTCTGCAGTCTAGTCCTGGTTCAGATTCTGCAGTCCCTGGTTAGATTCTGCAGTCCAGTCCTGGTTCAGATTCTGCAGTCTAGTCCTGGTTCAGACTCTGAGGTCTCGTCCCAGTTCAGATTCTGCAGTCTGGTCTTTGTCTAGTCCTGGTTCAGATTCTGCAATCTGGTCCTGGTCTAGTCCTGGTTCAGATTCTGCAGTCTGGTCCTGGTCTAGTCCTGGTTCAGATTCTGTGGTTTAGTCCTGGTCTAGTCCTAGTTCAGATTCTGTGGTCTAGTCCTGGTCTAGTCCTGGTCTAGTCCTAGTTCAGATTCTGTGGTCTAGTCCTGGTCTAGTCCTGGTCTAGTCCTAGTTCAGATTCCGTGGTCTAGTCCTGGTCTAGTCCTAGTTTCAGATTCCGTGGTCTAGTCCCTGGTCTAGTCCTAGTTCAGATTCCGTGGTCTAAGTCCTGGTCTAGTCCTAGTTCAGATTCCGTGGTCTAGTCCTGGTCTAGTCCTAGTTCAGATTCCGTGGTCTAGTCCCTGGTCTAGTCCTAGTTCAGATTCCGTGGTCTAGTCCTGGTCTAGTCCTAGTTCAGATTCCCGTGGTCTAGTCCTGGTCTAGTCCTAGTTCAGATTCCCGTGGTCTAGTCCTGGTCTAGTCCTAGTTCAGATTCCGTGGTCTAGTCCTGGTCTAGTCCTAGTTCAGATTCCGCTATTCAGATTCTGTGGTCTAGTCCTGGTCTAGTCCTAGTTCAGATTCCGTGGTCTAGTCCTGGTCTAGTCCTAGTTCAGATTCCGTGGTCTAGTCCTGGTCTAGTCCTAGTTCAGATTCCGTGGTCTAGTCCTGGTCTAGTCTTGTTCAAGATGTTGTTTAAGCCTGACGTGATCTACGATATGTTAAGTCTTGGTTCAGGACTGGCTCTAGTACTAGATCTGCTGCTCTGATCTGCTCCAGTTCAAGTTTTGGTTATTGATTGGACCCTGGGTTGGTCTTGGTTTAGTTCCGCTTGGGTCCTGTTTTTCTGTAACTCAGTGAAACGATTGGATTTGTGTTTGAAGAGCACCATTGCTAGCAGTTTCTTCTGATCAACATGCGTGAAGCAAGAGCTGGAGCTTGAGCTGGAGAGAAGTGAGAGTATCAAACATCTGACTGGTAGTGTCCGGAGCAGGTTTGTGGAAACGGCGCGCGGGTGGTTTGGGGTGTGGTGCCGTTGGGAGCTTTCGACCGTTTCGGCTTCAGTTCGACCGAAGACGAGGGAAACCTGCCACAGGAGAGGTTTACACATGTGACATCGATTCCCGGCTCTGATAATTGGCTGAATGTCCTCCCTGCTCGTCCACCCCAGTTCACCCTACACTGCACACTGTATACGCTATATCTGGAACTCCCTGGACTATCTTTAAGAAAAAATGTAAAGCAATAACAATCAAATCATATGAATTAAATACAAAATAAAGGATTCAAGCACTGAATTGTTGCTTGTTGTGTGTATGTAAAATGTAAAACCAGTTGTTTAAACAAAATGTGTTTCTTCTCTCTGCTCCTTTTTTTGATCGTGATGGAAAATGTATGTTGACGTAAATAACACACAATTGAAATAAAGAATAATTATAATTGAATAATAATAAATGTCCGATCCAATTCACGCAATCCAATAAAGCACACGGGACAAAAAAAAATCTTTAAAACGTAGATTTTGATCAATTATAACTTGATTTCAGTTGTAACAAGGTTTAGTCTCGGTTCTGTTTTACCTCTGCTTTAGCCTGGACCGGCCCGGGTAAACTGTTTGACGTGTGACTATGTGTGTGTGTTGTCGCGCCTTGGCTTTTTGCAATCACAGCAGTTTACCAAGGTAGATTATGCGTTTTTTTCCCCCACAAAATTCCCTTAATGCCAGCGCAGTAAAACTCTCGTTACTGGCTGCGTCCGAATGCCCACACTTTTACCCACACTGGTCACTTTAAAGGGGATATTTTTGAGTGAAAAAGTAGTGCACTCATTAAAAATAAGTCTTTAACCGTGCGTATGAATAACAGCAGATAAAACAGCTGTTGACCTGGGAAGAACCACACTTAAATACAGCTTTACAGCGGGGCAGTTCAGACACAACCGCTGGCTCGCTCTAGTTTCAGTAAAACCCCGGTTCCCTCTGGCTCTGATCTGCCTCATTTGTCCCGCTCTTTAGCCCAGTGTGTCGGCGTAAGCTCATCTCCCTGCGGTCTGCCCCGAGAGGCTCCGCATTCCCACATACCTCCCGCTAAAAGCTGCTGACGCTTCAGAGACTCGGCGCGCGTCTCTACCACTTCCACCGCGTCGAGCCGAGAAATTCAACAGGAATGTCGCTCGCTCTTGTGTGTTTTCAAGGCTCTGGTCTGAGGCTGGAGTCGGCGTGTGAAGACCGTGTGACCCCGAGGTGCAGATCTGAAACAGTGAAACATTCTACAGAGAACAGAGAACGTTTTTTATCCTTCTAACGCCTTGACATGATTGTGTAACGACAAGCAGCACAGAAAAGACAAGTCAGTTTCCTAAAAGTATCCAGTCCATCGTGTCCTGGGGCAAGGCACTTCACACATATAGATCCGTGCATGTCACCTCCTTGTCTCCATGGAGATGCCTTTGCTTTTCCTGAAATGTTCCACAATATGGCAGTAAAATTATATTTGATTTATTTATTTATTTTCATTTACAGGTGTTTTATTGCTTGAAAATACATTTAAAATCATGCATTCTAGCTGTGAACGGTCTGACCTATAACTTGGCCTTGTGGTGTCACCTATTCGTATTTGGATTTATGATAGCGGGATTTCTCCTAATTGGGCTTGGAGTCGCCTTGGTCTATTGGAAAATTGGGAAGACAGAAAAATTCACCCAGCTACTGTCTGACAACAATAAAAAGTTTGTGGAATTGAGTGAAAGAATGAGAAGATGGCACAGCTCGTAGAACTGGACCGTAACATCTTAGTCTGGACTACGGATGTGCAGAAGAGAGTAACTCAATGAAACAAACGGACCGCTCCACAGAGGACCAGGAATTATTGGAGTATTTGATCTGGCAAATTACTGATCAACCAAATGTATCAAAGTATTTTTACCCGTCCTATGCCCAATCGCACCGCTGATTCTCCCTTTTCTCTCCCGGCCTTGAGACCAGCTGGATAGTCAGTCACACTGACATTCATTTGGCCTTCACGCCACCGTCTGTACTTCCCTTATCTATTTCTTCTCTTGTTTGTGACCCATCCCCCATATCCTCTGAAAGATTCCATTGCGCGTGACCTTATGCTTATGGCTGCTTATGGCTGAAACTGTATTTCATTTTCCTAGAGTTTAAGTTCCCCAGCAGGCGCAGTCATTTGGCTGCCCGCGTGGCTCATGCTCCTGTGCATGTCTCTCATGTCGCATCTGTCATCGAATCACGTTCCTAAGTAATTTTGTTCACTGACAATGGCAATAAATATATCCTGATTTCTGATCCCTGATTTTAGACAAAGCAATATTATCTGATTTCTGATCCCTGATTTTAGACAAAGCAATATTATCTCCATGGAGGACACTCTTGCAGAAAAAGTAACATAATGCCCCTTTAAAAAATATTTTCTCTATATTAACATTCCAAATAAAATATCTAAATTCAATTTAATAGTTTGTTTGTGGCCCTTGATTCTGGTTTTGAATTTCACAGATAAAACAGGTCTCGCCCAACCATTGGAAATAATCATTCATCTTTTGTTAATGCCCAGCACCAACTGAAAGGCAATGGGGTGGACTGAAGGTGGATTTACTGAATGCAAAAATCATATATTAATAAAGAAAATATTTGATTGTTTTCAGATTCAACAGTTGGAGACTCAGGTGATCGATGCAGAGAAACGTGCCTTTGTCGCTCACCAACAGGTAACTCTCTCACAAACATGATGAAACATGACGTTCACAAATGGAGAGCGCTTACATGTGGCTGTGGCTGTGCAGGTGCAGTGGATGGAGGAGAAGCTGCGCTCTCCGGAGGAGCAGACTGGCGACACTGAGGTGCGTTTGTTTGAACAGTGTCAGGATCTCACGGCGGCGCTGCAGGAGAAGAACGACACGATCTCACATCTGGAGCAGCAGCTGGAGGAGCAGGTACAGGCTGTAACCACGGACACAGATGTAATAGACACGGATATGAGCCCTGCCAGGGAAGTGGTCCAAGGTCTCAAAGCCATGTACTTAGTCATTAGGGCTGGGAATCATAGGGTCCCTCACGATATTGCAGTACATGTGACAATCTATATATTCCTCATGATATTCTCCTATATATCACTAAGAACCCCAATTCATTTTAACAACATTTTCTTTGTTAAACCACGACTTGCACCAACTCAAAATGAAATACAGCCATTTTAATCATCAAAACAGTCAAAATGTCAAACGTTTTGCGCTCGTGGCGATATATCGATAGAGCAGCCCACGATATCGATACTGTATCACCAACTTTAGTATCACGATATATCAATATTTCGATATTTTGGCACACCCCTACATTACTAATGTCACCCAGCGCTGCGAGATCAATTGCGCTTGAATGTATGGGAATATGGCACAGTCTTTACATAGTTTATACTTGAACAAACATTTTCATATTTCAGTCATCACGCAGATATTAATGGAAGCTCCGTAAAAAACATTCTTATTGTACAAGTCCGTCTTGTTTTTTCTTCAGGGAGGTGTATTTATTTCATTTTCTTATTAGAAAATATTAAATCGAATGAAAATGTTGGATCGGTCAATATTAGGGGCGTAATCATCATTTACACTCTTAATTTCTGTTATTGCACTTTTCCAATACATCACAGCCGTACAATTAACATAACTTTACATTTATTCCAACGCTGTGATCACACACTGGTGCTGTTTTATTTCTCTACCGCAAAGCTCTACTCTAAATGAAATGTTAATATGTTAAAATTCAGTTTATATGCTTGTTAAAAATGCTTTGTTTTGGAATTATTATCTGTGAGCCAACAACAAAAACAATAGTAACAACACCAGAATGACAACAGAATAGACTGCTAAAATATACAATCTGAAAATATTTCTGTAGTTTAATTTTAACTTACTTGTGCGTAATAATATACTAGTAAATTGTCTGAATGCAGAATAGGCCTGCAGTACTCTTTGACCTACTCACTGTGTTATTGTCCTGAACAGAAACAAAGCAGACTTCAAGATGCCAAAACGGTGGAGGAAAAAGCGGCCAAGATCAAAGAGTGGGTGATGCTCAAACTGTCTGAGGTAATGCAATTTATGGTTCGATTTATTCAGCCCAAGAATCGTTTGTTTGAGTGGAACTGAGGTCATGTTTTTCTTTAGTTTGAAGTGGAAAACGCAGCTTTAAGAGAAACTAACCAACAGCAGGAGGCTCAGATCCTGGAGTTACAGAAACAAGTCGAGGGTAAGTGAAAGCTGCATCTTTACTCATGAAACAGCATCAACATGAATCAGGATTAAAAAAAAGGAAATAACCAGGATTAAACCAAACCGTATGTAAGACAAGTTTAAACCCGGTCTAACACTGGACAACATTGTGGACTAAACTGTGAATTAAAACTCTATATAACGCCTGAACCACCAACTCTAAGGCTAAAATGGAACCGAACCCGGGACTAAACTTGGATTTGACCAGGGCTAAACCAGGACTATAAATGGGCACAAACCAAGTCCACAACAGGACAAAAATGGGTGCAATTTAGGACCAAAAAAACGACAACGTTGAACTAAATCAATGCAGTACTAATCGCCAACCGATTATTTTCACTTGAGCATATTGTGATTGATTGTCTGTAAGTGTTTCATACTTTTTTCACACTTGATCTCGTTGTTTGTCTCCCTTCAGAGCTGGAGCAGAAGAGCGCCGCGTCCCAGATTAAACCCGGGGAGGCGCAGCGTCTGAGCAGCCTCACATTCGGCTGTTTCCAGGTCCGGGGGAAAAGTCCCCAGGTTCTGACGGGACCTGCTCCATCACAGAGGGCCCTCAGCTCCACAGGGGAGGCGGAGGAGGGGGACACTGCAGGTAAAAGCTTTTAAATAGTCCCTGCACGAACACAGAGACTCATCCACACTCACATCGAGCCCTGAAAACGCACCTGTCCAAAACTGCCTTCAGAAAACTGCATCGACAATTTTAGATTCTGCTTCTTCTTGTTTTATTGGGGTTTTTGTCTGTCTTGAACTGAAAAGCATCTGTGAGTCTTATGAGTGGTATGTATTTATGATTATTATTGGGTGAAATGTTCTCTGAGACTCAAACCCTGTTACATTTTCTGGTTGACTAGAAAGCACATGCTCAAGTTTATCTGCGGCTTATTCCTGCAATATATATTTACTGAGAAAACATCAAGCTACTGCATTTTACTGGGAGATCTCTGGATGCACGTCGGCAGCAAAATAAATGTCCTAAAAGGTGTTTGGGAATTATATACTGTAAATAATGCTTTGTAGAAAATCTTCCATAGAAATGTTAAGAAAAAGAGAAATATCTAGAGTTGTTTAAAAATAAATCTATATTTATTAGTCATTTCTAAACCACAAAACATGTTTGATCTGTTTATAAAAAATGTTTTGTTATATCTAGGGCTAAAAAATATGACATAATTGTAGTGGTGATCATTGTTATATGGACTATACACACCTTTCAATGACAAAGACAGTGGGATTATTAAATTAAAATGTCAACAAAGAATAAACAATTCAGATTTTCATCAATAATACACTTTATTTGTAAATATCCTCTATCTACAAGTCTTCAGTCATCATATTTTACTCTTTAGTTGGTTGATAATGTATTTAAATTGCAATGTACAATAGAAATAATTGTTTGAATCAAAAACTACGACTACTACTAAATTATCATTAGTTGCAGCCCTAATAAACACATCAAATATGATAATAATGTATAATATATTGATGTGTCTGACAGAGAAATGCAGTGATCCCACCTCCTCTCCTCCTGACATTGGGGGCCACAGTCCAGAGCAGCCCGGCCCCGTCTTCTCTCTGGAGGAGGACAGCGCCTCCGAAGGCCTGGCCGAGAGCGTCTGCGGCCGGACGTCTCGGGGCGTGTCCTCTGTGCTCTCCAGTGCCGCGTCTGAAGGCGAGGGAGGCGGAGCAGAGGAGCGCGGGGGCGTGTTAGGAGCTCTGGAGTTCAGCCGTCCCACCAGCGAAGCCTATCTGACCGCTTCGGACGACAGCAGCTCCCTGTTTGACGACGACATGCAGCGGACGCTCGGGGGCAGTAAAGAGGCCGTCAAACTCAAACTGGAAGACTCGGACGAGCTCAATAAGCGTTTCCAGTCTCAAAGGTTGGACTCGTCATCGTCCAGTGAAACGAACACGCCCAGTCCGAGTTTAACCCCAGCTCTGACCCCAAAACGCCCGCCCCAGGATCCTCGAGACACTCCCGCTTCGCCGAAACAACCCCGATTGAGAACTCCAGCCGGATTTGGACTCTTGAATATATCTTTAGCCAAAAAGCACTTAAGTCAACCTCCTATCCCATCTGAAATAACCCACGGTCAGACCAGAAACGCCTTGAGCATGCTCCGCCCGCTCAGACCCCATGAAACTAACCTGGACCTGGAGCTGGATGTTGGCATGGAAATGGGGAAGGATGTGACCCCCAGCTCCAAAACGTCCCCCCCCTCCACTGCTGATGGTTCATCTGTTCAGACCTCTGCGGGTTTGACTGAAGCAGGTCCACAGACCGAGGGAGAGAGGACAGAGTCTGACGGGACGACTCCAGGGAACAAACCTCCAACTCCCCCTCTGCACCGGCTGCCATCCTGGGTGAGGGAAATGTGTAGTTCAGACAGAGCTGAGCGATAATGACAGAAATTCATATCTCAATCACGATATTCCATTACAACAGTTATGACAATCCGACAAAAATTTGTTTTTTTCCATTGTTGTTTTCAATCTGATCTTTTGTGGTTGATTTTTTTATTCCAATTTTGCTTATGTTTAAAAAGACATTCACAGTATTATTGACATTTTGATATATTGCTCTCTTCTATTTCGGAGTAATATAAAACAAATTAATTATTATTAATATAATATAATCATATTAAACAGCATTTTTGAGCTTTTATCCATGTTAAAACGTTATTTTGGCTTCATTCAGGCTTGTGTCATTAACTCTGTTTACGAGATCATTTATCGCTCAGTTTCTCAGAAATCACTCAGTTGCAATTGCCCAGAGCAGAAACCCTGAAGTTTCTTGCCGTATTCAAGTTGATAAGCCATCACTAGACCTAAGCATTTCTGTGGTCAAACGGCGCTCACTACAAACGCCATATATGATCATGACGGCCCTGTTTTTAAAAGGTTCATGCCTTTTTCTGACATATTGATTAGTTAAGCTTTTGACACATAAACAATTTAACAGCATTGCGCTCAATATTATATTAGTAATAATTTGTTAATCTTGGAACATGGATTTTAAAATATTTCCTTAACTTCATAATATTTATAGAGAGTTATAACGAATTATTCATAATAGAAAATGTATTCTCTCTTACATTTAAAAAAGCATACATATTGTATGCACATGTATTGAACGTAATAAGGACAAGTCCTCCCTGTAATGAGGTGGTTATTGTCTTAAGAACAGCTTCCTGTGATGATTCTGGTTTTGTCCTAGTATAAACTCTAATGAAGCTCTTAATGTTCCACAGGAGAGTCGTATCTACGCTGTGGCCAAGTCGGGAATCAGATTGTCCGAAACGTCATGCGCAAACTCTGCAAGCAAAGGTACAGCCAGTCCCTTTTATTTTCAACTTACATTGGTTTGTCATTTATGTTGAGCTTGTCTTTGTCCACTGTGTTGTTTGTCCACTGTACGAACTGCCCTGAATAGGATTAATGACGTTTTCTGAACCAAATAACATCAATGTTTTCCATGTTTTGCAGATCCATCTCTGCAGTCCTCGTACCCGGCCTTTGTCATGTACACGTCTATGATCTACAAGAACATGACCACACCCGTCTACACAACTCTGAAAGGGGTAACGATAGCGCTTCGTACATTCTCCACTGTCCATTAGCCTTTTTCAGCAGAACAACTCACATTTTCATTCATTTACATTAGTTCTGCTTCATTCCTTTTGCCCTGTGACTGAAAATGTTCATTATGCAAACCTCTTATAATTAACGTTACTTTATTCCTTCGGTAAATGGTTGAAGTAAAACTATATTTACTCTGAAGAACTTCTGAAGAACAAGTGATGACTGACTTTTCCGTCCGTGTTGCTGTAGAAAGCCACGCTCCTGAGCAGCAGCCCGTTCACAGAGGAGTCTTCGAGCTCTGAGGACTCATCGAGTTCGGGGGAAGAGGAGGGCTCCATCTGCAGCTCCCAGGCCTCGTCGGGGTCACGCAAAGACAGCAGCCCCGGCAGCCCACGCTCCCTCAAGAGAGGTACAGTATGACTATTACTATCACCACTGCTAATTACTTATTAAACATCTTTAATTTCTGCACAAATTCACTTGGAAACCACCCTGGTAGATTTATATTTCATGCTTCTACTGCAGTTTACTTTGCATTGATCCTATTATTACTACTACTACTACTACTACTACTACTACGACTACTACTGCTGCTGCTTGTGGTTGTATTAAAAGTACTACTGCCCTTATGTCACTGAGCATGGCAGCTGTGAGTTTCCACTAGACTCTCATGAATGAACAATGGTGTAACTGTTCCTAATAATCTTTCCACTCTCATAAAGGTGCTTTGATTTCCAGTAACTCTTTCCAGTTTTTCACTTTCACGTGACAGTAAAACATTGTAGATGCAGTTGTTAACTCCACCTTTGTACAGATTAACAGACTGTAATTGTTTCGTTTTCCACCCATAACCTTTGGTATTCTTTTATGTTACCTGTTTGAGGCGTTGAAAAACAAAGATGGGCTTGTGGATCGATCTGAGCTTGATTTCAGGCACCTCTCTGGAACCTTTCTGGGACTCTCTCCCCGTCCACCTCAGGCTCACTGAACACCTTCAAAGAACAACTTTAAAAAACTCACCTACAGCCGCACTAATGAGGACTTTCCCCAAACATGCTCCAAACATGCTCAGTGGGTGACGTGTCCATTGTGGGGCCATTCATCCACATCCATCACCTGATGTTGCAGCGTGATAATGCACAGCCCCATGTTGAAGGATCTGTGCACAGATCAGCTGAAAACATCTCAGATCTTGCATGGCCAGCGCTCACCGGACATGTCACCCATTGACTATGTTTGGGATGATCTGGGGCGCCGTATACGACAGCCATTTTGGTGGTAAACCAGACACAGACCCCCAGACCCTCCTGATAAAGCAAAACTGAACATTTCAGAGTTTTATTGTGGCCAGTCTAAGGCTCTGTTGATACTTTCATGCTCTCATCAGCATCTTCATATGCCACGCCTGTGAGGTGTGATGCTTATTAAGATTAATATTGATTTCTCAGTGATATTTGTGAACAATATTTGAGATATGGGTATTTTGTGTTTTGTGCTTAAATTGCCCCTCGAGGATAAATAAAGTGAGGACTCATGAGGAAACAACTGCCTGAGACCATCGCAGTTGATTCTCTGTCATGGCACATTATCAGACGTGAATAAATGGGCCTAAACTGGTGGTGATCAGAACCACGTGGAAACAGCATGAGATTATTCCAGACAGTTGTTTCTGCGGTTTCTGCAACGTAAAGTGGGCGGGGCTAACAGTTCCTAATGATTCAAAATCGGATATAGGCCCATAAAGCCGAATGCCACTGGGGGCAGCATTCAGCTTTAATGTTGTGTTTTTACGTTTCCCTCTGCTCCTCCAGCCGTGTCCATGTCGTCAGTGACCTCAGAGAGCGATTATGCCATTCCTCCAGACGCCTACAGCACCGACACAGAATGCTCCGAACCCGAACAAAAACTGCCCAAAACGTGCTCGTCCTCCAGCGACAATGGCAAGAGTGTAAGTGTAATGCACTTTTACAGAGCGAATGAGATTTTAGAATCCAGCTGAGGTCCAAGAAGCTCTGCTCGGATACGGGGCGATAGATTGATCAGATTTGGATCATTTTCCCCCAAAAAATATATGATTTGATTACAAACTCAATTAAATGGTCACATTTATATGCATGATAAAAGTATGATAAGGAAACTTTATATGAATAGAAAAAACTCAAAGACAACCACAGTGTTGCATTAGTAACCCAAGCAGCGTCGTCACATCCGTGCAGTGCTAAGCAGTTGTTCAGCCCAAACAATATAATATCAGCCTGTGCTGGAGAGTCAAGACTGAACGTGAAACTATTGGCTCGCTTAGTTATATTTACAATGACTAGATGCATGTAAAAGTACTGTAACTGCTTTGCTGTAACTTCAGGGTGTGACATTATCTCTCGATTTGGCTGATAAAACAAAAAAATGCTTTAGCTTTAGCTTTTGTTTTTAGTTCTTTTGTTTAAGCATACAGTGGATTTTGATGCTGTTTAATTTCATTTTCTATATATCCTATAAAACACGTTCAAAGGATTCCTGCGGGCCAGTGACATCAGTAATGTTTGAGAAGCATAAACTGCACATTAAAAGACTTTATTCTCCAGGAGCCAATGGAGAAGTCTGGATACTTGTTGAAAATGGTGAAGACTTGGAAGAAAACCTGGAAGAGGAGATGGTTTGTCCTGAAAGATGGAGAACTGCTGTACTACAAGTCACCAGTGAGTTTTACTGCAGTAAAGTAGTACTGCAGTAGTAGTACTGTAGCTGTAGCTTCACTGTAATAGAGCAAATAGAGAAAATAAATGCAACGAAAAAGTTCTACCTTTTTAAATCTTACTGCAACAACTTTACACGTTCAGAAATGATAAGAACCGGAAACAAAAGCTCTTCTCCGTTTATTCCAGAGTGACGTAATCAGAAAACCTCAGGGTCAGATTGAGGTCAACGCTTCGAGCAACATCGCACGAGGAGAAAGCAAGCAAATACTACAGGTAAACACGCTCTGAGTACAACATTGAAACCGCTAAATTACACTCTAGGTCAGAGGTGAGCAACGTATTGCCAACTGATGACGTCGAAATCGTTGTTGTGAAGATAAACAAAATGAAAACATTGAGAACATCGGCAATATTTATACTTCGAGAAGAGGCAAGAAGCTGCAACGCAATCCAATAGAAGGTAGAAAAATTGGACCGTCGACATAAACACATTCCCAAACCCAATTTAATAACTCTGTCTTAAAGGCCTTGAAGTCTTATACGTGTGCGTTTGCGATACTGGAACCTCAACACCACATTCACGTGCAAGTTTTAGCACATAAAAATGACAAAAAAAGCATATTAACAATCGTTTTTCTGTCAGTATCGCCTTCTCCTACTCTCGATGACTGTCGTTGCTTCTTCATGTTCATATTTGTGTTCAGGTTGTGACAGGGAAGCACGTGTACTACCTGAAAGCGGACTCTCCGAACCTGCTGGACGAGTGGCTCAGGGTTTTACAGTGCGTGCTGCGGGTCAAAGCCGCCAGTCCGCTGTTCACCCAACCCGACATCCGACCCGGCATGAAGGGGCTGCTCATCAAGGTCGCAGCTAACCGCATTTACTCAACACTGCGCTGTAAATAAGTCTGCACGAGTGAGAGCGGCTTGAATTCGCCATTTGAATCCTCATTTACGACTGTTTAAAATGAATTTGTTTTACTTTCATCCACTTCAATTTCAGAGCACATTTTCTACATTTAATCTCAAAGTGCTGCACACAGTGATTTAAGACAACGATAAAACAATAAAACAAGTATTTAAAAAAAAAAAAAAAAAACAATAAGAAAATTGCACTTGCACGCTTATGTTGCCTCATTGTCTTATTGTTTTATGTTTAACACTGTCATTTTTTGTCTTTATATTCTGTCATAGTACATTTTTATTGCGACCTTATATTTTGCATGCTTTTTAGAACTTTTTGATTTTCTGATTAGTAAAAGGGCTCAGTTGTGCACCGTGACGTCCCATTTAAACGACTGTGTCTGCGCTGCAGGTGAAGCACGGTTACTCCAAGAGGGTTTGGTGCGCGCTGATCGGAAAAACACTCTACTACTTCAGAAGCCAAGAAGACAAGGTAATGATGTGACTTTTCTGCATTCAAAGTGGTGTGTGAAATATGTGTGCAGGTTTTTTACGGAGAAAGTATCGAGTTAATCTCCGTGCAGTACTGAATGTATGTGTAATTGTAATTTTGAGTACAGAACTTGAGCATCGACGCAGCAGTTTTCAACGTTAATTTAAATAAAAAACACCTAAAACAACGTTATGTTTGTAGCTCCGTTTGTTATTACACTCATGTCGTGCATTTTGTTGCCTTAATTACTCATGAAATACTACAATGTTTTTGTTTTTAAATTTTAGGAAATGTACTGTGTCCCGGAATACAGTTACTTTAGTTTTAGTTTATTATTTTCTTGTCAGGGAGCATGTACAAACGAATAAATCTTATACAAAGAGAAGTTGCCGGTGCATTTTGTGTCTTTTTTTTTTGTGTGAGGGTCTCTTTCGCTGCTGCCAGGAGGATGCTCCAGAGATAGAACATTCGAAAAATGGGGCGGAAAAAACTCACATTCAGACACAATTTGACAACGGACAAATTTGACAGACTGTGGGCAAAGTGGCACAGTGGTTTAGGTTTACATGTGCTTTAGTTTCTATTGTTTTGCTGGATGTTTTGTTGATTTATGTCTGTTGTTGTTGGTCCTGTTTTGTTTATTGTTTAATTCATGTATATATTTGCTCATTCTTCTTTAAAAACATCACAAATAGCACGACGTTCCAAAAAGCTTCAATCGTTACGGCCTTTGTGTGCTCGACGATTGAACAATGTAACTGGAGGATAACAGTGGAGTATCAAGATGGAATTATTTTAAATTCCAGGAGAAAATCTGCAAAATCTGTTGACCGTTTCAGACTGTGGCGGAGCCGGTTCCACCGTTTGACGGGTTTTGAAACGGGACGCAGCGTGTGCAAAGGCAGAGCATCTTTTGGGGATCGAGAAGTGTGATTTTAATGTATTCAGCGGAGGCGGAGCAGTCTCGTAAACTGTTTTAAACACCGTGCGTGGATTTGAATAGAGTATTTTACTGTCCAAGAGTATTTTAAATTTGCTTTGGATGTTATAGTGCTGATAACTGGTTGTAAACAGATCTGAGAGTGCTTTATAGTATTATAGCATTAAAATACATCATAAACGCTTCCGGAGTCAGGCTGTTCAAATGTGTCTGTACTATTCAAATACTGTTTTTTTTGGACTTTCTTTATGTTTTTGTGAATACCTAGTTTCAGTTCAATTCCTAACACTGTATATATAACAGTTATTGAGGTGATTTGGTCTCTTCGATGTTTAAAATGTACTTGAACGCAGCATAATCCCTCTGCCTTTGCGCGTCGTCTCTGCTGCAGTTTCCTCTGGGTCAGATCAAGCTTTGGGAGGCGCGTGTGGAGGAGGTGGACCGCTCCCGGGACTCGGAGGACTTGAGCGTGTGTGGGCGGAGCATGCAGGGAGCGCACTTCACCGTCTCCGTCCAGCCCCAGGAGCAAGGCCCGACTTACCTCCTCATCGAGTCGCGACACGAGAAGGTCAGGCTTTCTTCAAATCGACGTCATTTTCAGACTCATTTGGTTTGATTTGGTCTGTACCGAGTTAAAAGAAGAAACAGCAAAGGTAAAAGGAAGTTTGTACAGTGAGATATTGTAAAGGGTTTGGTTATACATGCTTAATATAATGTCTGTGCGTGATATTAGCATGGAGTTTACTTATGCTATTGTGTTGCAAATGTGTGGACTCAAATAGGAAGACATAAATCACGACATAACTGACTAAAGCTGTGGTCTCCAACCTTTTTTGTCTTGAGTCCCCCCTAAGCTTTGTCTTACACTTCGAGTACAGGCAAATAAATCAGTTTATAGAGTGTATTTTCAATTATATAATATGAGAGTTTGTTTAATGATATTGATGTCCAAAATCATCCAAAACATGCTTATAATTATGTACATTTTACTACAAATAACATTTTATATTCGATTACTATTCAATTTCACCTTCTTTTTTTAATTCTGAAACCATTCCAAGTACCCTCCAGGTAAGCGCTCATGTACCACCCTCAAACATTCACAATAAAATCCTCCAGCTGCAGCAGTCCTGACCAAGATGAGCTCGAGATCTGGTGCTGGGCCCCCGGGAGCTGCGCTGTGGGGCCCCAGCGGCATTAAAGGACAGCTCAAACTTTAACTTTAACCCCCCCGGGTGGGAAACACTAGACTAAATAATAATAAATCCTAGATCCTGGAGCCAAGCAGTACGCGTAATTATCTTCACCTCTTAGATAAAGTGCCGTGTCAGAGAGTAAACTTTGAACTCAGCTCTCGAATAAACTCACTGCAATCGTGTGCCCACAGGACGCGTGGCTCTACCATCTCTCGGTAGCGGCCGGGTCAAGGACTGGCAAAGTTGGGACTGAATTTGAACAACTGGTCGGAAAACTCTTCCAGCTCGATGGAGATCCAAGTCAGCGATTTTACCCAGATATAATCATTTGTGTTGCTCTCTTACTTCTACTCATACATGCTGTTGTTTCTGCAGACTGTCACATCTGGAGACACCCAACGCTGTGCTTCAGCAAAGAGGCCCTGACGTCTCCGCTCACCACGCTGCCCTCACAGGCTCTGCAGACTGAGGCGGTCAAACTGTTTAAGGTGACAGATTCATCCAGACGTGTCATCGATATGTGCAATATGTCTTAGTTAATGCACTTAAATCGTAGGTAGGAGTGGACCCTGTTCCCCGAAATGATATCAGGTTAAGATAAGAGGTTAACCCTATTTATGCAGCGTCTTTTGTGGAAAAAATTATGGTTATTTCTGCATCAGGGTCCCAGATATCGTGATATTCAGACAAAAAAACTCTAAAAAATATTTAAACCTACTGTCCAGCCCAAAAACGTCACATAATTAAACTTCTAATCACACAAAGCTGTTCTGTTGAAGGATATACAGTTACACAATACGTTTGATCAGTTGTGTTATAGATCATTTTGGTTTTTTAAGGAAATAAATGCAATTTTCAGTGCCCCCAGTGGTATCGGTTAGATATGGATAATGGTTATTGGCATTTTGTGTTTGTATTGGAATCAAAACTGAAAAAGGTGGATTGGTATATCCCTAGAAAATGTGTCTTAACAGTTTAAAATACACAATAAATACAAAAGTTGTCTGCACTGTCTCTCAGCCAGTGATCGATTCCCTTCTCTGGCGCTTCTATCGTATTCACTCTGACGTTGCTGTTTTCAGACCTGCCAGCTGTTCATAAACGTGGCGATCGACGCTCCGGCCATAGACTACCACGTGTCGCTGGCCCAGAGCGCGCTGCAGGTGTGTCTGGCCCACCCAGAGCTGCAGAACGAGCTCTTCTGTCAGCTCATCAAACAGACGAGGAGGAGGCAGCCACAGGGCCAGCCGGGGCCGCTGCAGGTACACGCACACGCCAGCCGGGCAGGGGGGTGGGGGGGCAGAGGGTCGTACGTGCGCGTCATTGTGTGCAGTCAGCGCAGTGAGTTTATTCTGCATTTAGAAACCCACACGCACTCAGTTTTATCGAATGTTTAATGTAGACTCAACCACTAGAGGGCACATTACAAGTTATATATTACAAGTCTATTATCTTAACAATATTGGAAAGATGATTACAAGATAACAAATGTACAGGCAATAAATCTGTAATTAGTTGTAGTAGTGGTAGAGGTTTATTCAGTCATTTTACAGCTTAAAAAGTATGTACATTACAACTAAAAGAGACTTGATCGAAAGGGTTTAGGCTGAAAAATACTTTATGCGCAGAATTCCAAGAAAAACAGCGTGTCAGCATCAACAGAACAACACATAACACTCTATATATATATATTACTCTCTATACAAACAATATACATGCATCATTCCAGAGCTCTATAGTTTTCAAAAAAAGAATGTTTTATATCTCCTTTTGAAGGCGTCTATTGAAAAGGACATTTTTAGTTCCATGTACTAACCCCTTTAATAGAAATACAGGTACTTTTTTTAATTAGTTCTGTTTGTAATATGTGTTCATCTGTTCTTCTAAGGTTGTATTGTGTTCAAATAACTTCTGTAAACAGGGAAGGAACAAGCGGTTATACGCCTTATACATCACTACAGCTGTGCTCATATTGACAAGAACTGTATTATTTTTAAGTCAACAAAAATAGGATTTGTTGGTGCAAAGTAGTTTAATTAACAATTCCAACAGCCTTCTTTTGGAGTAAAAACAATAGTTAGTTATTAATCATATTTTATAGCACATATAACATCTTAGTACAGCCTGAAAAATGATATGTTCTACAATGTTTGCCTTCAATCTCTTATTCTGGTAAACATTTATTATTTTTTTTAATTAATTTTTTTTACATTTTAAAATATCCAAAGTGTCATGAATCACAGTGAAATGTCTTCAGCCCTAAAAAGTCTGTATAACTTGCTTTGTTATGCTCGATTTAGGCGTCATTGCTTTGTGTTTAGGGCTGGCAGTTTTTGGCCCTGTGCGTGGGACTGTTCCTGCCCCAGCATCCGTTTCTGTGGCTACTTCAGGTTCATCTCAAACGGCACGGAGACTCAAGGTAAAGAAAAAGAAGAAACTTACTGCGGGAATTACCGTTGTCTTGTACCATTGTCTAGGATGAGGCTAAAAGGCAGAAAGATGAATTAATAATCTGTCATTACACTTTCTATTCTCTGCTGTCCTAAGAGTAATCTATGTGCTTCAAGACATAGTTATGGCAATTTAATTCAGTTTACATTTTGGTTTTGCCCATGTAGAAGTAGTTTTTTACATGCAGAAATATCTTGGATAATTAGACAGAATGAGAATTATTGTTTATTTGTGTTGGGCAACTGTGTAAAACAAGCACAAAACAGCAAAAATACTATAGTCATAAGGAAAACAGTTGCTAAAAGACAAACTCACACATCAGCAATAAATTTGAATACAATTTTATTATTTCCTCCTTTGTAATTCCCATGTAAACGTTGTGCTGCTCTTACATTTGAAGCTGCTGTGCCTTAACCCTGACTAAATGCTGTAATACAGATTATGCTACAGTTGATTTTGTTTTATTTGCGTACTTTATGTTGTTCTCAGGTCGGAGGTGGGTAAATACGCCATCTACTGCCAGAGGTCGATGGAGCGCACGCAGCAGAAAGGGGAGCGGCAGTCCAGGCCGTCCCGGATGGAGATCCTGTCCATTTTACTGAGGAACCCGTACCACCACTCGTTGCCCTTCAGCGTCCCCGTGCACTTCCTCAACAACGCCTACCAGGTTCAACATGAGAACGATATCGGTCATGAAGTGTCGTCATTATCGCAAATGTTCTCTTTTATATCGTGAGAAAAACTTCAGGCCATATTGCACAAGCAGCTACACAAGAAGTATTCAAATTATAATTCATTATTCCAATTTATTGTCCAGCTCGTTGAGAAAATAATAGTTATTGTATAATTAATAGTAGATTTAGTTTTAGTTTAGTATCGTTAGAGTATTGTCCTGTACTTGGACCTGGTGTAGATCTGGTCGTACTATTTCCTGAGGTGGTCTTTTTGGGAGAATGCTAACCTTTTTGGTTTGTATGCT
Source organism: Chaenogobius annularis (assembly GCA_015082035.1). NCBI lineage: Eukaryota > Metazoa > Chordata > Actinopteri > Gobiiformes > Gobiidae > Chaenogobius > Chaenogobius annularis. The sequence continues at coordinate 392,321 of BJKM01000520.1, forward strand.
AACCATTGACTTAAACAATTAACAATCTAGTTAAGTAGACGTGTACATTTTAAACGCTTTATCTGTCATAATAAAGATGGAAGTTTTACAAGTAGAACGTCAGAAGTAAGGTTAGTCTTTGTCGCACACCGCCACTCTGGGCCAACCTGACAGTTCAGATGTGCGTGATTGACAGGTGGATTAGCCAATCAGGAACATCTGTATCAAAACAAACATGGCGGCTTCTGAGGATAAAAGGAAAAATAACACAGAAGACTAAGAAATAGTGCAAATTCTACCAAGTCAAAGAGCAAAGCATTAAATCGAGGTAAGAGATGAAAAGACCTCCTCCTCCCAAACCTGATTGCACAGTTCTGATTGAGTTTGGCCTGAGATGCAGCAGAGGAGGTGGTGACCAGACTGAGATCTTCTGTATAGAATAGCCTATCCAGACACAGCAAGAACATGCAACCTCCACACAGGACAAACCAAAGAAGAACCAAATATTGTCATTTTTGTTGCATTAACTTCCTTCTCGCTTCCATTCCATGCAGCTGACTTCCACGAGCAGTATTCAACAGTATTCCAGGAAATGTTCTTTTTTCAGGTGGTCAGCTTTGACGCGTCGACAACTGTGGATGAGTTTCAGAGTCGACTCAACCAGGATTTGGGGATCCGGAAAACAGGTCTGTCCGGGTTTAGCCTGTACACAGACGATCCCACCGGGCGTGATCTGGAACACTGTCTACAGGGGACCATCAAGGTAAACAGTGTTTTATTGTCAAATTATCTCCCCAAATAGAACCATCTCCTCTGCATTCTTTTCTCACAGCTGCAGCTAACATCGTGTCCTCTTTCTCTGCATCCATAAATCTCCTCTTTGCTCTTCCTCTAGGCCAGTGTGTCGAAAACAAAAGATCTAAATCAGGACTATTTCAGGTCTAATTTAGGGCTACACCAGGTCTAAACTACAGCTAAACCAGGTCTAAGATAGGGCTAAAATGGTGTTAAACTGGGTTTAAACGGGTCTAAACGAGAGCTAAACGGCCTAAACTAGGGAGGGCTAAAGCAGGTCTAAACTAGGACTAAACCACTTCTAATCTAGGTCTAAACTAGGGCTAAATCAGGGCTAAACTAGAGCTAAACCATGTCTAATCTAGGGCCGAACCAGGTCTAAACTAGGTCTAAACCAGGTCTAAACCAGGTCTAAACTAGGTCTAAACCAGGTCTAAACTAGGGCTAAACCAGGTCTAAACTAGGGCTAAACCAGGTCTAAACCAGGTCTAAACTAGGGCTAAACCAGGTCTAAACTAGGCCTAAACCGGGTCTAAACTAGGCCTAAACTAGGTCTAAACCAGGTCTAAACTAGGTCTAACCTAGGGCTAAACCAGGTCTAAACTAGGTCTAAACTAGGTCTAAACCAGGTCTAAACCAGGTCTAAACCAGGTCTAAACTAGGGCTAAACTAGGGCTAAACCAGGTCTAAACTAGGGCTAAACCAGGTCTAAACTAGGCCTAAACCAGGTCTAAACTAGGCCTAAACCAGGTCTAAACTAAGGAGAACTTTATCTCCAAACACATCTCAAAACCACTGTCCTGCAACACCATGTTGTGTGATTTTCCTTCTCGTTCCAGCCTATATACTGTACATAGTAAGCGCATGATGTAGTTTAGTTCGACCTGAAGTCATTTCCTGTTGCCTCTGTCTCCAGATCTGTGACATCATTTCCAAATGGGAGCAGGCCTCGAAGGAGCAGCACACCGGGAAGTCAGAAAGCACCAGGACTGTTCGTCTCACCTACAAGAACAGGTGACATAAGCCTTCTGCAATGTGCTTTTGTTCTCACAGACAACGATAGCTAAAGGTAAATATATATTTCCCTGTAAATCTTCACAATCGGCTGCAAAAAACACAAATGTAATAATTATATAGTTTAACTAAAACAAGCAATTACAAAATGTGGAGGTCTAAAGGAAAGGGTTGGTTTTACATTATCTGTGTAGGACATTATGATGTTCACACTTGTCCTGGTTTGGTCCTGGTCTGGTTCAGGTCTGGTCCTGATCTGGTCCTGGTTTGGGCCTGGTTTGGTCCTGGATTTGTCCTGGTCTGGTCCTGGTCTGGTCCTGGTTTGGTTCTGATATACACTTGATATGGTCCTGGTTTGGTCCTAGTTTGGTCCTGGTTTGGTTCTGGTTTGGTTCTGGTTTGGCTCTGGTTTTGCCCTTGTCTGGTCCTGGTTTGGTATTGGTTTGGTCCTGATATGGACTTGATATTGTCCTGGTTTAGTCCTGGTTTGGTCCTGGTTTTGTCCTGTTTTGATCCATGTTCTGTCATGATAGAGACTTGATATGGTCCTGTTTTAGTCCTGGTTGGTCCTGGTTTTGTCCTGATATTGACTTGATATGGTCCTGGTTTAGTCCTGGTTTAGTCCTGGTTTTGTCCTGATATCGACTTGATATGGTCCTGGTTTAGTCCTGGTTTGGTCCTGGTTTTGTCCTGATATCGACTAGATATGGTCCTGGTTTGGTCCTGGTTTAGTCCTGGTTTGGTCCTGGTTTTGTCCTGGTTTGAGCCATGTTCTGTCATGATAGAGACTTGATATGGTCATGTTTTAGTCCTGGTTGGTCCTGGTTTTGTCCTGATATTGACTTGATATGGTCCTGGTTTGGTTCTGGTTTTGTCCTTGTCTGGTCCTGGTTGTGTCCTGGTTTAGTCCTGGTTTGGTCCTGGTTTTGTCCTGATATCGACTAGATATGGTCCTAGTTTGGTCCTGGTTTAGTCCTGGTTTGGTCCTGGTTTTGTCCTGGTTTGATCCATGTTCTGTCATGATAGAGACTTGATATGGTCCTGGTTTAGTCCTGGTTTAGTCATGGTTTGGTCCTGGTTTAGTCATGGTTTGGTCATGGTTTGGTCCTGGTTTGGGCCTGGTTTAGTCATGGTTTGGTCCTGGTTTGGTCCTGTATTGGTCCTGTTTAGTCATGTTTGGTCCTGGTTTATCATGGTTTGGTCATGGTATTTGGTCATGGTTTGGTCATAGTCAATTGGTCTGAAGTATAATAATCAACTGGGTTTAGTCAATGGTATTGGCGTCCTGGTTTGTATGGTGGTCCTGGTTGGTCCTGGTTTAGTCAATGTTTGGTTTCGCTGGTTTAGTCATGGGTGGTCATGTCTTCATGGTTGTGGTCCTTGGTTTAGGTCTTCATGGTTTGTCCTGGTTTGTCCTGGTTGGTCACTGGTTTGCGTCATGGTTTGGTCCTGGTTTAGTCATGGTATTGTCCTGGTTTAGTCAATCGGTTTGGTCATGTTTCTGTCATGGTTTGGTCCTCGGTTTACAGTCATGTTTGGTCCTGGTTTGGTACCTGCGTTTTCCTGCGTTTTGTCATGGTTGTCCTGGTCTTGGTGCTGTTTGGTCCTGGTTTTCATGTGTCCTGGTTGGTCATGGTTGTCTGTTGTCATGGATTGGGTCCAGGTGTCAGTTTTGCCTGTTTAGTCCTGGTTTGGTCCTGGTTTTGGTCTGTTTAGGTATGGGTTGTTCCTGGGTTTAGTTCATGGTTTTGGTCCTGTCGTATGATTCTAGATGTTTGGTCCTTGGTTTGTCCTGGGTTTGTATGGTTGGTCCTGGTTTGGTCCTGGTTCTGGTCATGTTTGGTCTGGTTTGGTCATGGTTTTTGGTGTCAGTGGTGCTGTTGGTCCTGGTTTAGTCATGGTTTCGGTCCTGGTTTAGTCATGGTTTGGTCTGTTTGGTCGCTGGCTTTAGTCATGGTGTTGGTCATGGTTTGGTCCTGGTTTGGTCGTGTGTTTGGTCATTGGTTTTGGTTCGGTTGGCTTCCGGTTTGGTCCTGGTCTTAGTCATGGTTTGGTCATGGTTTGGTCTGGTCTTAGTTCATGGTGTTGGTCCGGTTGGTCCTAGGTTTGAGTCATGGTTTGGTCTGGTTTGTGGTCCTGGTTTAGTCATGGTTTGGTTTTGGTGTTTGCAGACCAAGCTATTATTTCTAGGCTCAGCTCGCCGGTTTTTGTGTTGATTGCAGCGGTAAAACGCAGCCAGAATCTCCTTAACAACCACAACCCTTTATCTGGGCTGACGTCCACGTGTCGTTCTTCAATGCCTAAGTAAAATACTGCGAAGCGTCTTCTCGTACTTTGTTCTCTAGCTGTTTAGTGTCCTGGTTGTCCTGAGTATCGACTTTGATAGGTCTGGTTGGTCCTTTTAGTTTGGTTATGGTCCTGGTTTGTTAGTTTCATTTGTGTTGGTCCTGGTTTGGTCCTGGTTTTGGTCATGGTTTGGTCCTGGTTTGCCGGTTTGGTCCTGGTTTGTCATGGTTTGGTCCTGGTTTGGTCCTGGTTTAGGTCTGGTTGGTCCTGGTTTGTCTGGTTTGTCCTGGTTGTAGCCTGGTTGGTCTTGTTTGTCCTGGTTTAGGTCCATGGTTTGGTCCTGGTTTGGTCCTGTTTGGTCCCTTGTTTGGTCGGTTTGGTCATGTTTCGGCTGGTTTGGTCCTGGTTTGGTCCTGGTTTAGTCATGGTTTGGTCTCGTTTAGTCATGGTTTGGTCCTTGGTTTAGTCATGGTTTGGTCATGGTTGGTCCTGGTTTGGTCATGGTTTGGTTCGGTTTGGTCCTGGTTTAGTCATGGTTTGGTCATGGTTTGGTCTGGTTTAGTCATTGTTGGTCCTGGTTTGGTCCTGGTTTAAGTTTGGTCATGTTTGGTCCTGGTCTTTGGTCTGGTTAGTCATGTTTGGTTCTGGTTTGGACAGCTTTTATTTCTAGGCTCAGTCCCGGTGTTGTTGTGGGTGTGATTGCAGCATAAACGCAGCCAGAATCTCCTTAACAACCCACACCTTTATCTGGGCTGACGTCCCGGTGTCTCTTCAATCCTAAGTAAAATACTGACGAAGCGCTTCTCGTCTTTGTTCCACTAGGCTGGTTTGGTCTCTGGTTTTGTCCTGATATCGACTTGATATGGTCCTGGCTTGGTCCTGGTTTAGTCCTGGTTTGGTCCTGTTTGTCCTGTTATGGTCATGGTTTGTTCCTGGTTTGTCCATGGTTTAGTGTTTTAGGCTCGTCCCGGTCGTTTTGTTGTCTGTGGTTGCAGCATAACCAGCGTCTTGGTCCTGTAAACCAGCAACTTTATCCTGGCTTGACGTCCCTGTATGTCTGGTTTGAATTTTCCTCTTAGTCAGTCTGACGCACGTTTGTCTTGTTCAGGCATGGTTGGTCCTGGTTTTGTCCTGATTTAGTCACTGATTGCGTCCTGGTTGTGTCCATGGTTTAGGTCCCTGGTTTGCCGTCCTGGTTTGTCCTGTCCTGCTTTGTGTCATGGTTTGGTCCTGGTATTCGTCCTGGTTTTTAGTCTTGGTTCGGTCCGTTGGTCCCTGGTTTAGTCATGGTTTGCGTCCTGGTTTGCTGTTTGGTCTCGTTTAGGTCATGGTTTGCATTGTTTGTCCTGGTTTGGTCCTGTTTAGTCATGGTTTGGTCTGGAGTCATTGTTTGGTCCTGGTTTTGGTTCCTGGTTTGGTCATGGTTCTGGTTCCTGTTTGGTCCTGGTAGTCATGGTTTTGATCCTGGTTTAGTCATGGTTTCGGTCCTGCCGTATGGTCCTGGTCTTGGCCGTTTGCGTCATGTTTGTCCTGGTTTCGTCCATGGTTGCAGTTTGTCTGTTTAGTCCGTTTAGTCATGTTTGGTCCGGTTTGGTTCCTGGTTTAGTCATGGTTGGTCCTGGTTTAGTCAGGATGGCTTGTTGTCCTGGTTTGGTCCTGGTTTCAGTCCTGGTTTGGTCCTTGGGTTTGGCCTGGTTTATTCATGGTTTGGTCCGGTTTAGTCTGGTTGGGTCTGTTTGGTCCTGGTTGGTCCTGGTTTATCATGGTTTGGGTCCAGGTTTGGTCCTGGTTTTGGTCCTGGTTTAGCGTCCTGGTTGGTTTCTGGTTTGGTCCTGTTAGTCATTGGTTTGGTCCTGGTTTGGTCGTCCTGGTTTGGGTCCTGGTTTGGTCCTGGTTTAGTCATGGTTTTGGTCCACTTGGTTTGGTCCTGGTTGGTTGGTCCTGGTTTGGTCCTTGGTTAGTCATGGTTTGGTCCTGGTTTGGTCCTGGTTTGTCCTGGTTTGGTCCTGGTTTAGTCATGGTTTGGTCCTTGGTGCGTCCTGGTTTGGTCCGGGTTTTGGTCCTGGTTAGTCATGGTTTGGTCCTGGTTGGTCCTCGTTTAGCCATGTTTGGCCTGGTTTGGTCCTGGTGTTTAGTCATGGTTTGGTCCTGGTTTGGTCCTGCGGTTTAGTCATCGTTTGTCCTGGTTCTCCGTGGTTTTGTCCTGGTTTAGTCATGGTTTGGTCCTGGTTTGTCTGGTTTAGTCATGGTTTGCGTTACTGGTTTGACCAGCTTTATTTCTAGGCTCAGTCCCGGTGTTGTTGCGGTGTGATTGCAGCGTAAACGCAGCCAGAATCTCCTTAACAACCACAACCTTTATCTGGGCTGACGTCCCGGTGTCTCTTCAATCCTAAGTAAAATACTGACGAAGCGCTTCTCGTCTTTGTTCCAGGCTGTACTTCTCTCTCCAGGCGAGGGGGGAGTCGGACCGGGAGCGCGTGCTGCTGACGTATCAAACCAACGAGTCCATTGTAGCGGGACACTTCCCCGTCAATAAAGAGCTGGCTTTGGAGATGGCGGCTCTCTTGGCCCAGGTCAGAAACGTTCAAATAACATTCAATCCAAGCACTTTTATCAAGCAAAGTGGACATTTTGAATTAAATTTACCACATTTTACTCTTTTTATTGCTATTAAACTATTGTAGATGACTGAAAATTGCACTTATGTTGTGTTTATTATTGACAAAAAGCAATACATTTCCAAATAAATAGATATTGTCGGTATAAAATGTTGAATTACTAATATAGCCTTGGTACATAAGCAAAGCTAGTCAAAGTTATTGTATTTTTGCCTATGGCAGGTTGGATGACTCATGGAATAAATGCAGTTTTATATATTCAACATTTTGCAAAAAAAAATATCAAAATGTTATCCTAGAATAGCTCATTTTTTAGGTTTATATTTTCACTTCCTGTTTGTAGTTGATGACATCACTCTAGAAAACACTGGGGAAAAGCTTATCTAATGTCACACTTTCTTATTTGACAAATGAAAATATATGAGAGCAACTTTAATTTGTTGAATTAATGTTTAGAGCATCAAAAAAGTGGTTTTATTTTGTGTAATTTATGCATAAACATTGTCTGGAATGGGTGTCCCTGGTGTGATGTCACTTCCTGTCATTTTTCTACACATTTTTCAACTTTCCTTCACAAATACCTGCTCGATTGGTGTAAAACTATAATTTATATTTACAACAGGTATATTTACACCAAATAAAGTCAAAATTAGAAAATTGTAAAAACCAGTCATACGCCCTTTAATGTGGACAAGACTTGGCCTAAACCAGGACCAACCCGAGCCTGTATCAGGACTAAACCAGGACAAGTGTGTGAGTTTTTCTTGGTTTGTGTGTTTCCTCTTCTTAAAAATGTTCCACACTGTATTCTGAAAGGTGGAGTTTGGTGATTTCGAGCGTCCGTTTTCGGCTCCTGGTTCGGCGCTGACCAAATCCACTCAGACGCTCAGACAAGTCCTGGACCGGTTCTACCCCAAACACTACAGAAGGTCCCTCTCTGAAGAACAACTCAGGTACAGGCTCCAAACAGAAAGGTCTAGAGGTGCAAATATCGAAATGTAGACGTATCGTTAATGTTGTTTTGACGATAGGCCAACTTTGAATATCAAGTATACAGTAAATAGTGAAAAATGCCACAAAAAGAGCTGATTAAAAATATAAATGAAGAAAACTCTGGCAATTAAAACTCAACAAATACATTTAAAGACATGTTTTATCACAGTTCTCTTGCGCGTCTTCGTGTTTTCCCTCGCCAGACAACTGCTGCAGCGGCTGGCGGCTCGCTGGGCGTCTCTCAGGGGTCGGAGTTCATCTGAGTGCGTGCGGATCTATCTCACCGTCGCCAGGAAGTGGGCGTTCTTCGGTGCCAAGCTGTTCGAGGCGCAAGTGAGTGACGGACACGGAACCGGGGCCGTCTTGGTCAGTTAAAATGTTTCTCAGTCGACTCGTTATTCTGTTTGGGCCGCGAAGTGTGAGTCTGTTTGAGATTTATGGAGTGAAATGTGAGTTAAATCTAACAAAATGGGTCGCTGTAACTGTCATTTAGCCATTACGTCAAACGCGAAATAAGTCTTTAGCAAAAAAAATAATACAAATTGCTCAAAACAAAGCGGCAAGACTTGTTCTCGGTTGCTCGACTAGAACAAGCGGAGAACATATGTGTTCCATCTGTCGTGAAGTTACTCCTGTAATGAAAAATTAGCGATCACTACGTTATTTATTGTATTTACAGGGTTCAAATCAAATCAATTCTGTGTTTAATTACATTTATAAGACCCAGGAAGACTTGCTGATTCCTTATTACAGATAAATACATTCATATTTAGCAGTATTTTCTGTCAAATATCTGTAATTTTGTGAACTCTTGGTCAGATTTGACAAATACTTCATCATTTTGACAGCTTTTTTCTCCTTTTCAGTCGGTTAAACGCACAGAGCATGTCTTTAGTCGACTACAGCCCTTAAGCATTCAGTGGATGAAAGATTAGGACCGTTGCCAGAGCAATTAACGATTTACAATATCCCAAAAGTCCTCACGACACGATGTTGCCTACAACGTGAAGCAGAAACCCTGGAGGACTTCCCTGGCTTTACTGTACATGTTCCCCCTTGTGTCTGGGTGGGTTTCTTCTTCCTGGCACTCACAAAATAAATGAACTGTGGTTTTAAATCCTGTAGAAATGCCCCCCTGTCCAAAAACCCTGGCTCAGATTTGGAGATAGGCACTGATTTTGCCAGTTAATGCCTTTTTTTTGCATTTACTGTGGCAAAACTGCACACCTTTTAATATGAAACGTGCCAGAGCGGTCTCGTACATATATGTCTGGTTTTTTTTTTGTGTTTCAGTGGGTGAGCGCGTCCCCGGAGCAGACGGGGCGGGTGTGGCTGGCGGTGCACGAAGACGGCGTCAGCGTCCTGGAGCACAACTCGATGGTAAAAGCTGCGATCTTGTACCTGAACGCATCTCCATGGTTTCTAATGCGTGTTTTCCCACAGAAACCAGCGCTGTCTCACTCGTACAAGAGCCTGCTGACGTTCGGTGGTCACAAGCAGGACTTCATGCTGGTGGTGGGACAGAGCACCAACGGGACCAAAGACAAACCTTCAGAGAAACATTTATTTTCCATGGACGCCTCTAAGGTGGGAGCCATTTTTTATTCCGACCCATTGATTGACAGATATTGAAAGTATTTTTTTCCAGACAAGATAATGTTATTTTTTACTCAAAATATAGTTGTTTCTTTACTTGTCTCAAATTTGTCCTATTAATGATTGTTATTTATATATTTTTTTTCAGTATCGATACTTGTTCAATGAGTTTTTGACACTAAATTTAGTATCAATTAATATTTGAGCTTTGAATATATATATATTTTTTTAATGCCTCAAAATGTGAATGTAACTATCAAATTAAATAACATAAAGCCATTTTTACCAACATATTTATTTAATTTGCAACTCTAAATTAGGCACTTAGCACTTATATTTATATTCATATTGGTACTATGAATAACTATTGATTGATATTTTATATTGATTTATATTCGCGCATGTGCAGAATTGATTGAATCTTGTTCCTTGAGCCGTTTTAAACACATTTTTAACCAAATAAACACTGAAAAATGGTGACCGAAGGCTTCTAGACGGAGAATATTTATGTAGAAATTGTATTATTGATAAAAATCTGAACTAGTTTTATTCTTTATCGACATTTTGATTTGACAATGCCACAGTTGTTCTCCTAAAAGTGTTTTTTTTTCGTGCGTTCTGTGCATCTGCGTAGTCCAGATAACGCTTACAGTCAGTCTGTCGTCGCTCCCGTTTGTTCCAGATTCGGGAGGCGACGCTTCTCATGTCCGGCTACATAAACAGCGCGCACCAGCAGAAGGCGGCGGCCCACCACCTCTCGGCCCCGGCGCTCATGGTGGCTCAGCCCGTCAGCCTCAAGAGCAAAGAGCTGCGGAGCAAATCGCCCCCTGCCACGGGACGTCCCAGCAAGGCGCCCACGCTGCTCTAGCCGCGACACCAGGGGACGCAGAAAGGCCATTTTACCCTAGTTTGGGCCTTTTTTCTCGTTTAAGTCCTGATCCAGTCCTTGTTTAGTTCAGGCCCAGTTTTAATGCAGGATTCTGAGTAACACTTTATAATAACTACATTTTTAATAGCCATAATAAAGCATGAACAAAGCCTTAATGCATAAAGTAAGCAATTTATTAAGAATGATTCAAGCTTAGTGATGACATAATTAATACCCGAACTCCTAACCCTTTAATTAGGTCGTTACTAAGCCTATTTCTTCATGCTTTATGAAGGTTTATTAAGGTGGAGTTATTATAAAACGGTGACAGATTTTGATTTGTTTTTACTACAGTCTTTCAGAGCGTTTACATCACGTTTGTATTTCTGGTGATCATTCCTGACCATCCAAGTAGAACACTTTTTTTTATCAAAAAAAAAAATATCTATCTTAGACCACTGCGTTAAAGCATCAGCGACTGTCGGCAGTGTTTTTCAGAGGAGCTTTAGACCTGGTTTGGATCCGGTTTAGACCTGGTTTATTCCTGGTTTATACCTGGTTTAGTCCTGGTTTGGACCTGGTTTAGTCCTGGTTTAGACCTGGTTGTGTTCTGGTTTGGGCCTGGTTTAGTGGACCTGGTTTATACCTGGGGGTTTGGAACTGGTTTGGAACTGGCTATTGGACTGATTTGGACCTGATTTGGAGAATGGTTTAGACCTGGTGGACCTGGTTTGGACTGTTGTACCTGGTTTGACCGTGGTTTGGACCTGGTTTGGACCTGGTTTGGACCTGGTTTGGAGCCCAGTTTGGACCTGGTTTAGACCTGGCTTTGACCTGGTTTGGACTGGTGGACTGGTTTGACCTGGTTTAGACCTGGTTTGGACCTGGTTGGGACTCTTGTTTGACCCGGTTTAGTCCTGGTGGTGGTGGACCTTTGGACCTGGTTGGACCTCCTGGTTTGGACCCGGTTTGGACCCGGTTTGGACCTGGTTTGGACTGTTTGGGAGCCTGGTTTGGACCTGGTTTGCCTTAGGTTTAGACCTAGTTGGACCTTTGACCTGGTTAGACCATGGTTTGGTCCTGGTTGTGGACCTGGTTCTGGACCTGGTTTGGACCTAGGTGACTTGGTTGAGACCTGTTTATGACCTGGTTTTAGGGACCCTGGTTTGGACCCGGTTTGGACGTCCTGGTTTCGGACCTGTTTGGTCTCGGTTTGGACCCTGTTTTCGGACCCCGGTTTAGCTCCCTGGTTTGGACCTGGTTTTGGAACCTGGTTTGGACTGGTCCTGGACTTGGTTTGACCTGCTCTTTGGACCCCGCGTTTAGTCCTGGTTTCGGACCTGGTTTAGTCCTGGTTTAGACCCTGGTTGGTCCCTGAATTTAGACTGGTGGACCCTGGTTTGGACCCGGTTTAGTCCTGGTTTGACCTTGTTTGGACCTTGGTTTAGCAACCTGGATTTGGTCCTGGTTTGGACCTGGTTGGACCTGTTTGGACCTGGTCTTCAGTCCTGCGTTTGGTCCTTAGGTTTGGACCTGGCTTTGGGAGCCTGGTTTGGACCCTGTTTTTGGACCTGGTCATTGACTTGTTTTGGACCTGGTTTGGACCCGGTTTAGACCTGTTTAGACCTGGTTTGGACCTGCGTTTTGGACCTGTTTGTAGACCTGGTTTGGAACCTGGTTTGGACCTGGTTTGGACCTGGTTTGGACCCTGTTGGACGCCGGTTTAGTCCTGGTTTGGTCCTGGTTTGGTCCTGGTTTGGTCCTGGTTTGGACCCGGTTTGACCGTTATAGACCTGGTTTGGACCCTGTTTGGACCTGTTATTGGACCTGGTTTAGTCCTGGTTTGGACCTGGTTTAGGACCTGGTTTGGACCTGGTTTGGGACCTGCTTTGGAACTTGGTTATAGACCTGTTTGGACCTGGTTGTGCTGTTTTAGGTGGTCATAATGTTGTGCCTGATCCGTGTAGTTGGGCTCGTGTGGCTCATTGACTCCTGAGGCTCTAAAACTCTTGAAGTCACTGGTGGTTCGACGTTGTAAGAAACTGAAAGTCTTGAGACGGCGTTTGCTCGGTGACTAAACACGCCACAAACGGGGTCAAGAGTATTTACAAACTAAAAGTAAACATTACTTTATGGAAAGACGATGAACTCTCTGGATCTTCAGAACAAACAGCTGAAACGAGGAACTAAAAAGAACGTGGAACGCTTGAAAAACAAGTGAAATTGAGCTTTTTTTGGTGACATTTTGTGTGTTTTATTACTTTATTTCTTATATTTGCTGGAACGTGTATCGTGCTCTTAGAAATATGCTGTTGGGATGATCACTCTTCAAAAAAAAAAAATTCTAAATAGTTTATTATTTAGTCGTTAGTTGTAAATAGTGTTACTTTGAGCTGAGATAAAGCATTTTAATACATTGTGTACAAACCCGAAAACTATGTATAATTTAAATCCTAAACGTTTATTATAATGTGAATAACTGGACCATATTCCATGTCTTAAAAGGAAGATTTAAAACTATCGAAATGCTTTACTACTACTTTAAATATGACTGCGACCGTGTATTATACAAGCGTCATCTCAACTGGGACCATCAGAGCTGCAATGCGAAAACCACCAACAGTTTCGTATAAAAGTCGTCTAATTATACGAGTTATTGACTTATATTGTTTATATTATATTTATGTCCAACGCTGTAACTTACTACAGAATTGTTTTGCATTGAATAAACTGTTTAGAAGGCGTATTTTTTATTATAAAGTTACAAGATAAAACTATACGGTGGTTATTTCAGTAGTTTGGTTCGTGTTTGATTGATTTAAATGCCCTAAATTCAGAATATTAATCTTGATTTGAGTCAAATTTAAGCATTTTTCTCACCTTTTTGCTCACTACATTGTCTTGACATAAGAAGCGATGTGTTGTAGCAAGTCAGAAACATTTTAAATTAAGCAAAGAAATCAAAACTATTCAAACTACTCGACTTAATAAAGCTGTAACTTTTCCCCAACAATGACATGAAAAACGAGCCTTCTCTCCTCTCCGCAGATCTGACCTATAACGTGGCCTGGCGGTGCCACATGCTGGTTGTGATGTGGTTCAGATAGGTTTAAAGACATACTGCGGAGCATAACGTCTCCGTAGAGTCAGTCCGGTGGCCAAGTCTCTCCACAAAGGAAAGTTACACGGTGCAACTTTAAGAGAAATATTGTGATTTTTGTCATTTAGACTTCTGTAGATATTGATTTTGTTTCATTCGATTAAAGCTATTGAGTTATAAGGAAGGCTAGAGAGACGATGTATTGGGTTGCCGTGGCAATTGAGGCGGCCATCTTGTGAGTGGAGTAGCGGCAAAATTCAGGGAAAAAATCCATAAATGAAAGGGTTTAAATGGACATACAGTATAGTGGTGTTTTGGTGGTCCCGATGATGAAGGGTACTCCACCTTGGCCCCACTGTATAATGGTGTTTTGGTGGTCCCGATGATGAAGGGTACTTTACCTTGGCCCCACTGTATAATGGTGTTTTGGTGGTCCCGATGATGAAGGGAACTCACCTTGGGCCCCACTTGGGTAAATGGTGTTTTGTGGTCCGATGAATGAAGGGAACTCCACCTTGGGCCCACTGATATAATGGTGGTTTTTGGTGGGTCCCGTATGATGAAGGTGGACTCCACCTGGCCCCTACTCGTAGTAATGGGTGTTGTTGCTGGTCCCCGATGATGCAAGGAACTCCACCTGGCCCCCCTGATATAATGGTGTTTTGGTGGTCCCCAGATGAGCAGGCGAACGCCACTTGGCCCTCACTGTATAATGGTGTGTTTGGTGGTCCGATGATGAGGGGAACGGCCAACCTTGGCCCCGATCTGTATAATGCGGTGTTTTGGTGTCTGGATGATGAGGGACTCACCACCTTGGCCCCACTGTATAATGGTGTTTTGGTGGTCTCGATGATGAAGGGACCTCCACCTGTCCTTTTCACCTTTAGTCTTGTCACATTTATGAATTCAACTGAATAGTGGCCTTAAAAGCACTGCACTGGGGTCTATTTTATGCAGAATCACTTTACTTTACGTCACGGTTGAAACTATAAAAGACAAATTTATGACCTAAAATGAACAATAATCTCATTCAAAATGCGTACGGACGAACATGGGCATTAGATACAGCACAAACATGAAAAAGTCAGACTATTTTTTATATTTTTTTATGAGATACAAAAAAGTCCAGCTCCCGTAGAAGAAGTTTACAGTCACAAAATGGCTGCTTCTGCTGCTGCTGGAACAGACTGGTTTCTATAGGTTACAATGGAGAATTCGTCTTTCGTCTTTATTATTAAAAACTCAGAGGTTGAAGCGGTAACTATTGGAGCTGATGCGGTTGCCTGGTTACGGAGCGGCCGGACTAAAGCTTAATCATGTTCAAAGGTTTAAAAGGAAGTGGCAAGACTCCAGCTCAGCGTTAAGAGGGGAAATGCATCATGGGATATTTGGGAGGTTTAAGGTGGTCAAATGAAAGGGTGAATAAAGGTATATAGAGCAGGTGGACCAGTTGTTGTTGTTGTTGTTGTTGTTGTTGATGGTTGATGAGGTGCTGGATTTGCCTGAATACGACGAATAACGTGCAAGTTCTTATTTATTTAACGTCTATTTAAAATGCCTTGGAATGAATTTGCTTATGTGAGTAATAAAATACATTCAAAACCAACACGTGCAGTTTTATTTTTCCCGCCAAGAATGACCTACATTAAATTGAAATTACTTTTGCATCCAGTTACCTCCTATTACAGCATTTAGGATGTATTTGTTGCATTTTGACTTTTTTGTTTTGACAGATTAAACAGTAGCGTCCCTCACCTGGTTTGAGTGTGCTTTTAAAGAGTTCAGATTAGAGTAGATTGAGCCCTAAATCCGCCAAATCTGGTTCACTTTCCACCTTCAAATATCATCCAAAAGTGTCTCTGGAGATATTTGTGAGGAATGCACTTCATTATAAAATACGTATAACGCTTGCTGATACTGATGTAAAATGA